>CM030850.1:9826293-9921293 GCA_018105865.1 Metaphire vulgaris
AACTTACAGAACATCTCCACATTCTATTAAGTGATTGTATTGTATTTGTATTTGTATTGTATACAATTTATGATAGAATTTGGCATTCGATGTCAGCGCATAGTATCCTATTACTTGACTTGATCGAGTTTTCGTAAAGCATCTGAATTCGACACGATTAATTATAAGACAAATTCCGATGAAATCACTTTTATTGATCCTAGTATTTTTGCGTTGATTTTCTCGATTGCCAATTATTGATCGTCACAGACAATAATAATTATTAAAACGTCAGTTCGTAAACGACAGCGGTACCAAGATGGATTTCGAAATCATTCTGAAATAGAAACAATAAGAAAGCGATAACAACAATCGCAGATTAACATCGTTTTTATCTTTTGCGCGTTAAATATTGCAAGCAGCGGTAACGATAAAATTTGTTTATTTCGAAGGACTGTCCACTTCTTGTTTGCCACCAACTTACCCCAAAATTAGACTATTGCGAATCTGTCTAGAACTAGGATGACTAAGTTGTAAGTTGGACATATACGCTGTAGGCAGAGAACGGAAGTTTTACTTATGTTTTGAATCAAAGTCTAGAAAATTTCAGTTTCTTGAACTGTGGATCAATGAGAAAAGGCAAAAAACCAGCGTTGCTCATTCCAAGCAGCATCGACCCTGTGACATTAGGCAGACAACTAATCTTTGTGGTCATAATCGTATCATTATCATTAACATCAGCAACAACGTTGTCATCATCGTAGTCGTAGCTGTTTTGTCATTCGTCTCTTTTATGCCTATGTGTATCAGAAGAAGACTTAGATGGTAATGGTATGTACATGTAAATAGAATGATAGACAACAGACTCCCATATAAAGCACTCTACAGATATAAAGAAAGCAAGAGAGGAAGAGGAAGGCCCAGGAAACAGTGGATGGATAAAATCTAAGAAACCTTCGAAAGATACCAGACATCAGTAATCGATGGAAAGAAATTAACAACGGAAAAAGATAAATGGAGAAGTTTCGTGCCTAGCTATTGCCGCTAATGAGCTGAAAGAAAGCAATGATGATGATGATGATGATGATGATGATGATGATGATGATGATGATGATGATGATGATGATGATGATGATGAAGCAACTATGATGATGATGATGATGATGATGATGATGATGATGATGATGATGACGATGATGATGATGATGAGAATTAACGTAGCCATCGTAAATTAAATGAAATCGTTGTCCTATATTGAAAACAAACCAACTGGAATCTTTCTCAAACGCTTCGTTGAAATCGTTCCTTTGCTTCGACGCAGTAAGTAGGCGTTTCTCTTAGTTGCACATGGATTTGCAGCGAATGAACGACATTCCACCGGTCATGCAGCTGTTGATGCATGTACCTGGTCCTCGCTTCGACTGTGGACTCAGAACACCGCGACCCAGTCCATGCGATGGTCCTGCTAATCTCATCCGCTCCTTAGTTCCTGAATCGTCGTTGTCATCATCTTCCAGTTCGTATGATGACGATACGATATTCTGGTCGTCGCCGTTACGCTGTTCTGGAATGTTCTGTTTCTGACTGAGTTTTAGGGTTTTGAGAATGGTCAGAAGGCGATCGATATGCGGTAGACCTGACCCACGACCTGACCCACGTCCATTGTAGTTCACATCAGTCTGATAGTTTTCATCTGAAAATAATAAAGCATGAAATTCATTACTTTGACAACATAGTCAGATGGGCGTCCAATCAGTGTGCAATGATTGTTATATCAATTATTTGTTGAAATTCTGTGTTCGCACCATGGGCCCCCGCACATTAGGGCAAGATAGGGCGCTTGCCTTCCTCCTGGAAAATGCAAATATCAGTATTTCACAGTGAAATTTGAAAACCTTTCTAAAATATTAACCGTGACCATTGTGTTAAAATGTGTTTTGCAGCGTACAGGCACAGAAGCGAAGACGAAACTGTGAACTTTTGAAAGTGTTCAGATGCAAATATATATAACCGTGTACCTCCACTAGGCCACGCATAGCAGATCACGTGATTAATTGTCCCGACAAGTCACGGTCATTGCAGGACTTGGTAACCTCGTATGACGTCACGCAGGCGGTCTTTGTTCTCATTGACCTCATTGCGAAGATTTTATAGAGCGCAGCAACTAAGAAATATAAAGGCGCTACATAATTTCATCCATCCGAATGCAGTTAAAGTGTAATTGGAAGACGCTATTCACATGTCGAGTCCATCCATTGATCAGTGACTGAATCTGGATTTTGCTTTTGTCTATTTGATCCCTGTAGTAGACCAATGCGTTTAACGAAGCTTATGATTCACACCATATGCTTCGCTGAACACATACTGGAAATTATTTAATGTTAATGTGTTGTTATTTGTATTTTTTAAGCTAAGAAGATTAATTAATTATCCGTTTCTCACGGTTTCTCAGTTTGCCTGAAAGTCCTGTTGAACAGATTTCGTACGAATTGTAAAGCGCTCCTGAATTTGGCATTTTCTTTCATGTTTTAGCGCTATAGAAATTGACTTATAAACTAAACTAAACTAAACTCTGCAGTTATTTTACAGCAGAGTCACCATATTCTTCGCCGTCGAAATCATCCTCAAAATTGCCCAATTCTTCAAAACTGTGGAGTCCGTGAGCCAAATAGACCTATTACCTCTAAAACACGGTTTTAATGCAAAGCTCTGCATGGAATATATGTATGCGGTGATAAGGTCAGTTAATCGTTTACCAAATCGCTTTGAACCCATCTCTTTGCAGATTATTTTGTAGAAGATGAGAATCAGGCTAATGCGATGATCGTATGAACCAAATTCCATCGTGTTAATGCAAGATCTGTCGGTTACAAGATAACCTACGGCATAGTTGTTACTTTGGAACTCGTTACCTGACGTTGTGTCGGAAGCTGTCTCTGCGGAATCCTTTCTTAGGAACTTAAAAACACACCTGTTTAATATCGGATTTTACTGATATAATTATGTCAAAGTGATTTTGTCGTAGGCCTTTAGCCTTGTTTACTGCGCTGGAGAAATTGTCTAGAAATAATAATAATATAATAGTTGTGAAGTTCGAAGAAATTTTGTATTATCGAATGCTGCAGCTTACTTATCAGCTAATCAATCACACTGCTTCTTGCAGTAACTTCTACGCGTTTAACTTATAGGCCATCGTTTGTAGTGATAATTCGAATTGAACTCTATGAACTTTAAAGTCTTGTTATTAAAGCTCAAAAAGTTCAAACAATAAATAAAGTTCAAAGCGCCCGAACGTCACAACTACAGGTATGAGAGAGAGAGAGAGACTGGGCCAAGATTTGTAACGACGCATTTTTTTATTTAATCTAATTACTTTTGATTGCAGTCTTAAAATACACAAATCGTGATATAATCACTATTTGATGCAGCAAGACAATTTTTCGACGATAGTGTGAAGTGTATTGCGACAATGAACTGTTGGCGTACTCGAGTCCGAGCGTTGGGTTCGGCGTTTATCTCCGGCCTGGGCAATCGGCGACGTAGGTGGTATGATCCATTTATCTGCGGTAGGTTGCCATTATATTTCCTCAGACCCACGTTTTACCTCGCATTTGCTTCAGTTTACCACCGCCCTCTACAAAAGTCGTAGGCTCCTGCAAATCGTTTCCAAGCGTTTTACCACTCTTCAAGTTCAGCCGTTGAACATTTTGTAATTGATAGCATTTGCTTGACACAAAATGTATGCAAATCGTTTAACGTTTCAAAGTCAGCCTTGGACATTTTGGGGGGCATTTCTTTACCAACGACCCTCTCTGGTCGTTCTTCAGGTTTATTGTCCTACGAGCTCCCTCCCCCCCAGTCTCAGAGAGATCAGATCAACGTCACTCATTATCACAGACCGACGAATGACACTTGTACAGACCGAATCAAAATGTCGCAAGGATATTCTATGGCAAAGAGTCATGCATTATAATGATAGATAAAATGTCTACTAAATCTACAATAGAATTGATCTCTTTGTCTTATACTTGATGCTGTTCTTCACATGGAATCCTAAATAGGCTTAAGTCAACTTCTGAAAAGTTTTAAAACCGAATTGCGTTTTCAAATTCACTGGTGATCAGGGCTTTTTCAGTGGGAACGCACGGGAACGGCGTTCCCACACCTTTTTGCCAGATTGTACAGTTTATATAATTACGGATATGTAATAATGCGGTTGGGAACGTACAGTTACGACGTTCTCACGCCTGTTTTGTTAAAGAGTAAAAAAGGATGAGCTCCAAAACCTTTTTTCCTAGAAAAAGCAATGCTTTGATGATTACTGAGAAGCGCGGCTATGGAACCATGTCTGTAAAGTGTAAACAGTTGTCATCCTCAGTTTCAGTTAGCACCGAACACGCCGAAATACAAATACGAAGGTTACTCGTTTACCAAAAATTGCCGGGTTGTCTAATTTATAATAATAATAATAATAATAATAATAATAATAATAATAATATAATAATAATAATAATAATAATGTGATTTTAAGTGGTTTAGGAGGCTAAGTAAGCCTGTGTGAAAATCACTGATATTGTAAGTATGCAAGAGATTGCAGCTGACGATTTACCTAGCAATTTCTTTGGATAGTTTCTGGTATTTGATAGTTTATCTGAATTATTTTCAGGCTGTGAATGGAAGACAGAAACAATCGAAGTCGTCTATGAATACGAGTTGACTACGAAACCGTCTGTCGCTGGAACGCACCGAATCTGTTATACTATTGAACGCCGGTCAGTTCTGTCCACTTCACGAAGCGCAGACGCCGCCACTGCTGTGGCCGTCTTGTCGACTTCATTTCACATCAAACTCCAGTAAGTCGATGCTGGCGAAATCTAAGGTCGTTTTCTTCTATTCTTGATCCTTCTTTTCAGTTCGCGTGTGAGGTCTCCTACAGCTGTTCGGTTCGATTTTGTCCACCCAAGAGAACGCCGTTACGTGCCGATGGCTTCGAAGAGCGCTGACTATTATTTTCATCCAACGTTGTTACTTGATTTAAATTGGAACAGATCTTTTTCATAAGCGCGCAGGACTCGGTCTACGACGGCGTCGAAGAGAATATTCTCATTCATTGTTTTGGTTTCACGATCCCGAGAAAATCTTCGAACGAACAGAATTCAATTTGTTGCAATCGAGGACGTTTGCCTTGTTGCTCTGTTGCCTGTTAGCGTGCTGTTGTCCGTTGTCCTCCGTTGTGTCGTTGCTCTAGGACTGTGAATATTACTTGTCGGCCAGAGGTATAACCAACCCAGAGACGATTCTTTCTGTTTTATCGTTTCCTAAATACCGATTGCTTCATCGAGTGCATGCATGGGCGTACAAGTTCTTATTAGACATGTCATACTGTAACGACTTCTAACTATTTATAACTCAAATTGCATAGAAGTTTGAAGAAGGAAAGCGATAGTTTTGCAGATGAGTAAAAGAGGTCGTGGTAAAATCCCTCGAGAAATTAAGATTAATTGAATAATCACAAGTTGAAAAGGTCCAACGAGTGTTTAAGCCTTTAAGGGAACACAATTGCTATCGCCCAGAGGCAGTGTTCAAGAATTTATATCTTGTGAATCTTGAAAATCGTGGGAAAACAGTGAATTTACGAATTTTAAAAACGAAACTTAATTTTTGAAACAATATTTAGTTCCACACATTGTGAGAAATTTCAAAATTTTAAAGATAATGAATGATTTGAATAACTCAAACATAGTCAAATAATTCACTTTTTAATCAAGCTGGTGCAATGTCGCTATCTAGGCTTTGACAGTCAGTTGCAGCACTAGTCTGCCTATCTGCCCGTTATCTAATCAATTCAGTTGCAGTTCCACGACTGCAATCATTCAGATTATTGTGACTGTTCGAGTTCAGGTTGAACTAATCAAAGAAGTAAAAAGCAGAAATAGCCCAACCAAGGTTACTGCTTTACGAATTGTATCACTGGACTCACTGAATTCTCGAAAACTGCCTTGATATCACCTTGTCTGTAGGTCTCTCGTCCAACGAGAACGCAGGCGTTGTTTCTGCGCGCTGTTGTCTTATGCAGAGTGACGGTGCGTGATCGCTCCGTCGGTGCAGTATTTAGCCTACGGCGTTTCGTTCAAGACTTTCAACAGAAGGAAATTGACAGTCGAAAAGTCATGGCCACAAGGCGTCGTCCAGCGTTTACAATAAATGTCGCGTATAGAATTGGCATGTTTACGACGACCTGTCAATAGATGGCGAGTCTCAAAAACAAAGGTGTGCTCAGGTGTTGATCGACGACCCCAGAGCAACAACGAAATCTACGACAATGGCTTATCTGACATCAACACTAGTGTCAGTCGCATTGACACTCCGACCGGGCAGCATGACCATCTATGGAGAGTAATTGAAATTGCTTATTCTGACGGCGACTTTTAAAAGCCAACGCAAGAGAGCGTTAATGAAATAGCTTTCCAGCTTAGGGTGTGATCTGCAGGGAAAGCCACGGCTCAGGCTGCGTTTAGGTGTGAATAAACTGCCAAGCGCTGTCCTTCGCTGCTAGAGAGAGAAATCATATGACTGCTGTTAATATCGTCATAAGATAATGTACTAAGTTTGGTGTTCAAATTCTAGGCGCAATTTTAGTTGGCCAATTTCGCATTAATTAAAAGGCTATTAGTTAGCAATTGTCAATCAGATATTGTGTCATCTTGTCCATTTAGTAGCGCTACTTTTCCTTTGTCGTTTCTATGTGTCAGGAAGACTACACATTCCTTCTTTAGCTCAAGTTAAATTAAGAACGCTCAAATGGAAAACAGTTATCGCCACAATTTCAAATTGCTTCCATGCAATATCGAGCGAGAACAATTTGGGACACTAAACTTAGAAATAATCAACAAAGGATTGGATTTCAGCGAAAACTTACCTTAAATACGATCATTGCATGTCGAAAATCTGATTTTGACAAAATACGAGTAATAGCACGAAGACGACGTGTTCAGGGATGTTCGTACTTTCGACAAATTCTCAAAGTTCGTTCACTTTTATTTATGAACCTGGCTGAGCGCCGGTGACATAAGGTCCACGTGGGATTTCTGAAAATTCTGCAAATGGCTCTGCCGCCATGATGGTCTGGCGTGAAAACGTGCAAAGTGTTTGCAGAAAGGAGGCGTCAACGCATATTGTCGATTGCCAGCCGGGGCGGTTTACACAAGGGTCCCCGGCAGACCACGCAAAGCATTCAGACACAGAAAATCAGATTTTCTACATTAAAGATTCGCCGAAGGGGCGCGGTAAGTTCTGGATCAAAGGGGTCGCAGTTTGTCTTTCGAAAAGAGCGCTCGGATTTAATTTCATTAGAATAACCGACGAATAGGCGAATGTCTTTTCCATAGTCCCTCAGAGATCTACCCGCAAATCCGACAATATTATACGTGAATGGGGGGGAGCGTCGTTTGGCAGGACCACTAAGAAAAATCGCGAGTGGGTTTTAGAGGCAAACGGGGCGTTTGCGTTTGACGGAAGAAGTTTTGCCGCAGTGCGTTGCCCCGAAGACCAGTTCTGTCCTTCGGTTTAGAACCAATAAAAAGCGATAGATTTTTTTCAACTATTGTGGCGGCCGCCGTAAAACCGTTTCTATTTTCCTTTGCTCAACGTCCATTGCTCGTGAACGGTATCTAGACTGTCGTCAGCGAGTGTAAATTGAACGGAAGGCCTACTGTAAAAATCAGGCGCCGTTGAACACAAAATCCTAAGTTAAATACAATGTAATCGCACTAACTTCCATTCGCGGCGATTTTTATTTTAACTCTGGAAATTGTTATCAAATTTTTTGGCGGAGAAAATATTGTCACATTCGTCTATTGCCTATTGCGAGAGACATGCTCTAAATTTAAAACGATTTCAGATGTAATATGATTTGTCGAAAAGCAGACCTTTGCTAATTATCAACTAAAAACTTCGTTACTTCGAAAATTTCTTAATTCAAAGCGCCGCAGAAATGAACTTCTATTCTTTAAAATTGTGTCCCCAAAATTTAATAGTATTTATGCACTTTATACTCCCAGTACCAAAGATATCATTCGCTGGCGGGCTTTAACCTGGAATAGGTGTGTGTTAAGTCTACAGTAGATTTGAAAGAACTCAGTTCACTGGAAGATCTAAGATATTCACAATGTTTTTCTGTCTATTTATTTCTGCAGCGCATTTCACAATATTTGGCCCGTCACGATGCATGCAACACATCAGTGGCATAGCCTAGGGGGTGTTAAAAGCCCTTGGCTACCGAAAACAAATATTTTTAATGAGTTTCTATGCATTTTTAATTTTTTGACGCGACTTTTGGGATTTAATCCCCTTGACTATAGAATGTAACGGTTCAAGAGGTGAGGACCTTTTTTGCTTATCAGGAAAAAAGGATAAAATAGAGGAAATAATGTTTTTTTGCTTGTCAAGAAAAAATATAGGAGATAACGTGTTTTGCTCGTCAGGAAAAATAAAAAATCAACCCCCTTCCGAAAATCCTGGCTACGCCACTGCAACATATGCCTGCGTTTATGAACAGTGGGTTCTCTTCGTCTTCAACCAATTTTTCCGTGACTGAGGGTGGTTTGTTATACCCAGCTTGCGTTATGCCAGTTATCAGTGGAGTTAACAGCAGCGCAATTAATTATATCATCTTTGACATAATTATTTCATTGTCTTTGTTGGGCAAGCTTAACAGTAATTCATGCCCTTGCTGTAGTCACCTCTGAATAATAAACATAACTGCTGCTAAAATCGGTCGCAATGATGGATGAGCGAACACAAACGACTGGGAGAATGGATGGCCGAATGGCTCATAAATAACGAAGTGAATTCGCAGAGAAATGAGCGATTGAAAACTCTCGACTTATCCAAGATTTTCAACGAACCGGCGACGCAATGAAAGCTCTATAGCGAATATCACATGAATAGACAGCTTGTCTCTGATCTTTTGATGTTTTTGAGCCATTCGGCGATTGTCTCGAGGAGACTTCTAAACGTACATGATGGAAGCAGAATATTAATACCAGCTCTAATATAAATAAATAAATAAATAAATAAATATAAAAGACGGGAAGTTAGCAGAGTGATAACAACGTTGGGTGATGGAGCAGGAGGTCGCGGGTTCAAGTCGACTCAGCCTTTTTCGTGGTGGTAAAATGAGGAGCAGTGGTAAAAATCCCTGCGATAAGTCAAACAGGTACGCTACGCGACACACTAGCCCCGTATCCGTGGCATTGCACGCCTGACTGAGGGCTATAGCAACAGAGATCAGCGTCGCCCTATGAGCCCATAAGGCTCGGGAAGGACTTTGAGTTTAACTTTTGATATAAGGGATGGTGACGATTAATTTCATGTCAATAGTTAACTTTTGAGAAATTAGCGACTAATTAATAGTTAATTTCGATTAAATAAAAAAAAACTTATAAAGTTGCAGTTATTGAAAAATGTGATGTTTCACATAAAATTCAGTTAAAAAGAGTAAATGGCAGAAGCGTTTTCTCGCTCAAATGTCGTCCGATAACCAACTACGTTTCTCGCTGCTTCTCCAGCACTGCACTTTTGTCGTCATTCATTTCAGTAAACAATTTATCAATAGTCCGTCTGCATGGTAGTTTATATTCTGCATTTTGAAGCGCCAAACGTAATACTTGCCGCAATCCGTCATCTTCTTCTATCGATATAGGCCTGACACTTCTAGCTATCCAGTTTCCAATGGATGCGTTAATGTCACGCGTATGACAGCACTTAACCGGACGATCGGACTGACGACAAAATTGATTCAGATCAGTCTGCTTAGAAGTAGACGACGATGAAGATGACTTTGAGAGCTGAAGTTTCTTATATACTGTGGCGGGCATTTGTCTTGCATGTGGTTAAGTAAGCGACGTCAGTGGCGGTTCCACATGAGGGGAGGCAGAGGAAGGCCCGTGTCGTCCCTATTGAGACCCTATACTTACTACTATATACATACCCATCAACAAATGGTTGGCCCCCATAGACTTAGAAGTTGCCACCTCAACGCCCCCCACTTTACAAATTCTAGAGGCGCCACTCAACGACGTGCTAGATCCATGATACGCGAATGATTTATCGCAACAGATGTTATCAGCATTTTCGATATTTCCGTCAGCTAACACCTTAAATCCAAAATGTTCATTTAATTTTAATGAATCCGATATAGGTTTGTATTTGATGACTCGATTACTCTCCGCCGCCATATCGCAAACCATGATGTAATTATTATCAGACTTCCGGTGCATTTGGTAGTGATGGGCGAAAAAACATCGATTAATCAATGTAAAAAATAATCGTTAAAATAAATTAAAGATTAATTGATTAACTATTCTATAATTTCCGCAGCCCTAATATACATACATACATACACACACACACACACACACATATATATATATATATATATATATATATATATAAGAGAGGTATGGACATGTCAACAGAATTGATGAAAGGAGATTACCATACTGTACAAGGCACTCTACACTTAAATAGAAGGAAACAAAGGAAGATGAAGACCCAGGAAAAAGTGGATGGACAACATCAGAGAAGACATGAAACATGACAGGAATTACAATAGTAGAAGAAAGACGATTGACAGAAGATAGAACTTCTTGGAAACATTTTGTGTCTAGCTATTGCCGCTGATGAGCTGGCAGAAAGCAATGATATATATATATATATATGTGTGTGTGTGTGTGTGTCTGTGTTTCTGTGTGTCTGTGTATCTGTGTGTGTATATGCTGAACTTATGAGAAGACAACAGAAGAGATATAGTGGAGAACTACTGAGATCCGTGGAGTGGAAGGGGATGGACAAGTGGAATAGGAAAAGTGTCGACAAAGTCGGAGGGAGTAGAGAGCAGCAACCACAGCAGCAGCAGCAATTGTCGACTGACGGAAGATGGACGCTGCCGTGTGTTTTTGTGGGAGATGTTCCTTCGGTGGGGGGCAGTCTGGCGGCGCTGTATCTAATTCTTTTCCTCCACCCTACTCGAGGTATTACATCGCTCGATCACCCCTCACCTCCCCAATACAGTTCTGAGAACGGGACAGAAGGAAACGAACGAATCCCGAATGAACTCAGATGAACTCCGTATGGACGTTCCGTCTTTCGTTCATTTTGACATCGAACGTCGTGCAAACGACGGTGGCAAAACTCTCATGACAAAGAATAAAATCGTGCACCTCAGACAAATAGACGTTGCTCATCGCAATCAATCAGATACACTGGTATCGATGCAGCTGCACGAATTAATGCCATTAACATAGTCAAAAAGCGATCGTCAAATCAACGAATTCTTAGAGATAATCAAGAACTGTTTCTGCGTTTCATTGTCCTTTGGGGGGAGTGAGAGAGAGAGAGAGAGAGAGAGAGAGAGAGAGAGAGAGAGAGAGTGTGTGTGTGTGTTAGAGAGAGAGAGAGAGAGAGAGAGAGACGGAAAAAAATTCGATGAACCATATATTATATATATGTATGTGTATCATATACCATATTTTATATATATATATATATATGTATATATATGCCTACATATATAACTAGAGAGAGAGAGAGACAGACGGAAAAAATTCGATGAATTATATTATATATATGTATATGTATCATATACCATATTTTATATATAATATATATATATATCAGACATGGGTCAATTACGTTTAAGCAATTACAATTACATTACAATTATATGGAGTTTGGTCAATTGCAATTACAATTACAATTACAGCCAATTACATTGGGATCAATTACAATTACAATTACAAATGTGTCAATTACAATTACAATTACAATTACTTTTCATTCCTCTTTCTGCTTCTTTTAATAAACTTAAGTGTCTAAAATAATTAACATAGGCCTAAATTAGTTCAACAAAGTCATCTGCTACCGCCGATTTTAAGAAACCGTAACACGAAGTTTCACAAACCTGCAAATGAGTCAACAAATTCGAAGTAGCCTTTTTCGAGCATGACACTAATTCACCACACAACCGGTACTTCACTTTAACATTTGCATTGGAAACAGCATTATTAAAGTCGTCAGACTTTTCGAAATAATTCCATATTACTCCTGCTTGATTTACGCTCATCTTTACTGGCATTAAACTTTTATTCACAAAAAGCGCAGCCGCAGAACACAGGAAGTAGACAAATGATAAGCTGGTTCCCTTCCAATTTGAAAGTCAGCAAAAAGTAAATAAGTAAATTTTGCATGACAACTGACCAGAGCAGTGAGTCCATTTACCAATAACCGTTGTGCTTTGACAATTCACTAACCATCATCCACTGTATTCACTGCCATGCATTCATAGACTGACAAGACATCGGCTCATACATGCTAATACGCTATTAGAACTTATAAAACTCACATTCCTGTAATTGGGTAAAACAATTACAATAGCTCAATTACAATTACAATTACACACACATGACAATTACAATTACATGTAATTGAACTTTCTGCAGATCAATTACAATTACAATTACATTGGCCAAATGTAATTAATTACAATTGAATTACAATTATAATTGTAATTGACCCATGTCTGATATATATATGCCTACATATATAATATATACTATATATAGCTTCTTACCGAGAGATTTTAAAAGGCAGATAACACTGGTCAACAAGGTTTTTGTTTCCTGTGCAATTTCTGGTGTTCCAGGTAGATTTTGTCATGCTGATTACAGGAATAATTTTGAAATTTTCCTATCACGTAAGTTTTTTGAGAAAAAGCTGATTTTAAATTTTAAAATTATAAGAATTTTAAAATCGTGGTTTTTGAGAGTTATCTGAGTTATGGGTATTCAGGTTAGGCAAGAATCTTAAGTGACCGCCATAACAGATGTAATATGCACTGCTGGCTCACTTAACTACATGGATTTTGAAAATTAGTATAATTAGGCATGTCCAGACATGCCCAGACGCGCCCAAACCTGTCTTCAAGACTGCATGCCTAGCATGTATTGTTGCTATGGTTACGCAGTCCTATATAAATACCAAGCAGCACTAGGAAGCAGCTGCAGTCTTTCTATTTGATGAGATATAACTGTTTAGTTAAAGGCTGTGAAATGAATATATTAACTAATTTAATTAAAGTTTCTGAAATGTCGCGTCGATGTCGCAATAGCAGTGACACGTTCTGCTACATCTGTGGAGAGTATACGTTGAAATCACAGAAGCGGAGTATGACAGCAATCATAAAGAAAGGATATGAGTTATACTTTGGATGCAAAATTGGCGACCAGGACAAAGTATGGGCACCTCATATATGTTGTTCATCTTGTGCTACCAGTCTGCGAGCTTGGCTTGCAGGTAAGCGTCCATCCATGCCATTCGCCGTACCAATGATATGGAGGGAGCAGAACAATCATGTAACGGATTGCTATTTCTGCATGGCAAATGTTACAAGATTTTCTTTAAAGAATAGGAAGTCTATTGAGTATCCTAACCTTGCCTCGGCAACGAGACCAGTTCCACACCACGAGAGTCTTCCTGTTCCAACCCCCCCGAGTTTTGGACACTGGAGGACGAGGACGAGCATGCAGAGACAGATGAAATGCTGCAGATAGTTGATGATTCAGCTACGGAAGACCCAGAGTTTGAGCCATCGACATCCAGCAATCCTCATTTGATTTCTCAGACAGAGCTCAATGATCTGGTCAGAGACTTAGATTTGTCAAAAAATCAAGCAGAATTGCTTGGATGTAGGTTGCAACGATGGAATCTGCTCTCTCCAGGTACAAAAATTTCAGTATTTCGTAAACGGCATGAAGACTTGACTCGATTCTTCAAAAAAATCGACAGTCTTACTTTTTGCATTGACATTGATGGATTGCTTTCTGCTTTCGGCTGTAAGCACAATCCATCCGAATGGCGACTTTTTGTTGACTCTTCGCTGTTAAGTTTAAAGGCTGTTTTGCTGCACAATGGCAATTCATACCCTTCAGTACCCATTGGACATGCTGCTTACATGAAGGAAACATATGAGAACATGCATCTGCTATTGAAACACATAGAATACTCGAGATACAACTGGAATATATGTGGAGATCTGAAAGTTGTTGCAATTCTACTCGGTCTGCAGCTAGGCTACACCAAGTACTGCTGCTTTCTTTGCGAGTGGGAGAGCCGAGCTAGAGATTCACATTATGTGAGAAAGGTCTGGTCACCTCGCAGGGACTTGCATGGTTCCAGGACAGAAGAACGTTAAACATGATCCTCTCGTTGATCCGAAGAACAGTTATTTCCCACCTTTGCACATCAAACTTGGGTTAACGAAAAACTTTGTCAAAGCAATGAACAAAGAAAGTGAAGCCTTTACATACTTACGACAGAGGTTTCCACGCACCAGTGATGCTAAAATAAAAGAAGGCGTTTTTGTTGGCCCACAGATTCGAGAGATGCTCAAGGACAGTCACTTTGAGGGCCTTCTGCAGAGTGCCGAGCATGTTGCCTGGACAGCCTTCAGGGATGTTGTTGCTAACTTTCTGGGCAACTACAAGGCGCCAAACTATGTTGAACAAGTTGGAAATCTGCTACAAGCTTACAAGGCAATGAAATGCAACATGTCACTGAAGATACACTTCCTTCATTCTCACTTGGACTTCTTCCCGGACAATCTCGGCGCCGTCAGTGATGAACATGTTGAAAGATTTCACAAAGACATTGCCAGCATCGAGAAACGCTACCAGGGAAAGTGGAGTCCGTCTATGCTCGGAGACTACTGTTGGTCACTGATGCGTGAAGCACAGGACAGTGACTACAAACGAAAATCTACAGCAAAACATTTCTAATTTTCTCATGTCTTGTCATTATTGCCTAGATCCTTCTGTAGGATTATGTTGCAGAAGACGTTACAATACTAAATGCTAAATTGTCGATTTCTTAAAAACCTTACGCGATACAGAAATTCTAATTACATATTTGTGTTCAGCAAGTCAAAATCTATTAGTTTCACCAAAATTTGTAGAGGAAACAAAAACTTGCATAAAATTTGTTGACCAGTGTAAGCGATGAACGTATATTTCGTCAGAAGTTATCCGGGTAACTTAAACAAATTCACCTTCTTAAGTTGCAAAATGCTGGCGAACATTTTCGTATATTCACTGAACAAAGTACAAGTGCATGGGTTGTCTCATTTTCTGCATTTTTAATCTTAAAAATTTGGTACTAGAAATATCAATGACGTACAATGCACTCAGAACTCATAAATCCCAACCATCTATCTACTAAATTCTACCAGATGATCGTTTCTCTTATATCTCTTACTGCGGATAAAATTAGGTATTTGCCTCATGGTGGCAACATTTCGAAACTACCGAGTAATAAAATGTTTTAACAAAAACGACACTAATCCTCCAATTAATGTGCATGCTGAGTTTCTGAATATTTTGCGGATATATTTTTAATGGCGCACCCGTCGTTTAATGCCAGCTAATCATACACGCGGACAATGTCCCGGTACTACTTAGGGGTTATATTCCCGCAAGATATTCCCTAAAGGAGCGGCAGCTTAACTACGCCAAAATTTGTCTTTAGCATTTTTCAAAAATAAATTAAATGGACCATATCATAACCGAAAAATTGTCAAACGTTTGACACTTTTCGATCAAATTACTGTTGGTCCGTTAAAAACCTAACCGGTGGTCGGAACTATTCGTACATGGCGCATCACAGACGTTTGATTGTGAGACGTCGCAACAAGTGAACGAATTCTTCCATTTCAATATCCCCAACAGTGACACTCTGTCATTCCAGCATCCGTCATTTAAACCAGACCTCTATTAAAATGCAACATCAAGGCTGCTTTCGATTAGCGAACATTTTCACGACCAATTTCTCGTCTATCCATCTTAGGAAATAAGATTCCATTGGCTTAAGTACTCTTGTCTTCGTTTAGGAAAACTGACTAGAAACTCAGTCGTTTGATGGAATTGGTCAGTGTAGGAAATAATTAGCGAACTTTCGTCGCTTCTAGACGACGATCATATTAAGCGGTCGTCTATTAAAGAAGATCTGATGAAGAGACACTACACATCCAAAGGGTGACGCTAATCAAAGATGAAACCGAAATTGACGGATACAGTTTATCACTAAATCATTTCGTCAAGAGATTCAGCAAGTATCACGGCTATTAACTGCGGCATACTTGCGTTCTTTTTAAAGGAAGGAATTATAATTAATTTATAATTATTTCAAAAAATCCTTCAAACGTTTATATACTTTTATACTGACAGAGCAGTGAAGAATCTACAGAGAAACAGGGGGTCTAGTATTGTTGAAATCCAGAATTTAGAATATTGTAGGCTCCCAAACTTTTTAAAATTTGCTTAGGTCTAATTATTTATTTTGAAAAGGAGAACATTTGCAGGCAAATTGCAGAGCCAAGACGCAAATGTATACACATTAATAGTGAGAATTTGGATCTTTCTAGCTGTTCTGTTCGTAACCTGCTCGAAAGGAGTAAAGCCTAAGCTTTACATCAAACTTCAAATCGTCGCTCATTATGCAGTATGACAGTGGTTCATAAATTGGTGCTTCGCGGGTCACCAGTGGCCCGCGGAGTACTTGGATTGGTTGTCTATAAGTATACGAAGGAATCAGAAATACATCTTTGTTATTAACAAATTTAAGTGAAATTGGCAAATAATTTGAATTAATTTAATGTTTTATAAATTTTCCTGGTGTTTTCATAAAATTTCTAAAATTCTCAACGCGCATCTTTAATAATGTATCATAACCTACATTTATATGAATATTTTAATATTATACGATTAGGATTCGAGCGATATAGAAGACACGAACAAGATATTAAAAAGAGAGCGGCGAAGGGACTACAGACAATGTACATACTTAGGCGTATTTGGAATGCAAAAGATATAAAGATTAGTATCAACATTCATATAATCGACTATATCATTGCACCACAAATAGGCCTACTATATGGGTAAGAAATATGAATCTTAAAACGAGCAGATAAAAACAGACTGTTAGCGACAGAAACCAGTTGCTTGCAATAGATCTTGGGAGTCAGCAGACTACAAAGAATAAGAAATGAAGACATCAGAAAAATACTGGGGCTGCAAGAGACAATAATGGATAAATCAGAAATCAGAAGAAGACTTAAATGGTATGGACATGTAAATAGAATGAAAGACAACAGACTTCCATATAAAGCACTCTACACACACAACGAAGACACACAAGACAAGACAAGACAGGAAAAAGTCATTCTAGTATCAGCTTAAGGTGAAATGAAGGTAAGAGGCTCCGGTACGAGCATGATCTGAAGCTAGGAATGGAAACATCGTAAGAAGGGAAAGATCGCTCGAATATAGAACGCAAAATGTCAGTCACTGATTTCATTTTAAAAATACAGAACACGTTGATTAGTGAGTGCGAATCTGCACTTCTGCAGCTGAAAGCAAACTTTATAATATAAGCGTACTCGAAAACGTCAAATTACAAATCGAATTAACGAACTCTACGATAATTTTCTTAGATTAGATCATTTGTTCGCAAGCTTTAGATTAATTTTCAGAGCAAACACACAGTCAGCGTTGACTATACTTGTGCTCATAAAAATCTGAAGTCTTCTCAACGGTTCCATGTCATTTAATCCCCAGTCACTTAATCCCAGTCACTTAATCCCCAAGTCTTTTAATCTCAAGTCTTTTAATCCCTGTGCACATACTCCCCAGACACTCAATGATATAAGAAAACGTATTAAGTGATGTAATACGAATAAAATAACATAACCATAACCATAATCCTAAACCCAACCCTAAACCTAAACCTAACTCTAAACCTTTCCTAATTATGCAGCTTAAACTCCAAGGCGGTGATTGCAGGGATTAAGTGACTGGGGATTATTTGCTAGGGGACTAAAAGACTTCGGGATTAAGTGACTGGGGGTTAAATGACCTTTCACCCTTCTCAACACCATTATTAAAGCAAGCCACAACTAGTTAACAGCGCTCACTTACCTCAACGGAGGCAACGGGGCGTGACTATTCTCGCTCAAATATTTTTAACTCCAGCAGATGATAGCGTATCTTACAGTTTAAAAACCAAAATTTTCGACTTCCACTATGGTGCCGATTCTCGATCAACAGAGGAGAGGCAAACTCGAACATTAGGCGAAGGAAGAGAAAAGAGAAAAACGGCATCCTGCTAATTTACTCAAAGTCAATCCAGGAATTTTGTGTCCGATACAAGGTACCGAACAAAACAGGGGCCGTTCAAAATATCGTAATCATCCTATAGAAAGTGAATTTAAGCGACTGTATGCTTATAAATTTTACATAATCCTAGTGTAAATTCTAGAAAAAATTTCCTCAATTAAAGGATGCAACTTGTCAGAAGTTATTTGTTTCTAATTGCCTCAAATTCAGAATCAGCGATAGGCCCACAGTTTCTCGAAATTCGTTGAGAATGTTGTATTTTTAAAAAATTATCCTGCGACAAGAAAGCTTTTATAAAAGTTCACTTTAACATTTATAGACGACAATAAGATTTAAATTGATGAAAACGACAAATACCAGAAAGACTTTCGGTTGTATTCGGTTGAAATGTCAAAGTCAGAAAAATCAACACGAGCAGACTGCTGACGAGAGAAAGAGGAAAACCACCGGACTGCAGGCGCTTCGACCGATCGCTCGTTTTGCAGACTTTGGCACCGATTCCTTCCATTCTAACTTCGTCAAAAATAAATTCAGTTTCTATCGAATTTAGAAATCGAAAGAACGACTGCGATGTTAGTCGTGCTCGGGTGACAGTTGTCCCTGTTGATCTGGTGCTTGACAACCGTTGCTCTTATATAAACCCCGTGTACGAAACCAATTCGGGCAAGCAGTGTTGAACTTTATAAATGCTCTGAGTGGGCGTTTCGCTGGCTGCTGGGAGGGTCGGTGTCTGCCTACGCGCCTGCGCTTCGACCGCGCTCATCCTCTCTTCCTCCTCCCGCCGTAGTCCACTTTATGTTGCATCGGTTGCATTGGCAAACGGGGTGTACGTTTACTCGGTTCTACTGTCGTCTGTGTTAAAGTTTCAACCGACGCTCCCCTCCCCGTGACGCAACAGTTAGCCTAATAAATCGAATGATTGCTGAGCAAATAGCGAATACATCGGATAGCCGTGAGAGAAGAGGCCTTGTCTTCCCTAATTGAACTGGGTCGGATCTGTGTAGCCAAGCAAACAGAAGTGCGCAGGGAGAAACAACACGAACGATTCTAATTAGGCAGATGACCTAATTGGAATTCCGTGCGGAACAATCTCATCTTTTTACCCAGTCCTGTCTTCTACAGCAGAATACGAAAATCACCATGGCGAAGTAATTCTCCACCAAAATCGTCTCATTACTGCTGACCTACGCTCATTTGGTAAATCTAGATATGTGATTGTGACAATGGTAATTAATAACGGTCATTTGTCATTTTTATTGACCCAGAGACGAAAGCCCTTCCTGATCATATGACTGTGGCCGGACAAAATGTCACCGGACAAAATGTTACGAACAAAATGTCACGGGGACTAAATGTCCGCGTTTTAGGGTTAGGGTTAGTGTTAGGGTTAGAGTTAGGATGCCATCTTGTCCGCGAACATTTTGTCCCCGTGACATTTTGTCCGGTGACATTTTGTCCGGTGACATTTTGTCGTAGCACCCATATGACAGATTGTCTTGAAGTGCTCGATCTCAGTATTATGGGATCGTAATATGCTACTGATTATGACGATAGGCTGTTATTTGAGTCTGCTATCTGGTCCTATCTAAAGAAGAGACACTGAATTTTCAATTTCAAATGGACTGTAGGGATCATCTAAGACAAAAGTAACCTCTGTTTTATAGACATTTAATATAACGATATTGCGATAGCCGTTGTGATAGCCGTAGGTACGCACTAGTTATTAAAAGATTAAATAAGATTTAACTGCAATGTTATTTAAGTTTTCTTGTTAGGCATAATGAGACGCTATTGGTTTGTGCTCGGCCTCTGGCGATGATGCATTAACTTATTTATTGCCAATGTTTTATAAATTGTAGGTCGTCTCCATGGCAATCGGCCGTGATGTTGAAGCCTTGGTCGAGGCAAATTTGTCTTGATGCTGATTTTGTTCAGTCCGATAGAAAAAGCTGTAGGCCTATAATGCTTTGTCAAAGATATTTTGACACCAGAAATCTGACTTAAATTTTGATTATGAAATTGTATCAATTCCACTGGAAAACACGATTTTCTTAACTGAGAAGGTAATAGGTGATTCAGATGGGATGACCGCTGATTCCAAATCAAGCGGTTTTTTTCAGGTTTAAAAGTTATCCCCATCTAATTGTTTTGATGCGTATACTGTCAAAAGTGTCATGTAAATTACACTGGTTTATAAAAACATTTTTGAAAATTGTTATAAGATTTTTCAACTGTTTTTTGACAATTTTGTACTCCTAAAATTAAAATAATACTGGTTTCTTTGATCCCCAACCAAGGCTTTTTGCAAATTTGACTTTTAAAAAATCTTCCCTCTAACTAAATTTTATTAGTAAAATTAGAGGGCAACTAAAAAAACTTTTTGTCAATTGTCTCAGAAAAGTTAGACTTTTGCTGGGCATATCTAGAGTGCTGATATATGGCATCAAATTTTTCTATCAATCTAGTTTTTTTAAGGCCATATATTCTAGACCGGACGTTCCATGTATTTGCTCTATATCACATGGTAACAAAAAAATTTGTGTTGCCCTGCTGCCTTACAAGTAAGACCATTTCTTAGTATATTTATGGGTCATGATTCCAACTATGGCATCAGATTTACTCTATTAGCTTTAATTTTTTAGATACGGCCATATATCCTACAGTATATTGGAAGTGCATGATTATATATATTTGCTCTGTAGCTTTTAATTGCTCTCACCTAAAGGTCTTTGTTAATAACATTAAAGGTTTTATATTTCCAGAAGGAATCAATTGAAATATGTGGTATAATAAATTATATGACTTAATTAAATAAGCATGATTCATGACAACTGTTTTGAGGTAATTTGGACCAGAGAGCAGCAACAGACCTCCAGGACACATTTGAAATACAATTGCATGTTAAATGCTTGAAGTGTCATTTTTCTGATTTCAGTGTGACAAAATAAATGACAACTAATTCACTTCTTTAATATTTTGTATCTAAATAGCAAAAAGGTCACAGAAGTTTTTTGCTGTTCAATGATAGAATTCAAATAGATTAAGGGGTTTTACAAATTATTTTATCACCCCAAAATATAAGGACGACTAAGCCGTATTTCAAAAACTAAAGCCAAGGGGTAAAAATGGCATTCTTGGAATCAGGCGCCAAAATTACACAAGAACAGGCCTTACTTTGCAGGCAACAAACTGTGTGTTGACCATCATTTCAATAATAAAATCTGCATTACATAAATAGAAAATACATGCATACTGTATATGAAAAAAATCACATGTAGCGATATATAAAAAAGTTGACCAGATTGAGCAAAACCAATGTTATATTTGAATTTAGGACATCAGAATTGTCCTAAATCTGTTGATGAAACTTAGACACGGCTCTTAAACCAGTGTCATTACATGTGCTTCAGTTACAATTTTTATACAATTTTTCTATTTGCCCGTAACTAAAAATTCTGACGTGATAGAAGATTTTGGTGGTTATATTTCGATTTGCATAGCCTAATTGTATTAAATCACCACAATTCTTATCAGTTAATGAAAAAAACTTTTTTTGTTACTCAGTGTTCTACGTTTAGGTTGGCTTGCGAGTTGAGTTGCGGTCACACGTGTTTGATACACTCTAGTGTTTCAGAGTGCTAAAACTATTTTTCTTTCCTTTCTATGAAGAATTGTCAAATTTCTCTAATAATGTTGTTTGAATTTCATCAGTCATATGCTATCATATTCAGTGGCGGTTCCACGTGGGGATGGGCGAGGATGCATCCACCCACCAGATTTTTTGCTTGTGAAACCTATTTTTGGGGTAAAAGCCTAGTAAAACTACGGGGAAAAACTGAGGATGACCTTTGTTTTGCTTGTCAATCTATTTTTCGGTAAAAGTGTAGTAAAATTAGAGGAAAGTTATGGAAAACTTTATAAAATAAAAATATACAAAATTAGGGGAAAATTCCCTTATGTCAGCCTTTTTCAGCAAAGTTTATTGATTTTTCCCCTTCTCTTTTGATCCCCACACTAACTTCATATGAATTCATTTCATCCCCCAACCAAGAAATCCTGGAACCACCACTGAAGCAATGTTCCCTCTAATTTGTTGTAGTCCGTGTGCGCCTGAAATTTCTTGTGTGCAAGATTTTCACGAAACGTCAACTTTTGTGCGCGCCCATGTGTATGATATGTAAGCAATGGAAAAAATGTTTTCAAAAATTTGTGCGCTCCATGTTTTTCCTCTGTGCGCTTGCTTTGCGACCTCTTGTGCGCGCACACACGCGCACAGCTTAGAAGGAACATTGCTGTGACTGAAGTATTGAAGACACAAACCAGTAGGCCCTACTTCACCTAAAATATGGCAGAATTTGCAGATACAAATTTAATAACGTCTGTAACCCTAACAGTCTCTGTGACTAACTTCAAAGCACTCTTAGTTCTTAGCTAAAGTTAGTTGAAAGTTTAAGCTGTGGAGAATCTACGAAATACGAATATGAATATGAGAGTGCATACTGCCTAAAGACTGCCAGAGGCGCAGATCACGGGGGACTGCTGAGGACGGTCCCACCTAATAATTATTGAAGGGGGCATATAGGCCCCTAGTATCATTTATCCTCCAATGTTCTGCGCTCATTGCTTCTTTAACGTTTTAAAAAGTCTGACAAGCAAAAAAGGTCACAAGAGTTTAAACATATTGATGGGTGGGTTTATGGGTCTGGGTTTTAAAAATTATTCTATCACCCCTCCAATACTGATGGCAAGAATACGTTCCAGAGGCCTACGAAGACCTCAAAATGGCCCTGAGGCGCCATCCCAAAGCGTTAAACGACACTTATGTGTTGCCCTGGTTGAGCTGTGAACTCTTCAAAATACTTACCAAGGTGCGTTGGTCTGGCTAAGAGGTGTGGACAATCAGCCAGAGCCATAACTAGGCTTTTCGGCGCCCGGGGCAAGATTTCGATTTTGCGCCCCTAAATTTCGAAATTTCGGTGATGACCTTTTTTCACGGCTCTTCTTTTATTTACACCCAGTAAATTTTTTATTCACATTCAAAAAAGCCCCCCCCCGGGTCGGCGCCCGGGGTGACTTGCCCCCCCGCCCCTAGTTACGGCTCTGCAATCAGTTCTTGCATCAGTTGTAGCGAACGATAACTCCTGAACAGTGGTCTAGACTGTTCTTGAAGCTTGAGCTTATTCATTTCCATGTAAACAAAGCTCGATCATACGTATCATACGTATTATATTTTTTGTATCATACGCACGTATTTTAACGTATGACTCTTTATCATACGCGCTATCATACGTGAGCAAAAATACATTAGGCCTACATAACCATGAAATTTGCGCCAATTACCGCAGTCTGTTAACCATTTACCTGCACAAAGCAATTAAAAGAGGAACAAGTGTCAACGAAGTGAATTTTGGGATCATTTACAGTGACGTGGCTTGACGTCGCAATTGATATTGCTCGCTAAGTAAGCAAATTATAAGTAACCGAGCAGGCTTATAAAATACGAGTATCATACGCGTATTTTATCTTTTTTTATTCATACGCACATATTTTAAGGTATTTTATTTTGTCATACGCGTATGATCGAGCTTTGCATGTAAAAGCTAAACGCATTTCATGATATTAATCGTTATAATCCGTACAGCCGTTGATTATGCAGCAGTGTCAAGACGAACAAATAGCCTACGTTTTGTGACGAGGAATCTTTGCGTCAATAGTCTAAGACGTCATGTGACGTCATGTCGCACGTCATCGTCGCTATGCGGCGGTCGGCTGTGCAAAGGGGTGAGTGGCCTCATTTGTTTTCTCGTTCTGTTTTAATGGTCAGTTAAAGAAATTCCACTTCACATAGTGATGTTATCTCACCAAGGTATCTTTACCGCCACGTTTTCTTGTGCCTTCTGCTAGTCCTATCGTCACAGATCCTTCCACGGTGTTTCTCATTACGTGGCAAAGGTATCACAGTTCGCGAGTCTTAATTTGGTTCAGTTACTGTTACTGCTTTAATTATTTAAATTAGTAGCTAGATTCTAATCAGTGGCGGCTCCACCGGGGGGCAGGGGGGCCCGTGCCCTCCCTATTGAGAGCCTGGCCCCCGAGTTGGAACCTTATACTTAATTCTACATACATTAAACAAATGGTTGGCCCTCATGATTAGAAGTTGCCACCCCAACGGCCCCCCACTTGCCAAATCCTAGAGCCGCCACTGATTCCCATCCATTAACAGCAGGTTTGCTAGTGCCGACAATTTTGAATGGATTAATACTGCATCAAAATAGACAGAATTTCATCAAATCTAGCAGAGCTAGCAGAATATATATTAGTAAAATTAACAAAAGTGGATAAGGTTTGCAAAAGGTTGCGAAAGTTTGAAAGAGAATTTCAAAGGTTGGCAAAAAGTTAGCAAAAGTTAACGAAAAGTTAGCAAACTTTTAGCAGACAGTTAGCAAAATGAAAAGTATCAACACAGTCAGTTCTGTTCGCTGGTATCTGCAGCGTAACCGCCTATTAAAACAGCCTTGGCAACTGGTGATTACAAACAACACTGTTTTGACAATCACCTAAATAACTATCGAGACCTTTGACACTCGACCAGAAAGAAGAAGCTGACAATTTAAGAAACGGTTAGAACATGCAGTCGACCGCCGGCCATGATAAATTTCTAATCAAAGGTTACCGACAGTCTCTTTATCAGCCTGGCAACGATTACTGTGACCATAGCCAATCTGGATTTCACATCGTATATGTAAGCTTACATCTAGCGATCGAATTTGCTATCTGGGTGGACAATTCTGCTCCAATTCACCATCGTCCAGAGTGATACGAACAGTTTCATTTGCGTTGGTCGTTATGTTGGTATTTCCATTAACGGTAACGCTTAGCCTTTTTCCTGCTGATTCTACAAGTTTCACTAGTTCCCTGCGGTTCGTCTTGTGGCTTTGTTAGTAGGACATGTCATCTGCAAACCTTAAGTTGTTGGTGAGCTTCCGTCGATTCTAAGCCCATCACGGAAGCCAAGCAACGCGTTCCTCATTAGGTGTTCTGCGACGATATTCAACAGGAGAGAGAGGAGAGAGAGATTAGGCTACAGTGAGTGCTGTTTTGACTCATTTCTTGAGTCAGGCAGCACCAGTCTGATACGAGATTGACTGTTTTAACTCTGGGTCTTTGCTGGTTGTACAGATTGCCAAATAACTAGATAAGATGAGGTTGGAAGCCGATATCCAACATCAAAGGCTCTTGGAATACATGGAATTCCAAACGATCGCAACGGCTGTTCAATTAAAGTGTAATTAAACGAATGTGCTATGGAATCTTAGAATTTGTTATTCACAATGAAATCCTCTGGTTTAATTTTTAACTAGTGGTACTGATAGTATATACAAGGTGGACAAATAAAGCCGGTATCACCTTGTTTAATTTTCGATATTCACAATCCCTGGGCTAAAATGCATGAAATTTAGTATAGGCTACTTTTGCAGTACAGTATTAGGGGCCTATATCGCGCATGCGCCACCAAGGGAAAATCAAGCTAAGGATGCATAATTTAAAAAATATGAGTTACTATGCTTGATAGCTAAAACAAGTAACTGAAGTTTTTAATACAGTGCCTAAATAGTTTTTTTCCTACTTCGTTTTATTTACAGTCTGTTTTTGTGGAGTAAATTCTGTGCCTTTATTTAATAAGATAGGAGACTATTGAAAGATGATCTTTTCCAAATAACAGGTTAGCGTCTGGCGAATTTCTAGGGTTCGTTACGACTTCTGAAGCTCCGACAGAATTTCTGAACAAGTTCTCGAGTATTGAGCGGGTCTTAACTCCTTAACCGTGTATTTAACTGTAACTCAATGTAAAATGGACGGATATATCCGGGGTCTCCAGTTAAGGGGTTTAAGCGCCTGCTTGAAGGAAGTCGATATTACCGATACGACGAAGGCAAGACATTGATTGTCCACGCACTGTCCGGACGGGAACCAACAGGACAGTTTCGCGTAGGAATTAATAGTCAGTCCGGGCCAACCAAGGTTCGACCGTACGTATAAAACGTATGATATTTCCAATGATATTATACGTTTTATACGCGTGCGGTAAAAGTTCCGTGCGTTAGAAATACGTTGCCTAAAATAAGTGTCGAACTGAAATGTTAAAATTTAACTGGAAATCTAATTCGACTTTGGGTGAATTATTAAAGCGCTTTGACTAATCTCAGAATCAACTGATACTTTCCGAAGGCAGTATGTTTGCAGGACAGTGTAAGGTTACTTTGAGCTTGACGCCAGTTGGCTCCAGTGTTTAATCTAGACTCCTGGACTCCGGGGGGGGGGGGTGAACTGACAAAGCCGGGAGAAACTGACAAAGCCGGGGGGGGATTCTGCTAGGGGGCTGCTGTTAGTTGATGTAGTATGCCAAAATTTCCGGGGGAATTTGAAATTTTCGGGGGGGAAGGTCAATTCTCCCCGGAAACGGCCTAGATTAAACCCTGGTTGGCTTCCTCCGGCTTCTTTAGCTCTTAATGACCGAGGGTATCTGGATAACGATGCTGAAATAACATCTTGACCACCTTTTCATTGCTGCAGATAAGGGGCTGTATGCCCCTAATCTACCAGTCTGCTATTACCGATTAGACACAACCCAGGACTTGCAGTGAACAGCGGGTGTGTCCGAATGGAATTACTGTAACTGTGGCTGGCCGAGAATTAGGTTCGATACATCGGTCTACAGTTGCTATGTTTCTGGAACATTGATTTATAACAAATTTTTATGCGTCCTGGATGACACGTTGCGTTCATTTCGCAAAATTGGTGAAAATCACGGGAATTCCCGGCATTTTAAAAAATTAATGAAATTCTTGGTAAACGACAAAAAGCACGGAATATTCACGGCTTCCGTGACTTCGTGAATTTCTATACAGGTCCTAAGTAAGTCTTATAGATAATGGGTAACCATAGAAGTACGTCGGAGCTCGACGCCACTGCCAACCAGGGGCGTAGCGACGGAGGTATATCGGTATATATACCCCCAAAATCAGTTTACCTTAAAGTTTTTTATGTGATTTATATGTGGTTATGTGTGGTTATATGTAGTTTATATTGTTTATAGTTAAGGTTTATACCCCCAACATTTATACCTCCCAAATCAAATTCCTGGCTACGCCCTTGATGCCAACGTATAATTATGTATAAATACGCGTATAATATATTTTGACATATTATACGTATACGCTACGCGCGTATGACCGAGTATCTGCCGGTATAAGCAGAGCCCATACGGGCAAGGTTTGGTGCACCTGACAGTCGGAGGAAATGACAGAAAGCACCCCCAGCCCAGGGTTTGGGTGAAGTCCTCAACGGCAACGATGGCATCCTCTAGTAGAAAGAAGGCAGGCATCGAAGGCGGAAGCAGGCAGAGCATGCAGGTATGCTTAAAGGGCAGGTGTGAATCGGATAGAACACACTACGGCCAACCTGAAACACCATGCTGGGTCTCCCAAGCCCGGATAAAGGAGAAGGGTTGACAGGAGGTCGCTACACTGTTGTAAAAGCGCGATACAAAACAATGGTGAAAAAGAGGAAGACAAAGGATACCGGCTCGGTCGTCGCCCGGGTGAACAAGGACCGCGCTGTAGTCTTGGAGACTAGGGAGTGCAGTGACAAATTGACTACTGAGTCTCAAAAGAGAGGAAGGAGACAGAAGCTCAGAACAGCGGGACGTCCAAGCAAACCAGGCATTACCATAGGTGAATGGAACGTCAGGACCTTATACCAAACCGGGAACTATGTATTACTGAAACAAGAACTGGACAAAATCAAATATGACATAATTGGTCTCTGTGAAGTAAGGTGGACTGGAAGTGGTGAGATAGATGGCGGTAGAATGATTTGGTCGGATGGACAAAAGCATGAATATGGGGTTGGTATGATGCTAGGAAAGAGGGCAACTGAAGCTCTAATTGGGTACAACCCTATAAGTGAAAGATTAATGCAAGCTAGATTCAGAGGATACCCAAGGAACATAACTGTTATTGTCGCATATGCACCAACCAATGACAGTGATGAACAGTTGTTGGAAAATTTCTATGGGAAGCTAGAGGAAGAAATGGCAAACATATCAAAAGAAGATATCAAATTCATTATAGGAGACTGGAATGCAAAATTGGAAATGATAACATTGGATTTGAGGATGTAATGGGGAAATTTGGAATTGGAAAGAGAAATGAAAGAGGGACAGACTCTTGGACTTTGCAAAACAAAACAAATTATATGTGGCAAACACCAAATTTCAGGGCACCAGTAACCGCAAATGGATATGGAGGTCACCCGATGGACAAACAAAAAATATGATTGACTTTATCTTTGTTGAACAAAAATTCCGTAGCATGATAACTCAGTGCCGAAGCTTTCCCAGTGCAGACATTGCATCTGATCATCAACTTGTTTTATGTAACTTTAAGATGCTGCTGAAGAGGAAACAACCAAACATCAGAACAAAAACCAAGATCTATGACAGGTTCAAGATACAAATGGAAAACGAATTGGTGAGAAAGCGTATTGAGGAGAACCCGGAAATTGAGGATGATTTAAACTTGGAGGAGAGAACACTTAAGCTTACACAGCTGTTGGCAACGGCAGCAGAAGGTATGGAAGAAACAAAAAGGACAAAGAAGCCATGGATAAGTAGTGAAACATTAAAACTGTGGGAAGAAAGAAAAATACTAAGAAAGAGGCCTGGAGCAGAAAATACGGACGAGTATAAAATAATGTGTAAGGCTGTAAAGAAGAGTGCAAGATCAGACAAAAGAAAATGGATAGAGGAGCAATGTGATACAATAGATAAAACAATTGGAAGCAACAGAACAAGAGAAGCATTCAAGCTAATTAAGAAACTTACAGGAGATTTCAAACCATTGCCAAGAAACATAAAAAAGACAAAGCAGGAAATTGCTTACAGAAGAAGATCAAATATCCAAAAGATGGGTTGAATACATCAGAGAACTCTACACAGACACCAACGAGTATGGAAGCAACATCTTGGACGACTTGAAGTCAAGAGATGGCAGACCATCAGAATGTGATAATAAAGATGGAATCTTGAAGGCTGAAGTAGAAAGAGCAATAAAAGACTAAGAAATAACAAAAGTTGTGGCACTGATGGAATTCCAGCAGAACTGATAAAAGCAGGTGGACCCCGTATAGTTGAAGAAGTGTGGAAAATCTGCAGCACAATTTGGGAAACCGGAAAATGGCCAAGAGAATGGTGCAAATCCATCTTAATAGCATTACCGAAAAAAGGAGACTTAACAAAATGTGAAAATTATAGAACAATAGCCCTCATCCCCCACCTGTGCAAAATAATGTTAAATATCATACAGGAGAGGTTAAGAGGTGCAATCGATGAGAATTTGAGCGAAGAACAGGGAGGTTTCAGGAAAGATCGTAGTACAATCCAACAGATACTAACCATTAGATTGATAGCTGAAGAAACGTTAGGCAAATCAAAGAGTCTGTATCATTGCTTCATCGATTTTAAAAAGGCATTTGATTCGATATGGCATGAAGGTCTGTGGGGATCACTGGCATGTTTAGGAACACCAGAAAAACTTATTAGAACCATAAGAAGTTTATATGATATGTCAGAAATGGCGGTAAAAACAAAACAAGGACTGAGTGAATGGGTGAAAGCAACTATTGGCAGTCGACAAGGAGACCTGATTTCACCTTTGTTATTCATTGCCATCTTAGAAATCATTATGGAAAAACCTCCCAAAACACAAGGAGGTGTAATGATTCAGGGACAGCAAATCAAAGACCTACGATTTGCTGATGACATTGATCTAATGGCTGAGAGTGAGGAAGACCTGCAGAAGCAACTCACGGGGGTATACCAAACCAGCAAAGAATATGGATTACTTATTAACAGAAGCAAAACAAAAAGTGATGGTGATGGGAAACAACAAAGGAGTTCAAATACATGTTGATGGTGAAAAGTTGGAATGTGTTGATCAGTTTATTTACTTAGGAAGTCTAATAACCGAAGATAATAACTGCAGCAAGGAGATAAGAAGACGGATTGGAATTGCAAGCAGTACTTTTGCCAATTTGAGCATGATCTGGAAAAGTAAAAACATTTGCACAGACATTAAATTGCGAATTATGGACACATGCGTGATATCTACCCTACTGTATGCATGTGAGACATGGACCATGAAGAAACAAGACAGATTAAAACTGAACGCATTTGAAATGAAATGTTATAGGAAAATGCTGAAAATAAGTTATAAAGATATGATCAAAAATGATACTATTCGCAAAGACCTGGGACGAACAAAGACTGTTGTGGAGAAGATCAAAAGAAAGAAAATTATCGATATTTGGACACATCTGCAGAATGAGGATGACAGAATAATAAAAACAGTGATGATGGGCAGGTCAAATGGTATGAGAGAAAAAGAGGAAGACCAAAGAGAAGATGGATCGATGACATTCTTGAATGGACTGGACTTGACACCACCCAAAATGCGATACACATGGCCAAAGAAAGGAAAGGGCCATGGGCGAGCACTCTTACACCGTTGGCTCCGACGGTCCTTATGGACTATGGAGTGTGATGATGATGATGATGATGATGATGACGCGCGTATAATTCAAGTGGACGTGTTACGTACGGTCTAATCTTGTAAGCCACAAACACACAGAAGTCCATGTACTGCATTCACGTTATGAAACTGCAGAAGTACACCAAAGTTCATGCATTTTAACCAAGATGTTGTAGAAATATTTCAATTAAAGAGGGTGATGCCAATTTTATTGACCCACCCTGTATACATTTATATCATTATCATCATCATCATCAATATCATCATCATCGTCATCATCATCATCATCATCATCATCATCATCATCATCAATATCATCATCGTCATCGTGACGGTTGTCGTCGTCGTCATCGTCGTCGTTGTCGTGTTATCGGCCAATTCCTTAGCGGCTGTATACCTAGAAACAAAACACTTGCAAGAAGTCTTAATTGTCTTCTGTTAAGTCTTCGTCTTCCTTCTGTGATTGAAATTCCTTTCATGTTCATGTCTTCTTCTTCTCTGATGCTGTCAATCTACTTTTCCCGCCGGGTCTTCCGCTGCAGCCTCTGTTTCCTTCCATTGAGTGCATAGAGTGCCTTGTATGGCAGCCTCCTTTCATTCATTCTATTGAAATGTCTAATATATTCCGGGTAAGTCTCTTCCTTCTAATTTTGCCGATGATTGTGTCGTTTAGGCTGATGCGCTGGCCAATGTGTCTTTCTTTTTCGTCATTAGCATCCGGGTTACTCTCAAGGAATCTCCATAGCAACCTATGTTCACATGTTTCTTTCATGCTCCATGTTTCGGTTTAGCTCATGATTTTTGGGACTACCATGGTATTGTATATTTTGACCCTGATGTTCATATTTATGCCCTCTTATACATACTTATACATACATACATACATACACATACATGCATACATACGTACATAATATCAGCATTATATATGTATATCGGCGAATATCTGTTACACATATATATAAGTTTATATATGCAATCGTAACTGGGTGCGCTTTGATATATGCAGGTAATTGTAATTCTGTTTACTGACCGCGTATATATACGTGTGTGTACATATATACTGTATACAGTGGCGTAGCCAAGAGGGGCCTTGGAGTTAAACCCCTCTTGGCCGCCGAAAACAACAGATTTTTAATGAGTATCTATGCATTTTTAATTTTTTGACGTGATTTTGGGGGTCAAAAGCCCACCATGATTTTGGGGTCAAAAGTCCACCATCCTCTTGGATATAGAGTTAACGGTTGAAGGGTGAAGACGAGGACCTTTTTTGCTTGTCAGGAGAAACAAATAGAGAAAATAATGGTTCTATGCTTGTCAAGAATTTACCAAAGTTGGTCACGGTCAAAACCAAAACCAACCCCCTTCCGGAAATCCTGGCTACGCTACTGACTGTATATATGCATACATGTGTATGTTACATGCACATATAGGTTTATGGATGTGCATTATAATCAACTTGGGCAAATTCGCCGAGGTTTCGTTGATGGGGTGTGAGTTTGAGGGAAGACTAGTATGACGATCGTTTTTGCCATAGGAATAAGCAGAGAAACTAATTAAAAATCCATAGTATTGTCTTCGGCAATCAGTCGACCATAGTCTAGAAATATTAACATTAAAAACTGCGTTTGCACTTGCGAATATGTACTAGACAGTGCGGGAAATCGACCTAAAACGCGGCCTATAAAGGGCCGTTTCACGCCAAAATTTCATCTGACTCTTGGCCCATTTGGGGGGATTTAAGGGGCAGCTGTCCCATTTGTCCCCATGGCTACCACGCGCTTGAAAGAGTTTTGGTCGGTCGCAATTATGAGATCAATTCAGCGACTTTCCCGACAAACTGACGCCAGAATATGCGACGTACGAAGCGACATCTATCGAATGTCCGCCGACATCCCGGCGATGGGATTTCCATTCGACAGATGGCGTGCGTTCGATCGACAGTCGCTTAATTGAATCATTTCCACGGAGTGCATCATCAATCGGTTCGATCTATCGACCGATCGATCGGAATGCCAATCCCGAGTTAAATCGGAAACATCGGATAAGGTCGGAGATTTCCAGTTCGACGACGATAGAAAAGCGTCGTTGCTTATATAGCGCTAAGGCTCAGCAAGGAACCAGAACGAGACATTTGGCGTATATTGTTGTAAACAAGATTCACTCTGTAATGCCCTAAATCCGTTGTCTGGATGTGTCCGGTCTAATGCAATCCGGAATTAAAGAGTATTTCGAAAGGACAGTCTGTTTAATTTACTGAAACTCTATTCTGTCGCCTTATAGACTGAATTAACACGACGTTATAGAAATGGGTCAAGAGATGGAAATCTATCGGAAATGATCTCATCCACAAATACAGTAGAACTTCGTTTCAACGGATTCGGTTATAACGGATTCTCGGTTACAACGTACCGCAATGAACGGTCCCGTGTGATTCGCTACCGTTTTGGATGGTATCGGATATAACGTTTCTCGGATATAACGTACTAAATTTTACGGACCTGCTGAGTACGTTATAACGAGGTTCTACTGTATCATCGTTCCTACACTCTCTTGCTCTGTCTGTCTGTCTTCGTATGCTTCTTCTTTGCCTATCTCCCTCCCTCTTCGTGTTTCTCCGCTCCTTTCTCTTGTCTCTATGTCGCATAGTTTCATTTGCGCTACGAGGCACCGTGTTTCTATTTGAATAGTTTAGTTAAATTGAAATATTTGAAAGACTTACTTATTAGATGCGTCTTCTCAATAATGCAAAGAAAGTAAAATTATCAGCAGTTAAAGTGTAAAATCGAGGAACTTGAAGACAACTTCTGTTGCAGCGTATACATGTCGGCTTCAAAATGTGCGCACAGCATCAGACCGGTTTCAGTCAAATTCTGACAGTTTTATTTGATTAATCAAACACAAAATCAACCTAATGGACACAGCTGAAGTGGTTTTAATTTCGATGGTTATTTTGTGCATTCGAATAGCAAATCGTGCGTCGCTCTGCAATCGACCAGTATTTACCTTTCTCCTTTGCTTGTTAGAGTTTCGTCAGTCCCAGTGGGTCACAGCACTGCAGGAGAGAGCGGGACAGTCTGAAACATTAAAAGTATCTGCTCGTACGAACATCGCATACCGACATTCAGCCCTCCCCAAGTATTGCGGTGCACTCGTTTGGCCCGTTACGCTGGTCCCCGGGGGCTTCGAACACACGCTGGTCCAGCATGCCAACGGGGACCACAAGCGCTGCACGAGGGACCGGACACGACGAATCAAAGGCCGACTGAATTATACATCCGATCGGTTAGCAGCAGCAGAGCACCCTCCTCCTCCGTCCCTCTGGGCCGAAGGGATTTCGTCGGAACGATGGATGGATGGATGGAATCATATCCACTGATCCGACAAAAAACGCCATCTCTCGGGATCTCAGCAATGGAGCAACGATCTGGATATGGACGCTTCTTATATTAGACTCCAAATGTCACGGCCAGTAGACGGAAATGGAGACAGACAGACAGACAGACAGACAGACAGACAGACAGACAGACAGACAGACAGACAGACAGACAGACAGACAGACAGACAGACAGACGCACAGACAGACAGACAGATGCACAGACAGACAAACAAACGAGCACTATTTCCAATGAATGGTTCTAGACATATTGAACAATTTAAGTACTCGCTAAATACTTCTCAAGAACAAATCACTTGAAAATTAAAATTAGGTATGCTTAAATTCCTACTTAAAGTCCTCCTTAATTCGCCTAAGCTACAGAGAGGATACCCAGGGATCGAACGAGGAATGTCAAAAGTAGAAAGGCATCAACATTCCCAGACGCGAAAATTATAAGTGGTTTTATTAACCAAACATATTAATTCAGAAACGTTTTCAGAAGGACAGTTTAAACATCCATCAGTATGTGCACTAAGAGTAAAAATCAGAAATGTCTTGGAGGCTGCAGACGGAGCGATGGGGGGGCAGTATGCATGGAGATGTGCGGGGGGGGCCGTATGCAGCTGGTATAAGCGCTCGTGAAAAAGCAAATGAATTGCGCCCAACTCTGGAGCAGCACCGTGAAATTCTATTAAAGAGGTTGGCACGTACGGTATTCTTCTTAATTCGACCATGTAACTGTAATATTTCGATGTAATTCATTAAAATTAGAAAAAATTCAGGCAACACAATCAGAATTAAAACTGGAATCAGCAAAATTAAGAAAGCCGATTAATTAGAATTAAATCAAGCTCAATCGAAGTGAACTTAGAGTCAGCAAACGACAAAAAGCGTGTTATATGAAATTCTATTAAAATGCAAACTTTTTCTGTTATGCTTTCAATATCATCCAATACTTTCCCCATATTTACACAAGTGTCCAGTAAATTGCATGTTCGTTATAAAGACATATTATAAGAGATAACTTGGCGTGGGCTTAAAATTATCCGCGTTCTATTATTTATAAGTCAGCCCTGTCTTTGATATAAAAAAAATTACAGGATAAATTACAAATTGCTAGAGAAATGTCAATTGAGAGTCAAAATATTTCTACAAATACATAAATATACACAGCAACTGACGAAGCGTATAGGCCAGTGTTTTATACAGACCTGTCCTGATCCTCTCCCTCCCCCCCCAAAAAAAAATCTCAAAAATCCTCCCCAAAATCCCAGCACTTACACAAATTTTGCATTGAACTGTGTCTTTTCCCCTTCAACCAAGTCGATCCTCCCGAAAGCCTCAAGTCCCCCCCCCCAAGGCCTGGAGTCTGGATAAGACACTGGTATCGGCTATCGGCTTTTAAAATTATTGCTTTTTCAACCACGGTAGACAAACAGACCAGTAGGCCTAATAATTAATTAGAATATTGCATTTGGATATTGCATTTCGTGGGCTTCAACACCGATTACCTTTGATACCCTGTGACCTGAGTATCTCGTATAATAATAATAATAATAATAATAATAATAATAATAATAATAATAATAATAATAATAATAATAATAATAATAATAATAATAATAATAATAATAATAATAATAGCAATAATATCAGTAATAATATCAGTAATAATAATATCCATAATAATAATAACGATAACATATGGGTTTAAGTGCAGTAGTATATATAATGTCACAATAGCTCACATATTAAATTTCAGTTCTTCATTATTCTATGCTATGATCAATATGTAGGCATATAGATTAATCTAGCAGGGTCTATCTTCAAATGCTAAATCTGATGTCCCACTGTATTTGAGTTTTTCTAAAATTGCATTCACACTGCTAGCTGATACTGTCTTTTCATCTACTTTGTTCCATCTATCTGCTATTCTGGCACTAAAAAATGTTGCTTGTATCTTTCCAGCTCGTTTCTTAAACAAATCTTCGTCATGAACTCGAATGCCAGAATATTGTGCTATTGGAAAACGTTTTTATATGGCACATCCATTTTGTGAGTCAAATTCAGTCAATATCTTGTAGGTTTCTATTAGGTCTCATCTTACTCTCCATTTCTCTAGAGTAATCAATCCACAACGCTTTGGCCTTTCCTTGTAGCTTATCTTTGACATTCCTTGATCATCTTGGTTGCTCTGCGTTCAACGCTTTCCTAAATCTCTCTCTCTCCCTCTCCCTCTCTCTCTCTCTCTTTGTCTTCAAAAATGGATTCCATGCCGAATACAATACTCCAAATGTGGACGTTCCATTGTCTAATTATTATTTCTTTATCTCTCTCTTCACAATATTCCTTCCGATTAATTATTCTTGGCATTCGGTGCCCTAATTTAGCACTGTCTTAAACTGCTAGGCATAAATACTCCCAAATCTCTCTCTTCAGTTGTGCATTATGAGGTAATAGAAACTAAATAGACAGTCCTTTCTACTTGAATCCTTACCTCCACGAGCGTCTGTGGAATTCTTATAATAACAAGACGATTGTTTTTAGCATTTTCTGGCAGTGATCATTTGACCATCGCAATATCTCATTGACCGCAGCAGTGGCGGCTCCAGGATTCGGCAAGTGGGGGCCGTTGGGGTGGCCAACTTCTAATCATGGGGCCAACCATTTGTTGTTAAGTATGTAGTATTAAGTATAGGGTCCCAAAAGGGGGCGACTGAGGGGCCAGGCACTCAATAGGGGCACGAGCCCCCCGGGCCTCTCCTGTGGAGCCGCCACTGGACCGTAGTTTCCAGTTGCTTTATCCGGCTCTGGATAGACAGTAATAATAGTAATAACTATTATGCATATCTATAGCTCTTTTTTTAATAACCAAGATTATAAATCGATGGTGCTCCATCCGCAAAAGACCAGGTCATTCCAGAGATCAATCAGTGGGAAAATCATACCTATAATACTATGGCTCCAATGACATCTCCAGCCTGGATCCTTGAAAGTTGCATTAACAATTTTGAAGAATGTGTCTTGTAATACAATTTGGGTAGGAGATTTAATTAGCAGAACAAAATGGTACGGCAAAGAAATTGCATATTACGAGATATGCGTAATAAATAGCCGTCGCCCATGGTAAAGAAAGTCCTAAGACGTCGATTTAATATATTACGAGACGTTGTGTCGAGGAGATGGATGAAACGGCATTGTCTTGTCCCATCTTCGTTGATCTCAAATCTTTTAAAAAGTTATAAATCGCTCAGATCAAAAAAACTCTGATTTCCAATAACCTCTGCGTGTGGTCAACTCACCAGTGGCGGTTCCAGGATTTCTTTGTGGGGGATGAAAATAGAAGGAAAAAATCAATAAACTTTACCCCCAAAAGACTGACAACAGGTAATTTTATCCCTAATTTTATTGCACTTTTACCGCAAAAATAGGTTTACAAGCAAAAAAGGAGTCAGCAGTTTTCCCGTAGTTTTACTATACTGTTACCCAAAACAGGTTTCAAATAAAAAAGTATGTCCGGAAGTCCGGTGGGGAGGGGTGCATCCCCACTCATTCCCCACGTAGAACCGCCATTGCAACTCACGTTTTCGTCGAGATGTGATATTTCAATGCTCTTAATAACCAAGAAGACCGAAAACCAAAAGTTTACGCACACCATACTAGGCATGTGAGTTTTAAATAGCTACTTATTACAGTGAAAGAAATTACGAACATTTCTTTTGCTATTTTGATAAAAGTGATAGAAGCCAAAAGCCGAAGCGTGATATGATGGTACTTAGTAATTCTAATGGATGGGTGATTTGCCTGTCCCTGTCACGCCTTGATATGACACCATGTGGTGACTCCATCGTCGGTCGGTGGATAGAGGAAGTGAAGAGGAAGAACGAAGTTCAAGAACCACCTCTTGCCGAACACCGCTTCCAGGTTCTCCTTGCAGCTGGTCAGACGGCTGACCTTGATGCCGTTGTCCTGTTCGAACGAGGTCACTCCTTTGCAGATGATCCGCGTCTCTTCGACGAAACACCCGAAGGCGACGAAGAAGAACCAGACGAGCGAATAGAGGACGACGACGCGAAACAGCAGTCCGGCCGATATGTAACCGAGAACGAAGCGCATCGCAGTGGCCGGTAGGACCAAGTCCCAGGCGGAGTTAGAGACCAGGTAGTCGCAGACGATGTAGGCGAGAGAATGGACGACGCTGTAGACGATCGCCACCGAACACCAGAACGTGAAGACGACGAAATGTCGCTGGTTCCTCAGCCCTATGCAGCACCCGGTGAAGAAACAGTGATGGTCGCGCTTCAGTACGCAGGCGTTGCACAGCTGACAGTGATGGGCTCTTGGCGGACGATGCGTCTGACACACGACGCACGGCTTCCACGACCAGTACGGATACACGATCCGTTCCTCTTGACCGCCGCCGCCGCCGGCGTTGCGTGGTCCCCCCTCCGCCGCACAGCAGGAGCTGCTGTCCGGAGGATGCAGTGCGATGATGTACATCGTGTCTCGATTCCATCGCTTGCACGGATTGCCGTCGACGCCTCTTACACTGGACGCCGGGAGCGAGTAAGTTCCGTTGCGACCGGACGATGACTTCTTTGATCGAAGGCTGCCGAGGTCGATCTCGAAGCCCCCGCTGGTTATCTCGGCGGCGTGGCTGGTCATGTAGTTTGCGTAGGGCGTTGGATCGAATGGAGATTGAAGCAGCCGGATGCAGATCCAGTTGACGAGTATTTCGAGTAGGAGGAAATGACAGAACGTCTGATTGAGCGTGAGGATGAAACTGCCGTAGTTCTGGTAGACGGTCGGTAGAACTTGCACCATGCCGTAGTAGAATGTGCTGAACATAGTCATCCAGAACCAGAACATTGCGATTTTAGTCAGAAATCTCGAACATTCCGACCCCTTAGCCACCTGAACTTCTACCATCGGTATATCCATCAAGTTATGGTATCTAAACCAACAATATACAGCCCGAAATTATTTAAAGTTTAAACTAAATAATTGTGAAAGACTAATTGAATAAGAATCCAGTTGCTCATCATGACATAAGACTCATTTCCCATCGTCACAACGTTCTGTGCAACTCACTTCACTGATATGTGTTAATTCTTTTATAAATAGAATAATTATACATATAGTTTTTACATATATATGTGTCAGGAACGCTGAAACGCGACGTGATTGGTTAATCGAAACTGTTGCAGAGGCGTCATTTGGAGAGGGCTTAATCGAAATGAAAATATTAATTTATAATGTAATAATGTGGAACAAAAACAAAAACAGGGCCGTGATTTTAAGAAATGAAAAGATTAATTAAATTTATTATAGTGTATGTATGAATGAATTATTAATGTGCAATAAAGGGCTGACAAGCAAAAAAAAAAAAAAAAAAAAAAAAAAAGGTCGTCAAATATTTTTAATAATGGTAAATGTCAAAAAAAAAACAAAAAAAAAAAAAAAAAAAAAAAAAAAAAAGGTCGTCAACTTTTTTTGGAAACTAAACTCAAACTTAGTCAAAAAATTTCCAATAACAATTCAAAAAATTTTAACGAAAATTTCAAAAAATTTCTCGCCCCCCCCAAGAAAAGTGTGAAATGACGCCACTGAACTGTTGGCTACGTGATTTTACAAACGGTTTGTTGGCTGTTGCTAGGACGCTGGGCGGAGTTTACATCTAGGTTATTTCTATCTTAAATTCTCTTCTTCTTTCTTCCTTTCCTTTCTTCGGTCTCTATTGGGTTGGACGATGGGTCTGAATGAGTTACTTCCACTTTTGTCTGTCTCTTTCTGCCGTATCTTAAATTGCCTGAATTATAATATAATCGTTTGATTGGACGTTTGGTTAGCGGATGCATTTGCGCCTGAATAGCGTAGATGGACAGATCGACAGATCAGGAGAGCCAAGATCAAGTTCATGGATCGAGGACCAGTCATTGGACGAGTTACCAGGGCATTAAAATAGCGAAGCTTTCCCAAATCTAGGAAAAAGAAGAGCCAAGCTTTCCCGTCAATCTTGACAGGCAAACAACAACTAATTTTAAATATTTGACGACGAAAGATTCAATCGGCAGTGGAAAGTTCAAAGGAATAGTGTGGGACTTAATGAGTTCTCGCAACTTTTATCACATTAGTTATCGCGGCCTTGCAACACACAGTCGCTGGAGGCTATTTTACAGACGTTTGTATCGCATTCGTTTATCCAATAGTTAGATAGGCGTTGACTGTTTTTATTGATTACAAGTTTATAATATCGGTCTGCAGCGCAATAACTTCCTTACTTATGTTCTAGTTAGCAGGACTTATATCTAAGCTTTTCAAAGGTTTATAGTCTCTGCACACTGCAGAAGTCGACCAATTTGTAGAATGAGCTCAATCGATTGGAGTGATGGAAATTTCCGTTTACGCGAAATGTCGTCTAGTCATTTGCATCCACTGGACAGTTGATCTAATTTTCACTAAACGATTTTGCCCTGAAGATGTCGTGCCAAAGCGTCGCAATAAATCTGTCAGCTGCACACTTTTCCAAGATCATCTGTATTTATTACCTGGACCGTTACTATAGAAAGCTAAGTACTTGATATCACTATTCCGTCATTAGTTTGACATGGGCTTAGGGGCCATACATAAATGGCGTAACGCGATTTTGGCAGTTTTTGACCCCCCCTTCGTAACACGTCGTCACAAAAAGTCAGACCTCCTAAAATATGCCGTAACAACGCGTTAACCCCTCTTCTCGTCTTTCGGAAAATCTTGACAAGCAAAAAAAGGTCGTCACCTAAAAATTTAGTATTATATGACGTCGCATTTCCGGAACACCCTCCCGTCGTCACACATCATCACAAATGTTTGAACCCCCTAAGTGCGTTACGTCATTTATGGATGTCCCCTTATGCGGCCTATGCTCAAGATTTCGAAATATATTCTGCTTTGGAGAATGAGACAGAATCATCATTTGTCAGCCATTAGCTCGTTGGCGTCTGATGCCATCTCTACTGCTTGATCCCATTAATATCTTTTACAGTTCTGCGACTTAACTGAACTTTTGCAGCGATAACTTATATCAACACAACGTTCTCCGTGTGACCTTGCCTTCTTGCTGGAACCATAAATTATTCCCAGCAACATAAAGGCTTATGGACTTAACTTTTCTCTCATATTCTTTCATGGAGCATAAATATATTCAAGGAGACAAAGTTTTCTCTGTTTTATCTTCAGCGCCGGGTTTCCTTGAAATGGATTTCTTTGTATTGTCCCTCTTTCCTGAACACTTTCGACCCCCTCCTTTCAATAGAAAATATCGTTCCTAATGGATCTTTCGCAAGGGTCAAATTCTCATATTCCTACAGAAATCTAAGAAAAGTTAATGTTACATGAATCTTTTTATTTCAAGGCGTATTGCTTTGATCTTTAAGGCCTTATCCTCTGCAGTCAAGTTCCCAACAGCAGTTTGAGGAAGACTATGAGAATTGAAATTTTTATCAGTTTTGATCTGTTTCAAAATTTTTGTGCATTTCTCGATACGCGCAAAGTAATAGCTAACCTGTAGTTTTAATTCAATAATTTCCGAACTAAGTTAGTATAATTTATCTCTTATTTTGCGGCCCACCATCGGATTTTATGCGACCCGCGAGATCATTTAGAAATATGAACACGAACGGCAGAAAGTAAGATAATTTGAAATTATTTTATGAAAACATGGCACTTTATTTAAACCCCTTAGAAAGGGATGGCACCGCGCTCCGGAGCAAAAGAAGGATCGCACCTCCAATTTCTCCCAAAATGTCTTGACAAGCAGAAACGTTTATCGCTGTTATTGCATCGTATTACGGCGTCAGGAACGTAGCGACGGGGGGGGTATATCGGTATATATATATATATATATCCCCAATCAGTCTACCTTAAAGTGTTTCTATGTGATTTACTTGTGGTTATATGTGGTTTATATGGTTTATGCGGTTTATAGTTAAGATTTATACCCACCCAAAATATTTATATCCTGCCAAATCAAATTCCTGGCTACGCCCCTGTACGGCGTTGCAATGATGATTCCGATTTCACAAAAGTACTTAGCATTCTTTTTCCCACTTGAAATTCTAAATATTTTGGCTTCTGTACGTGCGGTTCGTCTAATGTAGGATAGCATTAGGTTTCATGCGCCCTGTTGAACAAAGCATTGCATTCAAAACTGACCTGCAGATATACAAATCATTGCAAACCAGGCCAGCCGCAGTGCACAAATTCTGTATCAGATCATCAAAAACATTCTTGCCCAATGAAACTTGCTAATTGTTGTTGAATGTACTTAATGCCAACGCTGACATTTGCATAAATGCTTTCTGTGGCAGATCGTAAAGTCTCGAACTATTTTTTGCAACACACTGAGTATTTTCAGATCTAGACTTAAAGCACATTTATTTCATAGTCTTCTTGTTGTTTTTCAATCTGACTGATTCTGGAATCGATCTTTCGTTAATCGATATCAGGTACTATCGATTGATACCTCGTGGGCATTAGAACTGGTGCGATAGACGGTTATACTTTGTAATTGGCAAACAGCTAAACTGAAGTTCTGAAGGCTAAGAGTTTGAAGCTAGCTAAGAGGGAGTGTTAGAATGAGTAGCGTGCAGAGGGGAGGGCGGACGCCGACTAGAGGGGAGACAAAATTGACTTGGCGATTTATTTTGCTCGTCAACAATCAGATCAGACAGATGGGGGCGCCAAAAACATTTTTGGCCACGGGCGTCGACCGCTCTCTGCACTCCGCTGGTTAGAATAGCATCGTTTGAAGACCATTTTGGAAAAATTACTTACTTACAGAACGCGTAGAGTGAATGTCACCAGAAACCCAGAGAACACTCCTCGCCGCGACATATTTGCAGCCCTTAATAATGGCTGTGGTTGACGTTCGCGAATTCGAAAATTCATAGAACAACACTTTTGATCCGACGACGACGACGATGACGACGACGACACGTCCAAACAATCCGTGCCTAGATGAGGACGGGTCTTTGATCAGATGATGCGGTGCCCCTCCCACGCCTCCCGTGGCCCCGGTGATGCTGGGCACGCGCGCGGGTCTGCGTCGTTCGCTGCTCTTGGATGAGGAAGAGGAGGAGGAGGAGGAGGAGAAGGAGGAGGAGGAGGAGGAGGAGGAGGAGGAACGGATGCGGTCGAGCGCATTTCGCACGCGAGCGATTTTCCGGTTCTCATGATCGAATTGCAGCTGGGGGATCGCATGGCGAGGGGAGGGGAGAGGGTGAGGGAGTAGGGCGATTGAATTTCTTCGCTTTTAACGCTTCATTCCGTTCGCAGTCGCACCGAGCCTGTCTAGATGTCGGAGCCTGTCGCTGGAGGCGCCACACGGCGCAATCGACGGATGATTTCACAGCCAACTTTCTGGACGAAGAGAACATGCGAATGAAATCACGCAACTGCGCGAATTCAAACGCCAAGTCACGTACGCGTCATATAGAAGATATCGACTGCATGACGAGGTGGAACACAGCACGAGACTTCTGATTGCTTGTCAATCTAAGGTTTCCTGCCCAGTGTCGGTCATTCAGTCTTTGTCACCTGATTGTTGATGCTATTGGTCACCTGATAATCTCACTTTTTCTCTACTTTATTTGATATATTTTTACATACATCGCAATAATGATTAATGGCAAAATATTCGATTGTCTTTAGAATTCTCGAGAACCAGGTCATTGTTATGCGTCACAATAAAGTGTTCTTGGTTTCTTTGAATTTGTTAATGTCCCTTTTAATTGATTAAAACCACTTTAATATCATAAAAATTTATGGATGTGTCTTTATAACATTTCCGTTGATTTATGGGAATATTCTGGTTACTTTTCAGACACACGTACAGTTGTACACATTGTTTCTATGTCTACAACATGGTCCATTGCAGCAATTATGCTCATTCACAAAAATGCACAGATAAACAAGTTCTGGTTACAATTTTAATTAGATACTAGAACTGGAACTAGAACTCGAACTAGAACTCGCTTCGCTCGCATGAGGCGAGCTTCGCTTCGCTCGAGGCAACGAATATTCGAGAACGACCAATCAGAACGCTCACCCAGACAACCAATCAGAACGCTCGAAGGTAACCAATCAGAACGCTCACACAGCCAAACAATCAGAACGCTCGAAGGTAACAGACATACAGACCAAGGATCTCAATATTATAGATTGTGCAATTATATACAAAAACAGGTACATCGACTTTACTGTTCCGATATAACTCATGGTCAATTCCTATTATTGGAATTAATAGAACTGATACCGGTTGTCGACATTTGAAAAACAACTTGGCGAATAATTCTGGCAATGAAACACGAATTCATACAGAGGCAGATACATACGCAGATACATACGAAAATGTTATAAAGACACATCGATAAAGTTTTTATGGTATTAAAGTAGTTTCAATCAACTAAAAGAAACATTAACAAACTCAAAGAAACCAAGAACACTTTATTATGACGCATAACAATGAGGGGCTGTCCATTAATTATGTCAACAATTTTGGGGCAATTTTTAACCCCTCCACCTTGTCATACGCGTGAATCAAGCAGACTTCTCTGACGCAATGTCCGGATCACAGCGCTGGCAGTCTAACACCCTCACAGACTGACAAAGCAATGTGCAGATTCGTAGAATTGCTACATACAAAGAATGCGCGACGAATCGAAGTTTCACTGTAGCTGACGTCGAGAAAGACGGAAAACACACAATAGCCACAATAAACTGTCTCCACCTCAACAACTGAAAGTTCGTAGGACACAGTTAGCGTTTGTCAGTTGGCTCTTTGGTCAGGCAGCGTACACATTTTGCACACACACACACACACACACACACACACACACACACACACACACACACACAAAATCCATTCTCAAATACGACGACGTATGTTCAATATATGTAGAACAGGCTATCAGATTGGTGAAAATTGTTTGAAATTTGAAAATTTTGATTTCATCAATTTGAAAATTGATGAAATCAATCTGTTGCTGTGACTGAATACTTACGATTGCTTCAGAAAAGTTAAGAGATTTTTTAAAGCTGATAATCTGCAGTTGAAGTGAATCGAGACAGAAAGAAGAGGAGGGAAGGGTGAATTACAAAGATGGAAGTAAACTAAACCAGGAAAAGTGGAGCTAGGCTGAGAAGATTAGAGACCGGTACCAGAGATGGCATTGGGTCAAAATGGGTTATCAATGCTCGATGGCTCACTCGGGTCCCATGACACACGATAATTAAATATTAACATTGCATTGTTTTGCATCTACTCTATGGTAATGACGTAATCGCGATCACGTGTCGTGCTGATAACATTTTTGATTGGTTGTTATGTGCAATGCTGTGCATAGGTTAGTTTGTTACAGGGCAGTTGTGCTCTTTTATGTTCGATCGATGCTCAACATTAGCTTTCACATACTTTTAACGGTTTTGAAGAGATATAGATATTTAATTTCCAATGACCCATAATATTATAATGTAATGTAGCATTTATATAGCGCCTCTTTTATTTCTACTCAGAGGTGATCCTGGCATTGGAGTCGCGTGATAAAATAGAAGACTGGCTTTCGCATTGAACAGAGCGAGGAGGTAAGAAGTGAGGCCTGAATGGATGGGTTCAAGACATTTCAGAGGTCATGCATGGGGTCACATGAGTCATGGGTCAATTTAAGCGACCAATTGCCATCTCTGATTAGGACAATATTAGAATTCTGCCGGGGGCGTTACGGGTGTTCGCTTTCTCCCAGTGATGTTAATCCTTGTCCTGGTCCTTGTCCTTAAGGACTCCTTAAGGACCAATTTGAAGTCATTGTCCTTGTCCTCGTCCTTGGGGAGTCAGTTCTCGTCCTTATCCTCGTCCTTGGGGTTCGGTCCTCGTCCTTATCCTCGTCCTTGCAGATCGGTCCTTGTCCTGGTCCTTGTAACTTAGTCCTTGAAAAGTCCTTATAAGGACCAAATTACTTGTGTACCATTTTCAATTGTACTGATAATTATGTTCCAAGGTAAGAGTAGTATGTGGATTTATATTTAGGCTACATACTTGCTTTGAGTTACTCTAACTAAAATGTTTAGTCATTGTTTCCTTTATAATACCAGTTGAAGAGTTGATTCTTTAGCAGAATTCTTTGTTGCCCAGTGACGTCAGCTCCAGTTGAACGGGTGTTTTCGCAAAGTGGTCTCATAATTAGACCTCACCGTGTGTGCATGACTGATCAGCTGCTGGAAACACTTGTTCATTTATTATTATTATTATTATTATTATTATTATTATTATTATTATTATTATTATTATTATTATTATTATTAACTTGATTAATTTCTTAAGCTTGACAATTTCTTAAGCGCAGTAACATAGCTAGGTGGCTAAAGTCAAAGGCGCATTTGAAACGCAGCATTGATGTTGACTAGACTATGTTTTACAACATTCTTTTTTCCTTTTCTAATTTTGTGATTCGAATTGAAATTGTGTTTGTTTTTTTTTTTCCTTTCTGACTTTTTGTTTGACAGAAGTTGGTCCTTGTCCTTGTCCTTGATCCTTGTCCTTGATTCTTGTGTCCTTGTGCTTGAGGGGTAAGTCCTCGTCCTTGTCCTCGTCCTTGGAGGGTCGGTCCTTGTCCTTAGGGTAAGTCCTTGTCCTTATCCTCGTCCTTGGGGGTCAGTCCTTGTTAACATCACTGCTTTCTCCACTGGTCAAAGCATATTCCCTCAATGGAGGTCGAAATCTGCTCTGAAGGTTGCAACCTTACCTTTTGAAAAAATCGATCACCGCACTTTGATAGACGCTAAGTCAAATAAGAAATTTCAATCTGGGGTTTAACCTCAAGTCTGCACAATTTTCCCCGTTTTCCCGACTCGCCTAAGAGCAAAAGTCGAATTAAACGAATTTTACGAATGATGGGATAGGTTTTTGAGGCCCGCTTGCAACAAAATGCGCACATATATGCTACCAATTTTAGCTAACGTCTTAGTTGTAAGATGATCAATAGACAAACGCCCGAAGACAAAGTGACCTTGAAGAAATTAAATTAAGCCACACTGGACAATCTCTCTCTGCACGAAACTAGATGATCGGTGCCATCGGCGCTGCATTCTAAATTAATTAGCTCCCAATTAATTGCTAAAAAATAATTAATTTTTTATGAGAACTGCCAAGTGTTTCAAACGAGTCATGTACTTCGACGCAACCCGATGTAAGAGCGAATGACAACGGACCTAACAAACAAACATAGCTGACCTTTAAGTCATCCAAGTTAGCCTTTGTCCATCCCTCCGGCGTTCTGCGAGTTCGTTCATTAGAGAGTTACGGCTGTGGTCTATAGGAATTCCAGCGAATGTCAAGCAGTTCAGCACCAGCACTATCTTTTAGCTCTCGTCTTGTGAATGGCAGAACGTCTTTTACTTTAGACGGTTCTTCGAACGGTTCTTGACGGCGCCGCGTGTCCAGCCAATCGAAGGCATCTGCATTCTGCAGGACTGCCAGCCGGGGGCTGCTGCCAGATGCGTCGATGCGACGGCGACGACGACGTTCAGTTACGCGAAAGGGGGAAGTCAGAGGCAGCTAATGAAGGAATCTGTGCATGACGATGACGACGCACTGCGCATGCGCGCCGCCGCCGCCGCCGCCGCCGACTGACGAGTCTTCTTGCGGTTCTTCGCAGCTGCCACCAGAGCGCCCTCCTCTCCTACACCCCACCGATCCCATCTCTTCCATAGCCGTTGTGTGCGTGAGAGACACATTCATGCTTCCGTGGATCCCTCTCTCTCTCTCTCTCTGTCTCTCTCTGTCTCTGTCTCTGTCTCTCTCTCTCTCTCTCTCTCTCTCTCTCTCTCTCTCTCTCTCTCTCTCTCCTGGACTGCGCTCTAACTTATGTTTTTAATTTCAATATAAATCACGGAACTTGTAAACAGTTACGCTGCACACCTGAATAAGATGACAATCTGCTGCGTGACCTAATCGTCCAGCTCCGTTGTACTTATTTATTCGTTAATTCTTAGATGATAAAAAGTCTTCCTTCTTTGAATAAATTTTTAACCACCACGTCTTCCTATAGTAAATGCCATTTTAACGTCGAATTGTCTGAGGGTCCGTTCTGTGCTTTCCCTGGGAGTTTTTATGAGTTGCATGGTGTCTTTTTAAAGGCGATATTCGATGGATATTCTTGTTTTTGAAGTGGTCTCAAAGCATTGGGGATCTGATCAGGCAGTTTAGCGAGGTCTGTATCGACCGGACCGATACTAGAGAGACAGAAGGTGCGAGGGAGATGCCGAATCCAGGGATTTCGATTTCAATTTCTGTTATCCTGTAACCAGAAATGTTTAGAATTTTATTTTGCGCATTTTTATAGGGAAGTTGGTTGGTTGTGTAGGTCTATTTGCAGTTTTATTTGATAATGCAAGGCGTATTCCTTCGGCAAGCAAGTAAGTAAGTAAGTGAATAAGCAAAATCTCGTGACTTTCTATAGTATTTTCGAAAGCAGGTACCCTAGTAGCTGCTTTTTCCTAGTAGGATTATAAGTCGGATTATCCGGTATTAGTTTTTTTTATTCACGGCAGATAAAAATTCTGTTCCTCTTTATAGTGCACGTTTTTTCTCCTGCTATACCGTGGTCAGTTGAGTCATTGGTGGATGGATGGATCGATGGATGGATGATTGATGAATGGATGAATGGACGCGGTGTGTAAATAAAATAAGTATGTTCGTCGCAGCTGCTGGATGCGATTACTTGAAGCTGGAAGAGCCTGACAGCAGCTGGCGCATAAGAAATGATAAACCGATGAATCAATAGAAATCGACAAACGGAGGAAAGCCGGGGCTAGCTCTGTCCGTCTGTCCGTCCGTCCTTCTGTCTGTCTGTCTGCCCGTCTGTCGCTAAAAGCGCCATGACAGCGATTCTAGTCTGTCCCATGATTCCATGAAGACGTCGAGCCTTCAGTTGACCTCAGCGTAGGTCATTGCGCATGCGTAAAACCAGACGTCCGGTTTATTCGGCTTGTTCAGAATTAATTATATTTCGATTAATGCGCAGTTCGTCGTAACACTGCAATGCGTTCTGATTGCCTCCATAGATACAGACGATCGTAGATATCTCGGCACCGAGTCCCTCGCGACGGGGGAGGAGGCGCTGTAACGTCGGTTTCTCTCGCGTGAGGGCAGCTCTCTTTGGGTCAGAGCCACGCCGGACAATTGCGCTGCGTAAGGATTATATTGCCGGATAGAAGGTCACCGGAAATGGAATATGTATGCGAAGGAGACGAAGGCGACTTTCGGAAACGAGGCTTAGAGATAAACGGAGGCTGCAAAGAAGAGATGATGAGAGGAAGAGATGAGGGGGAGGGGAAGGAATTTCATCAAAATCGATCCGCGCATTGATCGACCGGAGAAATAATTGCGAAATCCAAGCGAATAATTTTCTGTTGGAGACGAGGAAATTTCGCCAAGAGACGGATTTAATTATATCGGACAAAAAGTCATTTACAAAGACATTTATTATCCGTCGCAATTATTTGCAAACAATCTTAGTCTGCTTAGGCCTATATATGCGCTGAGCAAAAATAGATTAAGCGTTGAACTTTCGAGGTGATACTTGAACGTAGGTATAATTAACATCATTTTTCATTCTCGTCTGAGCAGTCTAGACAGTATAGTATCTATGATACTATTTTATCTTATATTATTACTATTATATATGTATGCTATTTTATTTTATAGTATCTATGCTATAATACTATTTTATAAATCTTCCAAAAGTTTCTTAGACGCACGGATTTTAAGCAATAAGAATCGCAGTTCGAAAGCAATAAGAGACAATATTATAGACATCATATACATTGTCAAGACGTTGGATCTATTAAAATTCATGAAAGTAAAAGTCGCGTACCAGGACGAGCGTAGGAGATGACGTCATCGAATAAAAGACCACATTATGAATCAACTTGTTTTAACGATTTTCATTCATTCGACTTCTTTGCTTCTTGTCCAGTTTCTTTTGTCTCTCCTGTACTCCTCCTTCTCCTCTTCCTTAATCTAAATTCACATTCCTTTTCTTTTTTCCTCCCATCGGCATATATTCATAGTTCAATGGTCAATCGGAATATGGTGACGTGTCCATGGAGCATTCATCTATCATTATTCCTTCCGTAGGCCCCGTCTTTCCGTAGGCCCCGATGCTGACAGCCACACTGTTTTTCTCCATCATCATCCTCCAGCGGATAAACGAACTCAGCCGCTGAGGGAAATCGATCGTCACGACCAGCTACAACGACGTCAATCATATTTCAATAACACTATTTGTCTATGCGCCTACGCTTCTATGCTGCCCAATTAATCCTGCGCACACACAAATTGCATATGTAGGCCTATATACTATATTTTAGGTCTACACACACACTGTCACACATCCATACGTGCACTTAGACATAATAATATTGATATTTACGCACTGTTATAATCTGATGAATATTTTGGTATATATATATATATATATATATATATATATATACAAATATCAGCTGCTCTAACAATAGAAGAAACAATAACGGGGACAATAGAGAACATCTAAAAGGATGTTCTTTCTGTTCTCAATTTTTAAAAAGCTTCCCAAACTTTTATCATTCCGTTTCAACGATTCAGTCCGTTTTCAACGCCTTAGGCAATCGTATTATCAGAGTCCCTCGCGGAGTGGCGAGAAAGATTTCCAAATCTGCAGAATTTCACATTCGTCTCAGAATTTCTCTCTCGCATCGGAACGTCGACCCCTGACACTTCTGCGAATGCCACTTGGGCTCCAGATGCAATTTACTGGTTTTCTTTCGTCGATACATTCCGATCGCCGAGCGAAAGACTGACGAACGCCAGTGAATGCGTCGATGTGTGCGCAGCAAAATCTTTCTGCCGGAAAAATAGTTTTACTGGTAAAATATTGGATTAAAATTCGATTGGATAGATTACACTGGTCAACAAGGTTTTTGTTTCCTGTGCAATTTCTGGTGTTCCAGGTAGATTTTGTCATGCTGATTACAGGAATAATTTTGAAATTTTCCTATCACGTAAGTTTTTTGAGAAAAGCTGATTTTAAATTTTATAATTATAAGAATTTTAAAATCGTGGTTTTCGAGAGTTATCTGAGTTGTGGGTAGTTAGGCAAGAATAGCATGACCGCCATAACAGATGTAATATGCACTGCTGGCTCACTTAACTACATGGATTTTGAAAATTAGTATAATTAATGTCCAGACAAAAATTGTTGCTATGGTTACGCAGTCCTATATAAATACCAAAAAGGAAGCAGCTGCAGTCTTTCTATTTGATGAGATATAACTGTTTAGTTATATATAATTAAATATATATATTTATATATATATATACGTCGATGTCGAATATCAGTTCTGCTACATCTAAGTTTATAGAATCACAGAAGCGGAGCTGACAGCAATCATAAAGAAAGGATGACGTCATCAAAAGTAAAACCCAAACCATAGATGAACATCTAAAAGACATTATTTTCTGTGTTCAGAAGATTCATGATAGAATTCTCAATTTTTAAAACATGCTTCCAAAACTTTTATCATTCCTTTTCAATCTCTTCTAATTGTCCTGTTTCCCCAAATGTCTCTATAGTATCCTATTGCTCCTATGTTTCATGAGCCATACGTTCTATTTGATTTTGCAGAGCTCAATGATCTGGTCAGCTCTTAGATTTGCAATCATTATCAGAGTCCCTCAAGGAGTCCAGGTACAAAAATTTCGCGTAAACAGAAAGACCTATTCCCTTATCAGACTGCTTCAATTTTCTGTCTCCGTCTCAGAATTCCACATTCGTCTCAGAATTTCTCTTTCGCATCGGAACGTCGACCTCTGACACTTCTGCGAATGCCACAACTCGGTCTGCAGTTAGGCTACACCAAGGCTCGAGTGGGACAGATGCAGAAGAATTTGACTGTTTTTCTTTCGTCGATACTTTTACGAGGAGTTACGGACTTTCCATTCCGATCGCCGAGCGAAAGACTGACGAACGCCAGTGAATGCGTCGATGTGTGCGCAGCAAAATCTTTCTGCCGGAAAATAGTTTACTGGCAAAATATCGGATTAAAATTCGATTGGATAGATTATTGGCAACTGAATCCAATTGCAAGATTATCTACAATCATAAAGATACAGACAGTGACTACAAATGAAAATCTACAGCAAAACATTTTATCAATTTGGATCCTTCTGTAGGATTATGGTAAATGCTAAATTGTCGCTTAAAATTACGTGATACAGGGGGTGCCCAAAATTTGTAGAGGAAACAAAACTTGCATAAAATTTGTTGACCAGTGTTGCGCATCAATTTGGAGGGTGTTGGCATATTTGGGGGTGCCCTGCGCAGTGTTCTTCAAGTTAACTAGAACATTAACTGAAAACACCGAATAACTGAAAAAATGTCAGTTAACTGTAACTATAACTCTAACTGAAAAGTGATTAATAACTTATGTTATAACTGTAATAGAATACAGTTAAAAACTTAAGAAATAGACAAGTTATTGAAACTGAAAAATAATTTTATAAGTAAGTATGATTATTATAATTATCAGTAATACGGTCTTCTGTGTTAGCTGTACTTGTGGATCACGATTCAGGAGTAAAGTTCAGACCTCATATAAAAACGGTTGTTATTGAGCTAAATTGCACCCAGTGAACTGGGCAAGGTCACGCCACGCTGCTGAATGGACAAGTGCACTAAGTGGTCTACATTTCATTGTTCACACTGACCTGATCCATCTTTTGGTTATGGACGTGCCTCAGCTCAACTAGTTTACGTAGTAATTCTTAATCAATTTTGCTTTTCTTACGATTAAATTTTAGTTAATATTTGCGCAAAATTTTTAAGTCATTTAGTGGGCGTAGACGTGAAAGCGGCGTCTGGAATTTCTTTACATATGAGGCATCAACGGACAAATCCAGATGTATAATAGAGAACTTTAACTGTAACTATAACGGAAATATCATTAACTATTAACTGAACTGTAACTTTGAAAAAATAAATGCAACTGAAACTGAAAAACCAAACTGTAAAAAAAACACAAATGTCTTTTAACTCAAACTCACTTAATCCCAAGTCTTTTAAAAACCAAGTCTTTTAATCCCGGTGAGCACATAATACACAGACACCAGATATCAAAAATAATTCAAAAATGTTTGTGTCACAAAAACATAGTTAAACACATGGTTCAGTGTTTACTTAAAATCGATAGGCCTGACATTTTTAGTGATTGATGGTACATCTCCAGTTCATGTTTCCCTCCTTTCTTCTAAAAAACCATCAAAATTCTCCCTACTTTTATTAAAAATTTTTCTAACAGCACTTTTAAAATTTTTGACACATTGATTTTTATTGAACTTCTGTTTGTCTTTTCTCCTCCAATGCAAGTCAGGTATTTCCCCATCTATAGGATTGTCCCGGGTTTCTGCCTCAATTTAAAACTAGATTGACCCAAAGGCCTGGATTAAAAGTCTGGATAAAACACTGATTAACACTGCACCGCCCTGGGAGATCCTCCCCCCAAAAAAAAGTCTGACAAGAAAATTGAACTGTGTTTCTCCTCCAACCAAGCTCTGAGACCCCCAAAGGGAGTCTGATAAAACACTGATAACACTGGTGCGGAAAAGTCTGACAAGTCTCAGATTGAGGGTGTTTTGTCTCAGATTGGGGGTGTTTGAAGTGTTTAGGGGTGTAAAAATATCCATGGATACAGGTCTAAATGTGCCTGTCCTTGGCCTGCTCAGCACACACGCCTAGGCTGACATTATAATGCTTAATAGGTGTATACATTAAAGCCTAGATGTTATAGATGTTGCAAACGTCTTTTACGTTTTTTATTCGCCAACAGAAGCGCGTTTTTTTTATTTTTTTAAAACTTTTTTTGCGTTTTTCAACGGCTTTTTGCAATATGGCATTTCCATTATTTCTAGATCATAGGTAAGACAAGCGGTGAATCAAAATTTTCAAATGTTAATCAAGGCGTTACACAATTTCAATTACGCGAAGTTTAGCGCCAAAACGCCGCAATATTGACTCGAAAAACGAGCCACATTGAGTTGAATTCTCTTGTTTTGCTGTAAAGTGAATGAAATTTATACGAAAAGGTGCGGTGTATTTAAAAATATTATCGGCAATTGCTTAGAATTCCTTAGAATATGATTTTAACCAGCTTTGAAGGTCATACGTTTACGTTAAACCTAAGATGATCGCTTCGTGTCTTGATTGTCTATGGTTTTAAGAGGACCTAATTAATTTGGCGTCGGACAATGTTATTAATATTTATTCACCGGACTTTTTTTGCTTGTCAAACTAATTTTGAGTAAAAGTCAAGTAAACTGACGGGAAAACTGCGGGTGACCTTTTTGCTTGTCAACCTAGTTTTCGGTAAAAGTCTAGTAAAATTCGAGGAAAATTGCCTTTTTTGCTTGTCAGCCTTTTTCTTTTCCGGCAAAATGTATTGATTTTCCCCTCTCTTTTCATCTCCCACCAACTTTCTAAGAATTCATTTAAACCCCCCCCTCCCCACCCGCCAAGAAATCCTGGAACCGCCATTGCTCTGAGCTTTAACTTAACAGAAACTAGGGTCCTGCACGTGAGTTCCAATTGGCTCTACTGCTCACCAGGATACCGCAAAGATCTTTACGTTCCAGTCACCGACGCCCTTTTAAGAGGGATTGCTTCAATGAATGAATGCTTATCGATGACAACCGGACTAAGGAAAGAAGCCCAATTGATGCTCGCTGCATGGCTGCTGTCCATCCGATTGGCTGAACGTACGCAATGAGAAACCTAGCAGTAGAGCAGTACTAGAGCTGTACAGTATCTGAAACGATCGATTGAAGACAAGAGCACAGAGCAAGCAAGCGAAGGACTTAAAATAAGCAATTCCATCCGTCGTTGAAATCAGGAAGATGGCAGATTGGTAATAGGTCTACGCTACAGCGTCACGCTAACGGAACAAGAATCTAGCCCGGCTGGAGTCCCTAAGGTCGACTCAGTCTTACTCACTAGAGGGCGGAGGTAAAAATGAGAAACAACTTTAAGATGCGAGGTAAAGTGCGGACCCGAAGAAAGCAATGGCAAACTACTCCAGATTAATGGCGCAAGAAACCTGCGTCGCTGCTTGCCTAGCAACCGGAGATCAGCGCCGGACCCGATGCCCGGATTCGAATATGGGTTACACCTTTCACCCTTTAACGAAAATATGAAATCTTTAATGGGAGTGACGTAAAAGATGTTTATAATCAAAGTTTCATTAAGAGAAGTACTTGTAACAGAGATTATTGCTTCGGAGACACTAATAATGACATCATAATAATCTACTAGGCCTAACGATATCAAGAATGATGCCAACGACATAGATTTTAAGATCTTTAACATTAAAATAAAAGACAATAAAACGCACTTAGCTCAAAAAATAATAACGAAAAACGTTCCAGCAGTTTTGGGCAAAACAAGAAGCAGAATCGATTTAAAAGTTTCTAAAAGATGCTCTCGTAGTCGACTATACCTATCGAGTGTATCAAAATTGTCTAGTCATGGCCTACGGTCAATTTCAGCCTATAATTTCTATTTTGTGAAAGATATTCATCCTAATCTCTGATGACTGGAAAATGCCCAAAAATGACAAAATTTGGACTTTATAGCATGCGATATTTTCCAAAAAAGAACTGCAAAAGGTTAGTTAAAACGTCATCTTCCAATGTAGGCCTATAAACGACACTACCAGATATCAGCACAGTGTTGTAGCTTGTTTACGTATAATATCATAGTCAGACTATTTCTCAGCATCATAGATTCTTTGTTGGTCGATATTTACCGTCTAAAGTGCGGCAGAGGACCGCATGTATGGCCGATAATAAACAAATGGCAATACCAAACATAAAAAACGCAAAAACGTAAAATACGCGTTTTTATCATTAAATGTTTTTCCCATTGAATTCAGATCATATCTTGACCTTTGTAAACGATCGATGTCCACTTAATCCATTGACGAACATCGAACATTGTGAGAACTGATGATCAATACAGGTGAATTGAAATAAATTGGATCAATGATTTCAAATGCAAATGAGATCAAATAGTGCAGACACGTTCCGCTTGGCAGGCAATCGACAGCGCAGGTTTTCCATCGATTCCTTCTCGATTGCGTTTACGCCACTTTTGTCCACAAAGGTAAGACATTGTTTCATAGTGCAATGTATTTTGGTGATGAATGGTTAAAGTGCGCTGGCCTAAGTGGACGTTTTTAAGGGATCGAGATATAATAGTACATTGGATCACTACGGTTATTGATGAGCTTCGATGTGTATGTTTGTGTGACGTCTGTTAGACTAAATTAGCGTCTGACCGGATAACACAGCTACCAAATGGCTAGTCACATTCATCAACTGCTCTCATAGGCTCTTCAGTTTTTATCAAATTTTGTGAGCTTCTGTGCATCTGAGCGAGAATTATAGGTAGATAAAAATGTTACTCAATTGAAAGACTTGGCACTTGGCACTTGGCAGGCAATCGGCATAGCTTCGTAAACAAGCAGGAAAGATATTGACGTCATTTCAGTAATTAAAATCATAAAATGTGTACTGGAATTTATAACATGGAGAGCTGTACCTATTTGCAACAGTGTTTATTCTAGCCACCTAGACATTTGGGGGGAGTTTGAAATGTTTGAGGAGTTTGAAATGTTTGGGGACAACAAGTTTGTCTTGTTTCTTGTTGACAAGCAAAAAAGGTCATCATTATATTTTTTCCTCTCTCCAAATATCCTGACAAAAAATGGATCCTTATATTTTTTCCTTTCTCCAAATAAATACCATGAAAAGCAAAAAAAGTCGCCCTTGTATTTTTCCTCTCCAAATGCAAATAACCCTCGGAACACTTCATAACAAAATGCCAAACTTTTTTTTGGGGGGGGGGAATTTCACCCCAAGCCAAAATATCAAAAAATATTTGTTTTTTTTGGGAGGGGGATATTTCAAACTAGCATTTTAACTAAACTATTTAAATTTAATTAAACTATGAAGATAATTTAAAAATTAGTTGAAATTTTAGTCAGTAACTAATTAGTTAACTAGTTGTCCATCACTGTCTGTTTCGGAACAAATGTCTACAGCAGCGTTTCCCAAACTGGGTCGCGACCCAAAAGTGGGTCGCAGGGCTCAGTCTACAGTGAGCCGTAGAGTAGAGCGAAATTAGATTCAGAAGTGTCATTTTCTAACCAATACTACAATGTCACAAGCCTTGAAAGTTGCGTGTAGACTTGGGTTTTAAGAAATTTATATGCTTGCAATCCTCCAAAAACGGCTTATATTAAAATGCTTAGTGTTTTATCCAACTTTAGTTGACAATAAGTTTGCAGGGTCGTGGACTCGTGGCATGTTACAAAACCGCTGGCGTAAGTCGCACAGTTCCAAAACGTTTAGGAAAACCCTGGCCTATAACACTTTTATAAAATTAATCTTATTTTGCAATAACGCGAGGAAAGCGTATTCCGACCATTTTGCTTTGAAACTCCAATAACAATAAGGAATCTCCATTATTGTATGTTCTGTGAATTAACAGCGGTTAAGCGATTTCACCATACTCATTGGAATTTTTAGACGCGTAACAGAGGTATGTTTCTGGCAAAATTTTAAAATAGATATTTAAAAGAATTTTCAATATCTATTTCTTTCATTTTGTCTTATTTGGCAAAAATATGAATAATTCTGCCTAATATATTTGTCATAAACACATTAGAATTATATCAGAGCTTTTGTTTTGCCATTTATTCAAAACTCAGAAGATTCGCTTTTCAACTAACGTTCGCCAGATGGCCTAAAGCATTTTTAAAAATATTACTTGCTATGATTAGGGTTGCGGAATGTTACAAAACCGCTGAAGTGGGTCGCAGTTCGAAAATGTTTGGGAAACCAAGGCCTACAGGTTATATGGGCCTTGTTTTCACAGTGCTGTCTATTGGGCGCCTTTACTTTCTATTCACGCCTGTTGCGCAAGGACATCTGCTGCTTATCTTTTCTCTGCCCAGCCTTGACAAAAACAACCGAAAGACCTCGAAACCATTTAAACTGTCAGGCCTTCGAGCATGGGCGTATTTAGAAAGGCTCAAAGGGGTATGCTGAAATTGACGAAGTTCGAAAAATAAACGTGGTGACAAGCAAAGATTATAATTATCGCCCTTCTAAAACGTGATGACAAGAAAGGAAAACGAACCAAAGACCACCAAAGGGGCCTAAATACGCCACTGCCTCTGAGAGAGAGAGAGAGAGAGAGAGAGAGAGAGAGAGAGAGAGAGAGAGAGAGCAGTGGCGTAGCCAGGATTTTCAGACAGGGGGCACCAGAGCGAGCGAGGTGGTCTTGGGGCTGAGCCTCCAGTGGGGTCCAGGGGGCCGAGGCAGAGCCCTTGTTCGAGGGTTAGGGGCGAAGCCCCCTGAAGCTGAAAGTTTTTTGCAATTTAGTATAAAATTTGCACATATTTTTGCCAAGATCAGATTACAAACTTACTAGTCAATAGAATGAATAGATCAAGACAATATAGGCGAATTCGTGTTAATCAAAAGGTACTCCGAACTTTAGAACAAAGAGCCAGGCTGACAATAAAATAAAGCTTTAGCATCCAAGTTTTGTTGATCAAAAAATTGACGATGTCAGTTTTTAACCGCCAGTCAAAGTTTATCTAAGTTCCCATCTACGCTCACAAAAGTTAGCAAACTGTAAGACCAAGTCATCGGTAGATAATGAAAGTACAGTAAGATATCTTTTTCCACTGTTGCAAGCAGTGGCGTAGCTAGGATTTCCGGAAGAGGGGTTTTGAAAAAAAATTCGTTGATAACCGCCAAGGGGGGTTTCACCCCAACATCGCCTCAAAGAATAAAAATTGCATGGGAATACATAAAAATTTTCTTTTACGCCGTCCAAGGGGAGTTTTAACCCCCCAAACCCCCGTGGCTACGCCACTTGTTGCAAGCATCAAAGCTTCAAGGCGATCTTGTGACATGGTTGATCGTAGTTTCGTCTTCAGGTTGCAAAGCTTAGGGTATGACGTAACGCGATTTCGGTACTTTTTTGACCCCCACCCCTACGTAACGCGATATAACAAAAAGTCAGACCCCCTAAAGTATGACGTAACAACGGGCCGACCCCTTTTCGTCTTCCGAAAAGTCTTGACAAGCAAAGAAAAGGTCATTCGTCTTTCTATTTTTCCCTCTCCAAACATACTGACAAGCAAACAAGCAAAAAAGGTCGTCCTTGTATTTTTCCTTCTCCAAATACCCTGACAAGCAAAACAAAGATCGTCACTTAGAAATTTTGTGTTACGTCACATCTACGGAACCCCCTCCCACCTCTCGTCACACTTCGTAACGAATGTCCGGACCCCCTCCCCCTAGGCGCGTTACGTCATTTGTGGACGAGCCCTCAGAGAAAGCACGTTCTACACCTGCAGTTGCCACAGGCAAAGTCATACCAATCCTGTACAGTATATGAGGATCATCAGGCCCCGTCAGAGGCTGAAGGAGGCCCGGGCCATTTCGAAATTTTGAGACCCTGAACTCAGGGTTGGAGTTGCCGGGGGGGTTGGGGGGGTTGAACCCCCAGCTAACTTTCCAACCCCCCCAGCTCTTTCTTAAACTTATGTTTGGGGGGGTCGACTCCAACCCCCCCAGCTATTGGCCCAACATTTGCTGCTTCTGAAATTCAAAATGAATTATAATAATTCCGGAACTTTGCGATGCCTTAAACAGATGCCTTAAACAGCTGTTGTTGTATCTGCAGAGCCAGGAAGCCACTATATTGACTGCTGCTAGTCATATCGATGACACCATCAATAAGATTCAGGGTTTGAAAGAGGTAAAATATGGTGAAGCAGGTCAAGATGTTGAAAATGAGGAAGGAAGTGTTTATAGTGACAAAAAGGCATTGTTACAACAATGAGTACATTTTGGAACATTTTCAGAAAGACCAGCACTACAAAGGTGTTAAAATTGAGATAAAAGCTACAGATGCTGCTAGCTTTGAGAAACGTAAAGGCCAGTTTCTTCAGTCATTGTGTGACAATCTGTGTCAGCGTTTTCCATCTTCAGAATTAATTGAAGCTGCTGCCTGTTTGAATAAATCTTCATGGCCAGCAAACCCATTGGATACAGCTCTTTTAGGGAGAGGCAAGTTGCAAGTTTGTGTAAGCAGTTTGGTATAAGTTGCATTGATGCAGCAGAAACTGTTGCACAGTATGCAATGTGCAAGAAAACTGATGGCATTACACTGGGAAGAAATTTGAATCATCTCATTCTTTCATCTGCTGACTGCGAGAGAGGATTCAGTCAGATGAATCTCTATCATACCAGTGAAAGAAACAGGCTGTTGGTGTCATCTGTCAATGACTTATTAATGATTGGGATCCATGGTCCCCCTATTACATTCTGGAACGCAGAGAAATATGTCATTAGTTGGTTAAAATCAGGCAGACGAGGAGCATTGGATATGCCGACTGGCCCACCAAAGAAGACAGAAGACATAATGCACAGATCAAACATTTTCACATAATAAATTGACTTCCAGCAGTTGGCTGTAGTTTTTAAGACTTTAAAGATTTGCTAACCTTACCACTTATTGACATTTTAATACGCACCACGTTCAAAATGGTTCAGTGTATAATGACATCCAGACACATTCCCAACCAGGGGCGTCATTGGGGGGGCTGGGGGCCGTGCCCCCAAGGAAATGAAAAAATAATTTATAATGTATTAATGTGCAAAATATCACAAAAATTGCCAAAAATTTGCCAAAAATGTAAAAAATTGAAAATTTTAAATTTACCAAAAATTGCCCAAAATTTGCCCAAATTGCCAAAAATTACCTAAAATTTGCGAAAAATTATCTCGCCCCCAAGAAAAGTGCGAAATGACGATACTGTTCCCAACAATTGCATATCGGGTACATGCAGCTTCTGTTATTCAGTGATTGAATTTCAGACAAATGAAAACCTCGACCCCAACAGCTCAAATTTCACAACTCCAACACTGCCTGAACTCCAACAGTTGCGGACTATTGGAGTATTATAACTATGGACTATTAGTCCATACTATCCAGTAGCGTCATTTCACACTTTTTCTTGGGGCAAGATAATTTTTAGCAAATTTTCAGCAAATTTTGACAAATTTTTAGCAAGCAATTTTTGCAATTTTTTGCAATTTTGGCAAATTTTTGATATTTTGGGGTAATTTTTGAGGTATTTTTGCCGATAACTTAACGAGTTGATTGAAAATGTTGATGTACATGTTAATTCTTAGCGCGTTTGCAGCATCAAACTGGACTATATCTCTCATTCAAATGCCGTGGAATATTTTTCTTTCGCCCTTCTTTGAATTCTATATCCATATAAGCCTAATCCAATGTACTGGTTAGCTCAGCTGCTTTCTGTAGTACGTCTTGAAGTGTCGACTGGCCGGTGAGGTCCGTCACCCAAATACCAGTCTGTGAATTAGCCAGTGGCCACTGGCCAGGCCTGTGACTCAACAGGCCTGGAAAGTCTGGTGTTCACCGCCTGTGAGCCCCGACATTCATGGTTTGAACCAAGCTCTACATTATAAACACGCTGTCAACGGTAAGAAGGCGAACATCACCAATCACCAATCAGCATGGCCAGAAGTTCAAGTTACTGAAAGGGTCGGGGGTAGGTATGAACATTCTCCTCGGATTTGCACGATTCCCATGACCCAGTCAGACTGAGGTAGGGTGGGCACGTGCCCCCCCGTGCCCCTCCGTGGCTACGCTAATGAGAGAGAGAGAGGTGGGTGAAGGGACACTGATGGCAATATCTTGGTAATATTGTGATTAATAAAGACGTCGTAAGGAAAAGGTTAATTTTTGTTCACCAGATGGCAGATAGAGAATTAGTCGATCGCTAGGTGTCTTCGGCTCTCTGATCAGCGACTATATTCCTCAAATATTTCACTGACACGAAAAGTTTGAGAATAACTAATTGTCAGAGAGTTTCATCTCCGTCCATTTTATTCGGAGTCACAGACATTCAATATAATTTTTGCGACTTTAAAAAATCGATACATATCTTAATTAGACAATTTATAGATTTGCTAATGTAGGTTAGTGACTCTTTCGAGAATAATATTTCAGATATTAAGGTTGACTGATTAAGTATTGATTAAGGTTGATTAACCGATTCGATTTTCTGTTAAAGGTAATTGGATAAAGAAATGACCTGCATTCATTCATCCATCTACGAATACGAAAACATACATTATGCATATTTTGCACACACACACACACACACATATATATATATATATATATATATATAATGTTGAGGGCTAATGTTGAGGGCTCGAAATGTTGCTAAATGAGACAAGATTTATAAGATTTTAATACTAATCTTTAATCTCACTAAAGTTTCATCCAACATAAAAACCGGAAGACACAACGCCCACCGCTCTTGAGCCATCTCATTGATTTAACAGCGATTCAACATAAGTAAGTAAGTAATATATAACCAACATCACCATATATGCAACATAAGTAAAAAGTAAACCACACAAGAAGAGGATCTCACAACAATATATATATATATATATTATATTTACATATATATATATATATATATATATATATATATATATATATATATATTAGGGATGTGTGGGTATACTGGTACCCTTGAGGTACGAGGGTAGGGTTTAGTACACATTTTTAGGTACGGGTCGGGTACTGGGGTATAGCGCAATGGGTACAGGTATAGCGGCTATGGGTACGGATATACCCGTTTTACCCTATTGTAACTTGTATATCGCGTTCAGTTTGTCAGACAGCATGCATTTTACTTACTGAAAACATAAACCAGAAATACAGATGACGTCATCTGACATCATCACTCATCTGTAAAGTAGTGTATAATATAATAAATCTATAATTTTAATGGCGTCCTCTGACTCCTCCAGGACTCCTCGACCAGAAGTTCTTCTGGTAACGTTTTGTTGTTTAACTTGAGCTCTAATGCCTGCTCATAGATAAATTATATCTACTAAATATTTTAAACAAGCTCATCGAGTCTTCTAGAAGTTCTAATCCATGTCCGACATTCATCCAGGCTTAGGCTAGCTGACTAGTTGTATTACCAATGTTACCAACCAGTAGTCCAGTCTCCAAACTTCAGAAGAGGGCCTACTATTTGCCAAGTGGATTATCCTGATTCCTAAGTACTAGAATTTATTCCAACTATTACTATTTTATTGTTGCCTCTCCATAGTCTCTAGGAACGGATTTAACGGGTCCGTGAACTGAAAACATAAAGGAAATACAGATGACGTCATCTGACATCATCACTCATCAGTAAAGTAAATAAGTAAAGTGTATAATATAATAAATCTATAATTTTAATGGCGTCCTCTGACTCCTCCAAGGACTCCTCGACCGATATTTCTTTATAAAGTTTTGTTGTTTGAGAGTTCTAAGTTGCTCATAGATAAATTTGTAGATAAATTATATCTACTGTGTGTTTTTAAACAAGCTCATCGAGGCTTCATTTGAGGGCTTGTACCCGTACACGCACCCGCGGGTACGGGTCCAACCCCAAAACTCCAAATTCCAACCAATGTCGGGCAAAAATTGCAACAATTGCCAAAAATATTTTTAAAATTGTAAAGCGCCAACATTGACGGGTAGGGTAGGGTAAAAAAATTTTTCACAAAATTTGTAGGTAGGGTAGGCATTTTGCTTTTCAAAAAATTCTAAAAATATATAAAATTTATATATATATATATATATATAAATATATAAATATATATCACTGAGGTTGCAAAATTGACTGTGTTTGTTTGTGTGTGTGTGAAATGTGCCACTGGTGTGTGTGTGTGTGTACAGTGTTAGCTCACCTACATGAATGCTTTGACTCTTAGTCTTGAGAAATGGTAGTCTTTGGTATCACTTTTCAGGTTACTGTACTTTCATTCCTTGTGGAAAAGTATCAAATGAAGGTTGTACGACTGTGCGTACATTGTGTGCAGCACTATTTGATGCCCGCACTTATTGAGCGTCTATACAGAAAGCGGCCGCTGGTCAGTAATCGATCATTTCGACGTCGATCTGCGGTCGCTGTCTTTGTCATTAGGGGCCTATGGACCATTCGGGCCAAACGGCGCCATAGGTAGCCTAGACGTCACGTTGGAAGAAATCGTTTCACTGTAAACCTGATATTAACGTCTGCGGCCAAACACCAGTCATTCAACTGCAGCTGCAGCAGCTGTTGTGTAAAGCAGAGGGAAGCCATAACCGGCGCTGGTTCCAGGCTGAAAGCTTCGCGATTCATTTTAATTAATAATGTCGGATCAGATTTTATAAATAAAGAAAAGCGCCGTTTTTAGAACTGTCTCTTTTGTCCCCAATCAATCGCCATCAGGTTCACATGGCAACCAAAATGCGCGCAAGTTTAATTTAAAATGACGCTTAATTCGCGATATATCAAATATGTTTAATGGTAGGCATCGCCTTTTACAATCAATCATCATCATCATCATCATCATCATCATCATCATCATCAGCGGCTACAGCGACATTTTGGCTACGCCCACGTAACATCGTCGAGACCAGTGTTTTATACCGGTCTGTTAGAAGGGAAAATTCCCGGGATCATTCCCCCAAACCTCAAAATTCCCCCCAAAATCGCAGCACTAAAAATGTTTGGCATTGAACTGTCCCTCTTCTCCTCCAGCCAAGTCAATTCCCCCAGGTCTGGAGTCTGGATAGGACACTGGTCGAGACAACACAACAGCGTTATTTTGCTTCCGAATATGAGTGGCCAATCGACTTCTTTGGTCGTCTCAATGAAATAACGGACGCAGAAGCAGCGAATAGACAACGAAGACCATTGTGTGTCATCGATGAGAAGTGAAGAACAAAGCGGATGACATCAGATGGCAGACGCACTTGAAGAGTTCAAAGAGAAGAGAGACTATAATAGGTCGTCAAGACGACGAATGACTGATCGTTCGACGAAAAGAGGTAATAACTACGGACGAAAATAGAAGGACAGATACGGAAGTAGGAAGTAAGGGCTGACAGAGAAACCATAAAGACGAGGCAACTGAGAGAGAGAGAGAGAGAGAGAGAGAGAGAGAGAGAGAGAGAGAGAGAGAGGGAGGGAAGAAAGACAGAACGGCTAGAGAGAAAAGATTAACAAAGAAGGAAATGATAGATGATAGATGATATATATATATATATATATATAGATAGATAGATAGATAGATAGATAGATAGATAGATAGATAGTGAGTGAGGGGAGGGAGAGATACATAATGTAGAACTTTTTCTCATTTGATTCGAATAATTTAAAAATATTTTTCGATATTTCTGAACCATTCAGACAGCCGCAACGCGCAATTACCGTTTTTGCTGGTCAGACTTCTACTGGCTGGAGTTTAGCCCCTAAGCACAAAATTCAAACTCCGCCCATGTCGAGGCATACGGTTACGGTCAAGGCTTAGAACTGACATTGCTAAAACACAGGATATTAATAGGAAAATATTTTAAAATATATATTATAAATGGGTCAAAAAGATTGAGGACAGCTCATTGATGTAGGACGATAGTGAAGGTGTTTGACAACACTGACAAGATGCCCGTTAAAGCTGCATCTGGTCAGACACACTTCTATGTCCTCTTGTGTGACGTCCATGACTACTTACAGCCAGCCATCTAGCGAACACCGGTGAAAGAGAAGCTACTGTGTAGGTTAAGTCACGAAGCAAAACTCTGGATGAGTTCAAGTGAAGATATTTTAATTGTAACTAGAAAGATGCTCGCTTCGCTCGCGTGCAGGATAATACTAATAACTATCCACATCGCGCAATGCTCGCTTCGCTCACTTCGCTCGTAGTGCAGGCTCGCTTCGTTTCGCTCGAAGCAACGAATATTCCAGAACGACCAATCAGAACGCTCACCCAGCCAACCAATCAGAACGCTTGAAGGTAACCAATGAGAACATCACACAGCCAAGCAATCAGAACGCTTGAAGGTAACAGACATACAGAGGAAGGATTTTAATATTATAGATTGCGGCATTTATTAGTGCATTTGCGACTTTAAAATGTATAGACCTGTAGTGAACGGAAATTAAACCCCGCTCACTACTTGGGGAAACTGCTCGACTATAAGATGTTAAGTCATGTTCATGTCCAGAGGAAGCCGACCAGCGAACGACCAGCTAATGCCAGCGAACTCCGATCAACTGCCCTGTACACGGACCTTTATTAGAATCCCACATCCAATAGCAACACAGACAATCACATGCAACCAATCCATATGCTCTAATATGTGACAGACATCAGGCCTAGCCAATCAAGAGTGACTAGTACTGACTATAAGCATTATGCTAACAATGATCCCCTATTCCTAAAGATAGGTGAATGATGATTATTACAAAGGTTACTATTAAGGTCCACCACTGGCTATTTATAACTACAAGTCCTATTCACTACAGACCTACATATGAAGTCAGGCTTAGAAATTTCGTGCCACTGAGCGCTTTGTGATTGTGTCTCAAATACACCTTAATTAAATCTAATTCCCCTTTAATAAATTCGACAGTTTACCCTAATACGCAGTGTTAGATGGTAGGCTCGTGATGTTGTAATACTAAGGATTAGGTCGATTTTAATGACAGGATTCTTTCAATGTACAATATAGAACACAAAATCGGAAGACAAAGACCACTAATTACGAGACAGGACGCATAACCCAATGTCATTTAGCGGCTAAACTCCAAAACATAAGTAAGATAATAATTAACAGGTTCTAACTTCTAACATACAACAGTAGCAACATCCGTGCACATGGACGACGAAAACCGTTCCACGGAGCAAAATGTTGCGGAATTTCACTCCGTTTGTAAAAATAATAATAAAATGCAAATGCTTCCAAAAAGTCAGCAAGACGAAGTTAATAAGAAGTCAATAAAGAGAAGTTAGGAAGAAGTTAGTAAGAAGTTAATTAGAAGAAGTTTATGAGATAATAATGGGGCATTAATGGGAAACGTTTAGCAGCTACAACATAGGCGAATAAAACAGCTCACCAGAAGAATAATTGTGAATTTTAAGTATCACAACTCAACTGTTATCATTCTGTAATTATAAATCAGATCAGAAAAAGGTTAAACTGGCGACGCGGCCATTAACGGATAACAGAGTGATCAGTCGTCTGTTAGAACTGTCAAGATTGGAATCCAGAATGTAATTACCGCGTGAACCAGAGATGAAGGAGCTTGCACCGAAGTAACACTTTGGGCGCCGCGCGATTGAAGTTGAACAGGTCAGCACTTGCCTTGAGAGCGCTGAATCACGGGAGAGGTAAGGGTGTTTGGAGGGACAGCCTGCGAGGGCGAAGGAATCCCAGGATGGGTCCAAAGGTCCCCTATCCCACCATGGGATGGGTGGTTGACACCTGATCTATCAAACCACCACCCAACAATCAACAACGTGAGATTAGTACCTTCAGCCTTCTACTGATAAATATCCAACGGCGAAACCACTCTTTCAGCGACAGGCGGATGTCAGATTCAATTTGGTACGGATGTTCCACTGTTGAACAACCACAGGTTGCAGTCCCTCCACCAACTGCATAATATTATTGGTTCGGACGTCGCCCAGGATAAAAAGGTCCGCGATAAACAATGGGAACGGGTTGCTTGCTGAAAAACCAGCCAGTGATCCAAAAGAAAAAACTGGAGATAAACAAAGTTTTACGATTCAAACTCGTACAACAATTGGACAGAGGATTGAACAATCTCGGAAAATTGTCTACACTTTGCAAAGAATTATAAAGAGTAAATACAGTATACAATGCTATACATATAATGTACTTGCAGGTTTTTGCCAAATTCGTTTAGGCCTATATAGTGATATGCAATACTACGAGTGGGACGCACGGAAACAGCATTCCCAAGCCTTTTTCAGATTCTCTTATGTTTTATCAGTTGCACTTAATCTAATCACGTGATGGACAAAATGGTATTCACCACTTTTTGACACTTGATGAGCAAAATAATCATCATTACCAATAAAAATGCAACAAATTTCGAAAATTTCTAAACTTTTTAGTTGCCAGTAGGAATTTCTCTCGACGGTCCTGGAAATGAGCTCCCAAACCTTTTTTCATAGAAAAAGTACTGCATGTGGCTTATCAGAGACAAAATGGACAAACAACTGACACCTTTTGACACTAGAAGGCCACACAGTTTTGCACTCATGAAGAACAGGGAGCTAACACCAAGGAATTGCCATCTGGATACGAAAAAGAGACAAGACGTCTATAGCTGAATGTCGACCCATCAATAGCAGTCTCATCATGTCTTGATTTCGCTCAGCGCCTGTAGATCTGATGATCATCCAGTGCAACGCTCCAATCATCAAGATAAAACGGACCGAGAAATCGAAAAAGTTTTTAATGAGCTTAAGGAATCTGTATCAACACTTCTAAAAAAGCATTCCAGTGATAATTTGAGATTTCAATGCCACAGTATAAGAAGGCGCAGTTCGATCGGGGGCTGTCGGCAAATGCAGTTATGGAGTCAAGAACGATAAAGGGCAGATGCATGTGGATTTCTGTTTATAAAATGATATGATGATAACCAAAACCATCTTCAGAAAGACAAGAGGAGAAGATGCACTTGGATAAGCTCCGATGGCAGAACCAGCAGTCATATTGACTACATATTGGTGTCGAAAAATGGAAGCAATTAATCAAAAATGATCGTGCACTTACCAGGGGCTAATGACTGAGTTAACCATCAAGCTTCGTTGTTAAAAAACAACAGAAAATATATAACATATCGATAGACGTCACGAAATTAGATTAAATTATGAAAATAGCAGAATCAGATATGAGCTTGAGATTTTAAAAAACGGTTTGGACTTACTACTGTACATTTAGTAACTATAGAAGATACAACTCCGCAAGACTTGCGATATGGTATGAAAGAAATAATAAGCAAGGCATCAAAAAAGTCACTAAGCAAGTTAAGCAAGTAGAAGTTTTGTATTGAAGAAGAAACTTCCCAACTGATATAAAGGAAACGTTTGGCAACATTTAAAAATCTGATGAATTTAAGATCCTGAAAAAGAGGAAAAAACAGATGCCGAGGAGAGATAAAGAGAAAGAACTGAACTACCTTTGATCAACAATAGAAGAGAATACAACCAGTATACCACACCTAACGCGGCTAGTCTTCCAAACAGATAAGAGCGTATCACTAGACGTATCGCCTCCACCCCCACCCACAACAGCAATCAAAGATACCAATGGCAAGGCCTTAACCAATTCTGAAGAAATTCTCAATAGATGGAAAGAGTTCTGCACACAGCTATATAATGCTGATAACTCAGACAGCTTCCAAATGTCTAACATCGGAAAATTAATCTCGTTCTTTAAAATGTAAAATCACGAAAGTAGGCCTAATAACTCTTTCCAAACACAAACGAAACCGGTGCAAAACTTAGCATCGTCTGAACAGAAAACCCACACTATATAATATATATATATATATATATAAACTATTGATTATCTAATGGGCCATTGAAATACATCGTAGAGTTACTTTGCCAGTCTACGATCGACGAAAGCAATAGGCAGTAGTTCTATTTCCATAACAGACCTCACGACCACCGACCAATGCATAGGCAGCTTCAAATTGCAGCAAAAGCAGCAACCAGCTCCCTGCAGCACTGCCTCTCCCCTCAATCAACTCTTTATCAACATCCTTCCACCTCCATTTCCTCCCTTCTCTTGGCCCAGTTGCCAATCTAACCGCTAGGTGGCCGGTCTGCTTAAATACCTGAGCTGCTCGCCTGCAACGCTCGCCTTCATGATCTAATGGTTTCACCGTCGTCGTCGTCGTCGTCGTCGTCGTCGTGCAAAGCGTTCGGAATAGCCGTCTTCTCGACATGCGTTGAGCGCGCGAAGTCTCTTTATTCGGGAATCTGTGAAGCTTCTTCGTCAGACTCTTGGCGACCGTCATGGCGATCAACTCAACTCTGAGTAGCTCTGCCGCCGCCGCCGAAGCATTTGTCTTGCCGGGTTTCTGTCCACCGATAACGAAAAACGCAGATCGTTAGTATCGGGAGAGAGAGAGAGAGAGAGAGAGAGAGAGAGAGAGAGAGAGAGAGAGAGAGATGAAGACAATATTTACCAGTTATTGTCGAAACGAGCAAAGGAGAATAGCGCCCCATAAAGAACCCTTCTGCCGCTGTATGTCAGCCGTTTACCAATATCTTCTACATCTTGCGTACACCGATCAGATATCATCGTAGTGTCTACACGGTCGACAAATATGGTCGGCGATTTGAGCTATAGAAGTGGCAGATGGAAGGGAAGTTACAAATGGTTATACTCACATTAGCGGCTTCAGAGAGATTTCAGCATTGAATGCATATGTCATTGACGGCTGATTAATCCCTTAACCGTGTATTTAACTGTAACTCAATATAAAATGGACGGATACATCCGGGATCCCCAGTTAAGGGGTTAACGCTGCCTGTAGCTATACTTGGCGTCATGAAGGTTGCTTATATATCGATGAAGCAACGGGCCATCGGACTGGTGAGTAAATGGACGGATGACAGAACTTTGTATTGCTATATTAAGAGATGTTAACAAATTGCCTCTATAATAACAACCGTATATGGTTCGTTCGTTTTGCAAACACTTTTATGTAACGCAGATCCAATATAGAAATTATGGATGCATGGTGATATATTGACTTTGGATGACATTAAACCTGAAGTCCGAAGAGACTTAAAGCTGTAACTGCCGATACATTACATAGACTTACGATTGACCATGCATATGCAGTTACCGGTACAATGTAATGTAGTACAATTGTATTTGCAACACGTTCATTAATTATATGCAAGCAATTTAAAGGCAATTTTATACCCATCCTCTTTGTTAACAAGTGTCGAACTTTCAGTGACCCCCCCTAATGAAATTATATAAAAAATATTTCATACCTTTGCAGACTAACCATATTTTGTGCGGCTGGCTTTAAGTTAAAATAGGATTAATGAGTTGAAAAAGACTGCAAATAAATTTAAATAGAATAATCACTTGTTAAACAGATTTCAAATTTAATTTTGCATTTTGAGTTCATGAACGAATCGAGGCTGTTATGTTTTAGCTTAAAGCATCTTTCCATGGAGAGGCAAATGTTTCATAACTGTTAGATAACTTGTTGCTGCCAATTTATCTTGTACCCCCTCACCAAGTCAACATTCGTAAAACCTTTCAAAGCCTCCCCTTCCCATTTCGTTGGCATCATAGATGGATGTCCCCAGTAAGTGTATTAACTTTGAAAACAGAATATGTCTAATTCTCATGCATATACCATCAGTGGCGGTTCCACCATGTTGACGACAGGGGGCGCATTCCCCACCCGAGGTTTTTGTTGCTTGTCAGCGTATTTTTCGTAAGATTTTAATGCGGATGACCTTTTTTGCTTGTCAACCTATTTTTGCGGTAAGTTTAACAAAAATCTACTAAAAATAAATAATTATACTGCGAATGACGTTTCTTTTCCTTGTCAGACTTTCCTGGCAAGGTTTACTAACATTTAGTGGACAAAAACACTAAGAATTACCTTTTCCCTCTCATTTATTTTATTCTTAACTTTGCATCCCCACCAACTTCCTATAAATTTTTTCATCCTCCCACAAAGAATTCCTGGACCATCACTGTATACCGTATATATAAGGCAATATAAAGCTTATATGCTGTATAGTGTATACACTGCACAGACAGTATATTCATATATTTCCATAGTGGCCTTTCTAAATTACCGCAGTGACCTCAAAATGTGTTTATATCGTGATGTTAAGAAAAGCATTATGATCATTTTGCAAAAGGCGCTGTGTAAATATTGCAATCGAACTCGGTCGCTGCGCGAATAGACGATAGAAATTCCTCGGAGAATTCCATATAATCCAGTTCCAACGGGTACAGTAAACGACAGTCGGGACTCCGAAAAGTGGACAGTTATGTCGGGCATGATGGAGGCTAAACACAAACCTAATGGCGCTAAATTCACAATTATGTCACCAGAGAGCGCCACTGGCGACCGAGATCAATGAACGAAACAAGAGCCGCGACAAACAGAGGAGGCGCGAACGATCAGCGCTATATAAAGGCAGGGCCTCCGAGAGGGGGGCAGGGGGCAACTTCACAGGGGCCCGGCGGTCTGGAGGGGGCCCGGGCCGATGATGAATATCTATAATTAACAATAAAACGAGTAATAACACTAAAGAATGGTTAAGATGTTAGCTCAGCACAGGGGCCCGGCGAGCGCATAAGGGGGCCCGGGACACAGTGCTACTAAAAATAAAAAAGGTCGTCAAGAAATTAATACTTCTCAAGGGCCCGTCGCCCATTCTGCACAGGGGCCCGGAATTTCTCTCGGAGGGTCTGTATAAAGGCATCGGTCGATGAAGTACAAACTGCGTAATAGTTTGCGCGGAACGTAAGGGTAAAATCGAGTATAAACCGTAGTTGTTGTGAAGTTCAGAGAAATTGTTCTAATGTTCATAAAAGTTCAATAAAGTTCAAGAAAAAAATTAAGTTCGGAAAAGTACATAAAAGTTCAAATTTCCAGTTTAGTCCTCGTCAGATGACTCAATTTCAGAAGACCAATCGACGTATTCATCGGCATAGCAGATGTTTTCGATCTTATCCCACCAGTTGTAAGTTGCAATGCACTTTGACAATCTTCTCAACTGTCTTACATGCGAGTCTGCTGCGTTTTTGTATGCTTAAATATAAATTCAAATGCTGACCAATTTCTCTCACACGACCCGGCTTTTGCACTTTGCAGTGTTAATTCGAATTTAACTTTATGAACTTTAAAGCCTTATCAATAAAGTTCAAAAAGTTCAAACAATAGGTCAAAACCGTAATAGATAGAAGGTGTGTTAATCTGTTTGTTAGGGGCTGTCCGTAAATGACGTCACGAACTTAGGGGAGGTTCAAACATCTGTGATGATGTGTGACGACGGGAAAGGGGGTCTCCAAAAATGTGACGTTGCATAATATTGAATATTGTTATTAATAGCGCAATGTTATGAAAATTGCGAGCAATTAGTAATTATTGTTTGCTATACTTGGTAGTCTGTATAATATCTTACACTTATAATTATTATATTTTGTTCTAAAAATAATTTGAGAAAGTTTATGAATGTCGATTTAACTTAACTATAATAATCATAATGAATATTTCCAAACGATTTCATTGCAATAACTGCTTCATTCGAGAAATAAGAAATTTGAAACATTAACTTTGACGTCGGAAAGACGACGAAGGGGTTAACGCGTTGTGACGTCATATTTGATGGGGACTGACATTTTTGTGACGACGTGTGACGAGGGGAGAGGGTAGTAAAAAACTGCCAAAATCGCGTGACGTCATTTATGGACGGCCCCTTGCGTTTTTCATGTGGAGACATCGACTTGTTCGCCGAAATTCCATTAGGCTTGCGGCGATGCAATGCAGCTTTATTGTGATTAGAAACAAACTACCTTGTAGACAGTCTTACTTGCGGCAGAGTCGAGAGACGAATGAAAAATAAAGATAGATGAAGAAAACAAGCATCGTCGAAACGAGAGCAACGGATTTAAAGAGCGCCGTTCCTAGCACTCGGATCTATTATGCCCTCTGTCCAATGGCCTTTTGCCAGTTCAGTTGGCACATTCTTCTCGATTCACTCAGACTGAATCTCAGTGAATCAATGAATCACACCAACTCACCACATAGAGTGATAATAATGCAACGGCTTCTTTGCTGCCGCAAACAAAACATGCCACGCTACAATATTCCTTCTGCCGTTAAAGGTAGTGATAGTATAACATGTTACACTGTAATTAAATCGTAGACATGGAGCCAACAAATGATTTATTGAAATGAGAAGTCTTATACGGCGACTCCTCTTGACTAACGATATCATCCGACCATAAAAATCTCACATTTTCAACTTCTAACATTAATTGGCAATCCACTTTAATCGTATTTCAGCACAGAACTAAATGATATTGACGGAACGTTAGTTAATCATTCAGATGGTTTCAGGGGCGCCATTTGGAGGCCGTGGCCCCAAAGGGAATTAAAAAATAATGTATAATGTATTGAATGAATAAATAGATGTAAAATATGCAAAAATCGCAAAAATTGTCAAAAATTTGCTGCAAAATATAAAAAATTTGCAAATTTGCCAAAATTGACCCAAAACTTTGCCCAAAATTTTCCAAAAATTTTCCAAAAATTGCCAAAAATTTTCCAAAAAAGTATCTCGCCCCCTAGTACAGTGTGAAATGCTACTGGACAGTTTTCGAATTTTTTTCGCGGAATGTCACTAACTTCCAGATTTTTACCAAAGCGCCGAGTGATAGGGTTGTACAATGAGATTTGTTTTACAAACCCCATCGGATGCGCAGAAATACTGTTTGTCGAGACAATAGTTGGACATCAGCACGACATCTAAGATCCTTCTGAGTCCGTCTTTCTTGTAGTGAACGCCCCTGCGTCTGTCTGTTTGTTTGCTCAGATGGCCGGATTGGCTTTGATAACCGTCGGCATAATAGTCCACAACAAACTGACGGTGTATTTGTCGTTCTTCGGCACTCAGACCAATCCTCTGTCTATTCTGCTGATGGCCATGGGAGCCATAGTCTTCGTCATCGGATTCTTCGGCTGCTGCGGAGCCTACAAGCGAAACTACTGTCTCGCGATAGCTGTAAGTAAACAACTATTCTGTAACAATTTCTTACCGATGCATGTACAGCGGATATCATTCAGCTACTTGCCGCTTAGTCAGATTCAGTGACGAAGGAGAAGAGGCCGGGGATGATATTTGGGACTGAGAGCATGCATATTAGCGCTTAATACGTGTTAAGCACAAATAATGATCGTACAATTTTGATCGATGGTAATGCTATGTGGTCGCTTTGTATATTAATACAATCAAGCATATAGTGTATAATACCAAATACAGAAATGATTATTACCCCGAAGTCTGTCTTTAGCGTGCATGGACTTCTTTTACATTATTATTATTATTATTATTATTATTATTATTATTATTATTATTATTATTATTATTATTATTATTATTATTATTATTACCCTGGCGTTCGCGATCTTCGCTTATTTATTCTGCCAGTTCTCTGAGCCAAGTTCAGCCAACTCATTCCATTGAATATTCATTCGATTCAGTCGTGTTCTAATTTGCATGCAACCGCACACGCTTAAGCTAATTGTCCCGTCTTCTCTCAACCTGCATCGACCGAATGCACAAATACTCGTCATTTGGTGAAATCATTGCCGTATACCAGAGGTTCTCAAACATTTTTCAAGCCCCGGTTCCCATTCCGTCTTCCATCATTAGTGATGTCCAATTAGTCACAACGGAAGTCCTATTATTCCTAGGCTTACTACGGCGTAGTGGGAAACCACGAGTAACTACGGGTTCTCTTTGTAGAGTGCACCAAGGCAATAGAAAAAATGACAAAAATCTTCAAAAGCAAAAATAAATTTTAGACTTCATGACAGGATATTGGAAATCCCCACCTGAAAAATGTTTTCAAAGTCATGAATTCTTGTATCAGAGCCTGGGGGAGCCGCAGTCGCAGAAATTTTGATTAATATTAGAAATAGAAGGTGAGCTCTGGTGCATATTTTAAAGACTTTAATTATAACTGAGTTATCAAAAGCTGTAATAAAGCACGAACAGTTCGAAAACGGAAAAAAATACAAATATGAATCAATAACAGTATCAATGCAAGCTAATATTTATACAATAGTCAATAATAATAATAATAATAATAATTTATAATAATAATAATAATAATAATAATAATAAAAACTGAAATTTAAATGGTTTAGTAGAGGGTTTCCCGTGTTGAAAGTCACTGAAATTCAGGTTAAAAGTTTTTCGACGCATGTTCAGAGAACCATCAGAACCACAAGAACCATCGTTGCGGTCCAGACTGCTGCAGACAGCGGATCGTGGTTTGAGCACCCTGGCCTTATACAATTTACGTAGGATAAACGACACTACTTTGGTGGTTACTTGAACTTACTTCCCCGTAAATGAGCGTTTTCTCAGTTCATTTATCATTTTAATTACGTTTCGTGGTCATGATTATTTAAAAATTAGCACATTCTTAGATGTAGGCCTATCTGAAGTAGGTCTATATTTTGTTTATCGTGATTCTGTCTTTATTCGCTTAACCAAAATAATAACAATTAAGAACGCACCAGCCATTTGAGCGCTCAGTGCATTGTATACATTGTACATTGTACTATGTTATTGTACACCATTAGCAACCCAGTCTTAGATGAGAAAAGGGAGATCTTTGTGAAAAGATAATAATGCGTTTCTAGTTGCTTTCTGTAATATATCGCCCCATGATAGCTGCAGCACTCGTTGCTTTAGCGCTTTGCACTCGCTGGCCGCTTGACAGTTATTGACGCGTCGAATGGAAAGCATTTTGACGCTCTCTTTGCAAGTGCGAATCTGTGACTCGTAAGTTTGTTGACAAAGGCGGTTTACTCTCTTTGTTGACAGCCCTTGTCTGCCCCGTCGTCTCCGCGTCAATATTCCTCGACAGCAACCGGCCACAAATTTGCATCGATTAGGGGACCAGGGCAGCTCCCCCGACCCCGCTCCCAACGGTAAAAGCTCTCGCTAGACAAGGTTCTCGTAAAGGATTTTAATTTTCAATACCTGCTCCATAATTTAATATCACGCAACCTTTAATTCGCAGCAACACAAATACTCTTCGAATAAGTTAAAAAAACGAATTAGAGATGGAGGTCCGAAAGTCCGAAAAGCTCGATGATAATTATAATCGAGATTATAATTATTATCGAAACGAATGGTTAGACAGGGTCTGGCTTTGTTTAACATTTGCGAGTAGACGCAACTAGATTCATATAAGTGAAGAACAACAGCAGGATGCTAAGAATAGCAAATATCATGTATCGCGATTGACAGGAGGAGAGCTAAACTGGATCGCTCGCTGGCATAAACCGGCAAATTGTCTTTGGCATTTGGTTCTATACCAGAATAGAATTTCCAGTTTGGTCTTATAGTTATACTCTCATTCATGACTTCACTTTTCCAGATTATGTAGAAGCCATCCATTGCTTCTGTTATTCTGCGTCTGATTCCAGATTAGTCGTTTATTCACCAGATTTATTATTATTATTATGTTATTTTGTTATTCGTCTGTTATTCTTTGCCAAATGTCATTGGTTTTATTATTAGTTATTGGTTACGCTGTTTTATCATTATTCAAGATTTTATCTCTTCTTTCAGGTTTATCGTATTATCAGCTGTTTATCATTTTCTTCTGTTCTCTTTGTCGTCCATCACTCGTTCGATATGTATTGTAAGGGTTATGATTGAGAACAGATCTTCTTGTTTTGTTCCCTCCTTCCATTCGAACTAGTTCATGCTTCACTCTTACTCCTGCATATGTTTTGCTGTACTCGCGTGACTTTGATGTCTACCCGCAAAGAAGTTCGGTATGGTCAAGAACATTTCATGTTCTACCGTGTCGAAGGCTTTCTTGAAATCTATGAAGCATGCAGTCGCATATCGGTTTTTTCTTTCTTGAACCCTTGGGTATTAGAAATGGTGCCATAGAAGTGCATAATGATGATGATGATGATGATAATAATAATAATAATAATAATAATAATAATAATAATCATCATCATCATCATCATCATAAGTATTATTATTATTATTATTACCATCATTATTATCATTATTATCATTATATGAACTTATACAAGAAACATTGCCATCGGGTTAAAAACTCCATAGTTGTCATCCCTTCTTAAATCATTTGGCGGTTCCACGTGGGGGATGAGTGGGGATGCATCTCCCCACCGAACTTGTTTTTGCTTGCTAAACAATTTTTGGGCAAAAGTCAAGTTAAATGACGGGTGACCTTTTTCTTTGCTTGCCAACCTATTTTTCGGTAAAAGTCTAGTAAAATTCGGAAAAATTGTCTTCTTTTGCTTGTCAGCCTTTTTCTCGTTCGGCAAAATTTATTGATTTTTCTCCTCTTTTCATTCCCCGTCAACTTCCTATGAATTCATTTCATCCCCACCAAGAAATCCTGAAGCCGCCACTGAAAACAACTGACGAGAAATACTTTCGTTTAATCCGCTCATTTTAGAGTCTCAGCATCAAGAGAATCGAATAAGTGTCTACGAGATTATAGGCAAGTAAGCAGGTTGCTCACTAGTGGTGGTTTTAGATACTCGGGTAAATTACACAACATTGCGTAGATATGTTTTACATATGGAATGAGAGTTAACGCGAGAGATGCTTTGATGAAGATAAAGCTCTCTGCCGGATAAACAACATCATCATCGATCGATCGACGCTTGCACAGTAATAGCCTGGGATGCAATGTTGTATTTGGCTCGTGCATATAAATAATATAAGCTTGTAGTCTTATTAAATGTTTTTCTGGGCCGTTCGCAGCCAGCTTAGCGACGGCTCATGACCTTATAACACGCAGCCGCGATCATCCATGATTTTAGATTCTAGAACATAAACGGTAATGGCCCTCTGCTGAAAACGACACGCTGCCGCTTATTACCGTGATACAGGGCTTCCCAAGCTTTTTCCAGCCACGGCACACTATCCAAGAACCATACAGTCAACGGCATGCTGCAGCTGACAAGCAAAATGCCTCATCTGTGATCGTGATCTCTCCTTTTCAAAGCTGACAAGCAAAAAAGGTCGACAACTTATTTACTTTAGCTGTTAGATTAGATTCTAGGCCTTTAAAAAATGTTTCCAACATTTTGCCGCGGCACACTTCTAAAGTTGCTGCGGCACGCGTGTCTGCCGCGGCACACAGGTTGGGAAGCACTGCTGTAATAAACGAAGACGTCTAAAGCGGGAGTACTCGAACTTTTTAACAGCCGGTCTACATTCCGTATTCCATCGCCCGCGATGGTCCATTAGTTACAAGGGAAGTCCTATTATTCATCGGCCTGCCACTGCGTAATAGGCAATCGCGAGCAATCACGGGGCCTCTTAATAATAGACTGTTATAAATGACTCAAGGCAGCAGATACAAACGAAAAAATCGCAAAATGCAAAAAGTAAATGTTAGACTTATGACAGCATATTGGCAATCCGCCACCCTGGCAAATGTTTTCAAGTTCTCATGGCTGGGTCTGGGACACAGCCCCAGTCGCAGAAATTCTGAGCAATATTGGAAATAGACGTCGAGCTCTGGTATATATTTCAAAGACTTTAATTATGATTAGCTACTGAGTGACCATGCAAAGCTGTAATACAACTACGCATATCGCTTCTGTTGACAATCACCCTTTCACAGAAAATTTCTTATCGCTTTTGTGAAATCCCATGACTGATCCCAGCCCTTATGGGCCTCTTCGTGGGGCTATGCCAAATGCTATACCAGGAACCCGTGCAGTTCTTTATGACGCCTCTGTAAAGTTTGCATGCTTAGCAGCAGCAGCAGCAGCTTTTGTGATCAGCGAAGAACTGGCTTCCAACGAGAACTTAAGGGCGCTGATCTTATCTGGCTGGAGAGTTGACTTTGCTGGGTAGTTTTCATTGTAAGGTTGAGCATGTACCGAATCGAAATGTTACTTAACATTGCTACATGTAATTACACTAACGGTCGCGTGGCAGATAGACCTGATAGGCCTACACACCAGTCGTACATTGTGACCATCAGGTGAAATAAAGAAACAATCCGCTGTTCATGACTTGTGAAATGACCGGGTCTCGTTGCCTATTACTTCATTTGATACATTTCACCATTTGTACGATTTTAGTCAATTCAATAGAATGTTAGCCCACTGTTAATAAAGCAATAACGGTACGAAGGCGGAAATTGCAATATATCAACTTATGACTGCAGTGACAACAGTAAGTAAGTAAGCAAATATTTGTAATAATAACTGGGTCTTAAGTTGTTTGGTTTTGTAGGGTTTCTCCTATGTGGAAAGTAGATGAAATCCAAGATCAACATTTTTCAGACACTGTGAGACACATGTTCAAAGAGCTGTGGTGGTCCACAAGAACCATCCTCGCGGTCTGGATTGTGGACCACGGGTCGCGTTTGAGTACCCCTGGCATAAAGGCTTCGCTGGAGTAAAAATGCATTCACGAAGTAATTGAGTCAGTGGTAATGAAACTAAAGGACAGATTAAGAGAGACAGAGAGAAACTGCAATAAAGAAGAAGTAATACCAGGCCTAGATGCAAAACTACCGTAAAAAGAGATATAAAAATCTATCCCTAAATTACCATAATATTTTTTTCATGCATTATTGGACGTAATGAACATCGATATGCGCCACACATGGACACCATGTTCATATATATATATATATATATATATATATATATATATATATATATAATGCACATTATAACGCACTGCAGATGTACAGTAGTCCTATATATATATATATATATATATATATATATATATATATATGCATAAAATCTTCCATGGCGCATGTCTGTTATCAGTGTTACATTAGTTAATCAGTCATATACTGCTTACCCAAGAATCCGCGATAATGGCAACTGATGGGTCCAAGCTGAGTGCTTGTTTGTGTCTTCGTTGAATTTCTTTCGACGTTCCATTTTCTCCACTCCTTGAGTTTCGGTTCCTCTTCATGACTTGCATTCAGCCGCATCTTCAGTGAGGACTGCGTAGATGCATAAAAGCTTTCAGGTAACTTAAACAACGAATCTAAATACGCGACCGGCTGAAGTCATAAGCTAAGAACTCTTAGTTCATTTGGTTCACTATTGCACCATTTGTGTAAACTAAGATAACGCGTTCTGCAATAAAAATCTGACAGTTTTACAACCATCGCCAACGTATGCAGGTTCTGACGGAATAATTTTTCTTGACGCTAATTCGGGGTTTTAATGTTTAGCGAAATTGAGACAAAAAATCCACAATGATGGTTGTTTTTGCTTCTGTTTTAGTTCGCAACTCTGTTGGGGTTCGTTATGGCAATAGAGATCGCAGCGGCTTTGACTGCATACTTTTTACAATCAGAGGTACGTTGAACACAGCTACAGAATATGAATTAATACTCAATGATATCAAATATCATATGCAGTTATTTTACAATTGACACGAACACGAATAAACCACAGCTCTCTCATAGCGGGGTCTGGGGCACAGCCCCAGTCGCAAAAATTTTGAGCAACGAACGATGTGGATAGACTAAGTGTCCTCTAAATATTGTGCACCCTTACACGATCTGATAGTCTGAACAATCGAATTCTAAACCCTCTAGAAAGTTCTTAAACAACCTCAGTTAATTAAGAACACAGTATTCAGAGCTGCTAAGCGCTTCTCTCTTTCCTATAGGCCGATTGACGTTTTCTTGTTTCGTCCATGCACTGTGTTCTCCTAACCACTTAATTAAAAAACGGTGAACCTTATCAATTTAGAAGGCAGATTTTATGTAAATACTGATAATGATAAAACGACATCGCAAGGCGAATTAGCATTGCAAGATATATACGTTTCAGTCAGTCTGAAAGTTCTCGACAACTAATGACATTACAACATTCGCCCATTTACAAGAATACGAAGCACTCAGCTATTTCCTCTATAGTAGGGTGTGTTATGATGTTTTCATTGAAAGTTGTTGGTTCCTGACTGTGAGTGGTTTATTACCTCTCCAATGTACTCTAGAAGTTCTTCGTCTTAATGTATGCTCGTAGGCCGTAACAAATAATTAATGCAATGAGATATGAATGAAGCCTTTTTCTTTGACACAAACACAATAAATTCACAGCCGTTTTCAAACATAGTACATTTCTACTCGCAATAATGCATTTCTATATTATCCGGTTGAACTATTCCAAACCGCATAGAATACAACGTAAAAGATTGTTTTCTACAATGTCTCTATCTTCTCCATTTCTTAATTTCTCAATTTCTCAATTTCTTAATTTCTCTCGTTATCAAAACTTCTTCGACAACGCTCACTTTCATATTTCATTTTCTCTTTTCCAACACAAAACCACCGCAACCGCGACCTCTGCCCGACTGCACTGACTCCTACTGTACAGTTCTATACATTCACATACCCAAGCCACCATACTACACACACACACACACACATGCCCTCATTCATACCTCAACGCACACGCCAACTCACCTCTCAAACACACCTATAAACATACATAGACACACTTAAACATACCCAAACATCACTCCCAAACATACTTAAACCTCCTTTAACTATCACTTTGTGACAGGGTGGCTCTTATCCTTAAAAAAGTAATTATTGATTTTCAATCGTCTCACCTCCAAAACATTTCTTTCTTTAACTAAAAATATAAGGGGAAAGTTTAAGGCTCTTAATGTAAATTTTAAAAGTAGCTCAATGAGCTAAACGGTGACAAATATGGCTAATTATATGAATATCGCAAAAGCTCAGTTATGTGCCAGTGATGCAGCATTTCAATTAAGATAGTGTTTTCTTTTGCAAACAAATAAATGTACAGGCCTTAAATGTGCAGCTGTTCAGAGTTCATAAAGGTTAGTAATTAATCTTTAGGTCTAAGCTATTGATTGCCAGTGTCTGCTTTCTGCAGTCGAAATAAGCCTGTCCGTGCAGTTCAACTGTCTGTAGTAGGAACTGCTGCAATCAGTGTTTATTCTAGGCCTTCTCTGGGGGAATCCCCCCAAAGTTTTAAAATTCCCCCAAATTTTTTTATATGTTGGCTTGGGGGATGGAAATCCCCCCCAAAAAGTGTGGAGACTCAGACCTTGTCCCCCCAAAAATTTCAAAATCCCCCCAATGTCAAAGTGGCTAGAATAAACACTGGCTGCAATACATCTTGATTCCAACGATGATTCGAACGAGATTTTTGAATTAGAGCCACTCCGTGTTCAGCATGGTCAGTCACAAAACTCGTGGCATAAACTGTCTCTGCTGGAATTCTGGTAATTCGGCTTGTACTTCCCACAAGTTGCGTCTATATTGATAAATCCTAGTGACAGTTCCATTAATTCAAACAGTTTCATGGACCTCGGTGAAGCGAAATCTTCGAAATTCTTCTCCATGACAGTGGCGGCTCTAGGATTTGGCAAGAGGGGGGCCGTTGGGGTGGCAACTTCTAATCATGGGGGGCCAACCATTTGTTGTTTAATGTATGTAGCATTAAGTATAGGGTCCCAACTGGGGGGCCGTTAGGGGGCCAGGCACTCAATATGGGGCACGGGCCCCCCTGGCCCCCCCGGTGGAGCCGCCACTGCTCCATGAATGTGTTTAGGTTGACAGTTGTTCCGATTGCATGCTCCTGCTGAACTCGTCCAATGCCACGCGTGTTTTTTATGGCAACCATCATCTGTTTCTTAGTTCAGTGTTTCCCAAACTGTGGGTCGCGGCCCAAAAGTGGGTCGCAGAGCACAGTCTAGTGGGTCGCGGGGTAGCGCGAAATTCGATTCGAAGGTGAGTTGTCATTTTCTAACTAATACCACAATGTCACAAGCCTTGAAAGTTGCAAGTAAGCTTAGGTTTTAAGAAATCTATATGCCTGCAATCCCCATACACGGCTTATATTAAAATAATTAGTGTTTTATCCAATTTTAGTTGACAATAAGTTTTCCGGGTCGAGGTATGTTACAAAATCGCTGAAGCGAGTCACAGACTCACAGGCCCAAAAAGTTTGGGATACCCTGGCCTATAGTACTTTTGAAAATTAATCTTATTTCGCAATAACGCAAAGAAAGCGTATTCCGACCATTTTGCTCCGAAACTCCACTAACAATAGGGAATCTCTAGGTTGCTTTTCCGTTGACCTAGCGGTTAAGCGATTTTGCCATACTCATAGAATTTTCAAGACGCGTAATAAAGGTCTGTTACTGGCAAAAGTTTAAGAAAGACAATTTTCATGAAATTTCAATATCTATTTTTCTCATTTTATCTTTTTTGACAAAAATATGAATAATATTTCCTAATATATTTGCCATATTTTCATTTGAATTGAATCAGAGCTTTTGTGTTGCCTTTTATTCAAAACTCAGAAGAGTCCTTTCAACCAACGTTCGCCAGATGTCGTAATGCATTTTTCATATTACATGCTATTATAAGGGTCGCGGCACGTTACAAAACCGTTGAAGTGGGTCGCGCAGTGTTTATTCTAGGCCTTTGGGGGGATCCCCCAAAGTTTTAAATTTTCTCCAAAAATTTGTATATGTTGGCTTGGGGATAGAAATTTCCCCCAAAAGCGTGGAGAGACAAATCTTGTCCCCCAAACATTTCAAACTCCCCCCAATGTCAAGGTGGCTAGAATAAACACTGGGGCCGCAGTTCTAAAATATATGGGAAACCCTGTCTTAGTTGATGTGCTGACATTGCTGTCAAAAAGGTCCAAGCCCACCAATTCAGGTGACAAGTACTATAAGTGATAGGAGCAGCTACTGGGCGGCAGCTTCTGATATTGCTGGGTTGATTGTAGGGTATGTAATAAGTGATTTTATCAGCAGAAAGTCACTGTACGAAGCACTTGCAGCTAAATGGGCCTTCAGATAAACACGGGAAGAAAAACACATTACACCTCGCAGTCCAATCTCCTCTGTCTTTGTCGGATGAGACTAGCCTCTAAACATCTAAACCTTTAGATTCTAAATGACTTTCTAAAGCCAGCGTGTATAAGGTGTGGTCCCAGGTGCAACGAATCGGACTTCATTTGCAGGTACAGATTCGAGAAAGGATGACCGGGCAATTCGGAGAGGACAATTCGGAGAGGACAATTCGGAGAATGACTAATATCGCCCAAAAAGTTTTAAAACTGTTTAAAAATATGACTGTTTTATAAGGGTTAGGGTTAGGGTGAAACTGTGCTCCGAATTGTCCGTCTCCGAATTGTCCGTCTCCAAATTGCCCTAGAGCCCGAGAAAGATGCCAACCAATTCTAAACACGCTCTGTGGTTATCCCTTGGCTGGCTCTTTGTCAGATGCATAGTTGCTAACTGTAAGATGCTGTCTCGAATATTTTGCACTGACCTCATAACAGTATCATCTGTCATTCTTGTTGTATGCTGCTGTTGTATTGCATACTGGACTATTTATATAGCGCCGTAAGCATAGCTGTTGATCTATAAACTCCTTATATTGTTGGAAGCGTTTGAATAGAGAGAGACCTCTGGAGATGACGTTGCTTCAAGAAAGAACTTAAATACAGCACCAATGATAAGTTCCATAACATGATGTCCGCGTGCGAGTGATGGTAACTCTGTACCGAGCTTCTGTCAGGAAGAACACAAGCACCAACAAGCCGTTCAGTGTTAGAACTGGATGTTTCAAAACACATAGCCCGAAATTCCCCGAATACTGCTTGCCATGCCCCAATCTTCAATTGCCATGCGCACAGCTGTGGCTTGAGCATCACCGCTCCCACATTCTATCTTTGCAATCGTCAGCATTTGGGAGATTCCTTTGTCAGAAACAATCACTGGAAGTCGATCAACTTGTTTTTGTTGTTAAGTCAGCAATGATCATGTCATTCCAGTAAATCACAAGAGACACATTGCCTTAAAACTCCCATCTTAAAGCTGTCGTCGTCAACTCAAATCTGCATTTCATCCTCTGCCGGTGAATTAAGTTAATTTGATTGTAAAGCATGCTTAATTGTCTCATTATTGCTGATGCCAACAACTTTTGCTTGTGGAAGGAAAATGATATATGATGGAATTGCAAGACCAATCAATCAATTCGAGCACAGTGTTCAGCATGTTACTAAATATTGCAATCCAAATAGGCCTACTAATTACTTTGGCTATTAAAGTCCCAGTGTGATCGTGTGAAGCTTTCTACGAATTGATATCGGCAAAACATCAATATGGTAAAATGTTAATCTCTTTGAGCTACCAGTAGGCCTAAATATTAATAAACGAGGCTATTATTTGTTCAGAAATGTTTCTTCTTCTATAAAAACAAAAAGAGAGTGAGAAGGTAATATTTAAAAACTTTAAAAAAATAAAAGCCACCCTACTCCATAGCTATGCTACCTGAAACGAACTGTAGAACAAAGATGCTACATATCTTCCAGATGACCTGTCTAAGACATATCGGCAGAGACACAAAATGAGACAAAATGCAAGTAGTAAACAGCTGTATAGTTGAGCCGCAGAAGAGATGCGGTGACCACAATATCGACACCGCTGTATGTAGCACGTCGGGTCTTAGGATAGAGAACAAACCAGAGTTGTCCATGGGTTGGGTTAACCCATGGGTTGGATTGGGTTGGGTTTGGGTCGAGATTTTTAAAAAAATGATGGGTTGGGTTGGGTTAGGTTTCGTAGGCCTAAATCTGCACCAGTTATTCTGTGCACCACGTTAAATTAATATAGGTTTTCTGTTTTCTGCGTTGACAAAGTATTAGATTCTTGTATTATGTCATTAAAAATGGCGCCATATACGTTAGCCTACATTCCATCGTAGGCAGTGCATTCAGAAGTCTGTAAACAGTGGACATTAGCTATTCAGATGGATCAAATCATGTGAACGGCTGTTGTTGACTTGTTTTACCGCATTCCTTTTACAAACCGATCACGGCCATTTGACAATAGCAGGGCTGGATTAACCATTAAGCATACTAAGCACGTGCTTAGGGCTCCATGAGGGAAGAGGCACAACGGTTTTACCTGTTACGTTTCTCAGTCAAATATTTTGCGATCTAGTTTAATAAATGTTTTAATCACTAATAATCAGTCGCTTTGTTCTGATCGAAATTCCATCAGAACAACTATGCAAAAGACAGGTTGGATGCCTTATCTCTACTATATAATTATAGATTTTCTTCATGATATTTGTCCTTGCTTTTTTCCTTTTAGAGCTGTGTGTGTCTGTCCGTGTGTGTCTGTGTGTGTGTTCTCAGTAACTGTAATATTGAGTTCCATCCAGTCTTATAACAGTGAACTATTCTTCTTGTCTGTAAAAATTGATCAAGCGAATCGATGTCCAGCAGCGTAGCCAAGAGGGAGGGGGTTACCCCTGGCTACCGACGAAAAATTTTGTTAATGTGCTTCCATCTATTTTTAACTTTCTGACGCGGTTTGGGGGTCAAACTCCCCATGGCTGCCGATGCAACGTGCTTCTTTGACCAGTCTATGTTACGGCACTATGGAAGTTGTTTCGAATACATAGCCCTACATGCATACATTAAATTAAATGCATCACATCACGGCGACGCTGGCATTAATACAATCATTGTTTCTCAATTATGAGAATGATGAATTTCCGGTTTGTTGCAATAACAACTCGAAATAAGCAAATAACTATTTATGTACTTGAATGTATGTATGTTTTTAAAATTGCGATTGTACTTTCACGTTTTTGTATGGATGGGTTGGGTTGAGTTTGGGTCAGAAAACATGAATTTTGTTTGGGTTGGGTTGGGTTGGAAATTTGGTGGGTTGGGTTGGGTTTGGGTTGACAAAACCGACCCATGGACAACTCTGGAACAAACCAGACAGCTTAAGAAGATCGCAATGTGTAGAAGTGTCTAATGTATACAGTAACTTAGAGGAGGGATCGAGAGAAACATTTCGATTCACACCAGCATACAGGACTGTATATAGGTAAGTTTATTAAGAACATGGAACAGCACTTGGGATTGGTAAATGTGTAAACTTAATGTTTAGTATTCTATCCATTCTACTGCATTGCAAGGCTTAACGATGATAATAGGTTATCGATATGCTGTAAGTAGAGAAACAAAGTTATTGCTTTACGTATATTGCGACACATGCATACGCTTTGTATTTGCGCTGTCGAATTGTAGAAGCAAAACATATTGAGACTTTAACGACATATATTAATTAAGTTTTCACGAATTTGTGTCAATTAGTTTGAATAAAATTTCTTCTTATTCTTTCCATCAAATAGCTAGAACTCTTTATTATCAGCGATATGCTTATGAAGATGCACTATTACAACCATTCTGAGTCCATCAAAGCCGCCTGGGACACAGCGCACAGAGAGGTAAGGAATGCAATGAACTGGTCTTTTACGGATTCATCTGGAGCATGGGCGACCACAGAAACTTTTCCAGGAGGGGCAAACCACATTTTAGCACAATGGTCACAGTTAATATTTTAGCAAGGTTTTCAAATTTCAATCTGAAATATTGGTATTTGCATTTTCCAGGGGGGCAAGTGCCCCCTCTTGCCATAATGTGTGGGCGCCCATGATCTGGAGTACCATCGATTGATACCTCTAGAGCATTAGAGAGGCAGTACTGTAAAATTGCATTATTATTATTATTATTATTATTATTATTATTATTATTATTATTATTATTATTATTATTATTATTATTATTATTATTAGGTTACTGCTCAGTAAAATATCCGTTGAAATGGTAAATGCTTATGCACGTTATATGTCCGATAGCACATCTGTATCAGCCAATCGCACCCATTTGTCTTCCCTTTCCAAGCATTGACAGCGCGTAACAGAAGGTACCAGTGGCGGGGTGGCTCAGTGATAGGGTGAGGATTACTGTAAGTAGAGAGGTTTGAAGTTCAAACCTCGGTTGCGGCCGAAACCTTTCGGTTGTGTCTGGTGGAGACGCTCATCCATTCTACTCAACTGAGAATATTGCGTACTCAGCGTAAGGAAAAGACAGTCGATAATCCTCATTCGGTCTATATGCCGTGAAAAGTGAAGGCGCCAGCTTTTCAACTGTCCTACTGACGTAGCAGAAGACATGATATTCCTCACTTACAGTATCATTGGTATGCCCGTAATTCTAAATAGGAATTTAGTGGATCCTCTTAATTTGCAATATGCAATTAGGCTAAGCAATTAATTACAAAGGCTGCATTTGAAACTTCATTTCAATAATTATTAATCTTTGACACAATCTGTGCCGATCTGTCGAAGGTAAACGATGGCACTTAAGAGTCTAAACTAGCAGTTAAATGACAACAGCATATATGGCTTTATGCAGCATGCGGCTGACGATAGGTTCGATAAGTTATAAAGCGCAGTCGGATTAAGCAAGTTACGCTATTTTTGCATTTATAATCATCTGTGGCTTGCACAAAGAATGTAAATACACGTACGCCAGCGATTGGTTAATACGCATTTGCATTTCGTGATTGCGAGCTTCTACTGAGAGACGCAAAGAGCAAAGTTTAAGCAAATATCGGGCGTCTGTGCTTTCAGTTCAACTGCTGCGGAGTGACCAACTTCCGGAACTGGGGATCCGTCTTTAACGATTCAACGGCCGCTGTTCCGGACTCGTGTTGCGTCGAGGAACGACCAAGAAACTCATGCAAACGAGAACTGCTAAACGACCGCAACAACACCCAGTCAGAGAGCTACTCAAACATCTACACACAGGTACTGTTATCTACCTGTGTACGCCCTCATTTATGACCTAACCGTAGGATCTTATTTACCTCGATTGTTATGCTAGTGACCGGTTTGCTGTCCAATTTGACATCATACCAGAGATGTCCATGGGTTTGGTTAACCCATGGGTCGGGTTGGGTTGGGTTGGATTGGGTTGGGTTGGATTGGATTGGGTTGGGTTGGATTGGGTCAGACTTTTCCATATTATTGGTGGGTTAGGTTGGTTTGGGTCAGAAAATAAGTCATGGTTTAAGAAACTGTAATGTATTACAGTGGGTTGGGTTGGGTTGGTTGGGTCAAGTAAACCTATTATCGGCATGGGTTTGGTTGGGTTGGAGATTTGATGGGTTTGGTTGGATTGGGTTCTAAAAAATGGACCCATGGACATCTCTGCATCGTACGTCATCCGGGAATTCTGTCACCGAGGCGGTTTTTCGTTGCACTTCCTGTTCGTAGACACATTGGGGAGGCGAGGGCTGCTAAAATGTTTGTTCTGGATGGCTGCATAAGGACTGGGTCAGATCCGAAATCGCGACGCTCTTGGGTATTGGGCAAATTCTTCATATTGTTCTGTCGCATTTTCATACTATACTAGGCCTGTGCTATACTATACTAGGCCTGTGCTATACTATACTAGACCTGTGCTATACTATACTAGGCCTGTGCTATACTATACTAGGCCTGTGCTATACTATACTAGGCCTGTGCTATACTATACTAGGCCTGTGCTATGCTATACTAGGCCTGTGCTATACTATACTAGGCCTATATTTATCGGAAAGATTAATTCTTCAACAAATACGCAAGAATCTAAAGGAAATAGCCTATATGTGCATTGAGAAACAATTGCGGTACTTTCCCGTTATGGTACGCGGACTATTGACCACAGGACGATTGACCATAGGACGATTGACCATAGGACGATTGACCATAGGACGATTGACCACTGGACGATTGACCACAGCGGACTTTTGATCACTGGACGATTGACCACAGCGGACTTTTGACCACTGGACGATTGACCACAGCCGTGAGTATCAGGCTTAGCACGCTGTCTGCTGCATGCATGCATGCACGCATACAAAAAAAAGGAAACCAAATGCTATTGTCTATATATATATATATATACATATACATGTATATATATACAATAGCATTTGTGTATATATATATATGTATATATGTATATATATGTATATATGTATATATGTATATATGTATATATGTATATATGTATATATATATGTATATATATGTATATATATGTATGTATATATATGTATATATATGTATATATGTATATACATGTATGTATATATGTATATATAAGTATATATATGTATATATATGTATATATATGTATATATATATGTATATTTGTATATATATGTATATATATGTATATATATGTATATATATGTATGTATATTTATGTATATATATGTATATATATGTATATATGTATATATATGTATATATATGTATATATATACATTTTTATGTATATAATATATATATAATATATATATCGACTCACTATTGTCCTTTTCATCATTCCCAGCATTTGGTTCCTTTTTTTGTATGCGTGCATGCATGCATGCAGCAGACAGCGTGCTAAGCCTAATACTCACGGCTGTGGTCAATCGTCCAGTGGTCAAAAGTCCGCTGTGGTCAATCGTCCAGTGGTCAAAAGTCCGCTGTGGTCAATCGTCCAGTGGTCAATCGTCCTATGGTCAATCGTCCTGTGGTCAATAGTCCTAGAACCCCCGTTATCCGGACCCCAGTGAAGAGATACTAAGAAATGCTTAGGGTTAGGGTGGCGGTTAGGGTTAGGGTTAGTGTTAGGGTGAGGGTTAGGGTTAGGGTTATGGTTAGGCTAAAACTCACTCACCCTAAACCTCACCCTAACCCTAGCCCTAACCCTAAAATCTCTTCACTGGGGTCCGGATAACGGGAAAGTACCACAATTGCAATAATATGAAGACGTACTTCACTTATGTGTTGATGTAGTTTAAAAATTACTGGGCCTGTAACTGTAACTGTAACTGTTGACGGCAATTCAGTTGGTAATGGCTGTTGTGTCAGGGATGTGCAGCTGCTGTTGGAGAATGGCTCTCGGAAAATCTTCTCGTCATCATCCTTATTTGCCTGGGACTGGCTGTTGTTCAGGTACGCACAGACGAAAACAGAGAGGCTCTACGCTTTCAAAGCAACTCATGAGTACATACTATATCATTGTTTTGAAAGCTTTGCTCAACGATCTTATCAGGCGGTAAGAGTAAAAGAAGAGAATAAAGACTGCAATGCCCGTAGTCGCCGAAAAGTGGCTATATTTTGTCTATGCTTGAATAATGCCATTAGCCAGAGGCACTTAATCTTTGGGGATTGCTATAGCTACTATTGGCAATTATGCCGCCAGAAACCACTTGGCTTAGGGCAGGTTACTGTGGATTTGGTTCTCGTAAAATAGTGACTTTCATGACGTCGAATCAGCATGTGTAGCCTACATACACCATATATTGCATAGATGTACATATACATTGTATACTGTAAATAGATCTATGCATTCCTTAGCGATGCACATTTGTATACAGGTGTGCAAAAGCTAGCAATGCCATGTTTTTCGTCGTATAGTGCATGCATTAACAGTGAATGTGTTTCTTCTGGCTGGCTTCCAGTCGCTTCAAAGCGTCTGCCAATGCTATTATATTGCTGCGGCTTAGGGGTCGTTCAATCTGCGATAGAATTACTACATCACGCAACCAGCGAATCATTTTGTTTCAGAGAAGATTCCTTTGTTTTAGAAGATAAGAAGACTTGCGCTGCCCTCGCTCATGCGATTCAAGCATTTCAATATTGCGTGATGTTCGTTTGTTATGTCGAAGCGCTATTTGCAGTGTTTTTTGGGATTTGAGTAATGTCAGTCAGGTTCGAAAGCAGTGGCGGTTCCACGTGGGAGATGAGTAGGGATGCATCCCCCACCGAATTTTTGGAGTTACTTTTTTGCTTGTGAAAATCTATTTTTTGGGTAAAAGTCTAGTAAAACTAACTGGGGATGATCTTTTTTTGCTTGTCAACCTATTTTTCGGTAAAAGCTCGGTAAAAGCATAGTAAAATTAGGGATAAAATTCCCCTTTTCAACCTTTTCCGGCAAAGTTTAATGATTTTTCCTTCTATTTTCATCCCTCCACCAACTTTCTATAAATTCATTCATTCCCCCACCAAGAAATCCTGAAACCGCCACTGTTCGAAAGATTTTTAAAGGTTTTCATCTGACATCGCCTGCACTTCACACGAGGCGGTTCAACATTACTACCTCAACGCGGACATAGTTAAAAGTTGGTCGAAGGCATACAAATTTATAGTCGACAAATTCATATTTTCTTTTAATTGAAAGGCTACCATTTGAATGATACGAACGTTTGCGTTGAGGAAATACTTTGTTTTCTTCACACTTTTCTCTCCATCTAGGTCCGAACCTGAAAGAAAGAAAAGCTGTGTAGCCAATGCAGACGGGTCTAAACTATATATGATACGTTTTGGCAAAGTGATTAAGTTGACGAAAGCTGATGAGCAGCATAAAGTCAACAACACTAGAACACGGAGCAACGAGCTATTCTCTTTCGTTTACAATATTATTTCTATATTTCTTGTCTTTTCCTCTTGCTTGGTTCTTTGTTTTCCGTTTTTCTGCCTCTTCCTGTTGCTTATTTCTACTCTCTTTTGTTTCTGAATTAAAATATTACTGTGCTGTAAGGCTCTCTTATCTCATGATCAATTACATTGTCTAACGACCTGTCATTTCGCCTGCTTCTTTTCTGCCGGATTTCAGTTATTCGTAGCAGATTCAAAGCTCTTCCGCGGTATGTTTCACTGTGTGTAGGGCCTATCATGAATATTTCTATATCTTATTTTACCTAAACATGATTTCCATAACTCAGTCAAGATAAGCCATAAGCGCACCTGCGTTCTTCACTCTCGTTATCAATCGTCATCTTTAGCAGCAGCAGCAGCTGCTGCTGTTGCTGCTGTTGCTGAAGCATCATAATCAATTTATCATCGTCATCCTCACTAGCTGCAGCAGAAAAGTCACAACAGCCGGAACATCATCAGTGGCATAGTTATCACTATAGCTCTCACCACCTTTAGCGAATAATAACGATACTTAGGAAAATCGCTGCCGCTATCAAGCCGCAGTCATCATCATCACCTTCTACTTCCTCCTCCTCCTTTTCCTCTTCTTCTTCTTCTTCTTCTTCTTCTTCTTCATCATCATCATCATTGCCTGATGGGAATGGTTCGTTTGCTGCAACGTAAAAAAGTTCGAATGGAAATTAGCGAGAGATCTTGTTAAAAACATAATAGGCCTAATAATTCTTTACCGATCATTTGTTCATTTGGTACATCAGCACTTTTGCACATGTACTGCCATGTACTGCCATTGCCGTTATCGTTATCATCAGTTTCGATAAGTCTATCCATCCAGAAAAGCGAAAAATAATTCTTTATAAAAATTGTCAAATTCTTTGCATCGATAAATGTCATATCAGAGAGAGTCTAAGTCTCAGAATGGAGAAATTGTTTTATGATTGCTGAAGGTTTAACTTAACTGGGCAAAGCATCAATCTATTTCACGCCACAAATAGGCAATAGAATGCTTTTCTGCTGCTAGACCCAACAATCTGTTACTCTCATCATCCGTCACTCAATTTTTTTCAGTTGAATGAGAAATTGAAATCTGAAACTGATCTGATATTTTGCCAATTGATTTAATATATGCCTATAATTGTACTGATAGCCCGCGTGTTAGAGCTCGTGCTACAAAAATGGACTACTCTTATAAGTATCACCATTATTACTATTATTACTATTACTATTATTATTATTATTATTATTATTATTATTATTATTATTATTATTATTATAAGTATTAAGACCCGGTTATGTGGCCTTCGCGTGGTCAAAATTCCGGGGTTAAGCGGCCGTGTCAGGATTGTGGCCGTTCTAGCGGCCACCTAACTTTTAGCTACCAACTGAACCAAGAATACAGGAAATTAACTGCAATTGAAATATACCAACGTGCTTAGTGATCCTCGAAGTTGAATAGGGAACTGTGTTTTTTTGAAAAAAATGTCAATATTGTAAGAAATAAATAAGGAAAAATTGAGAAATTATTATTGAATTATACTAGAATTTATTAAAAAGCGGGATTAAAGGGCCTTCCACAAAATGTCTTTTTCTTGACGAAAATGAAATTATGTCTTAAATTTTACTATTGATACTAAATTAATGCATGAACATGCGTCGAATTTGATAAAAATTTACT
>CM030850.1:10526293-10846293 GCA_018105865.1 Metaphire vulgaris
TGCCTATTTATACTAATTTTCAAAATCCATGTACCCGGTAGTTAAGTGAGCCAGCAGTGCATATTACATCTGTTATGGCGGTCATATAAGATTCTTGCCTAACCTGAATACCCATAACTCAGATAACTCTCGAAAACCACGATTTTAAAATTCTTATAATTTTAAATTTTAAAATCAGCTTTTTCTCAAAAAACTTACGTGATAGGAAAATTTCAAAATTATTCCTGTAATCAGCGTGACAAAATCTACCTGGAACACCAGAAATTGCACAGGAAACAAAAACCTTGTTGACCAGTGTAATCGACCTAAAAATCTACTTTTACGATACGATTATAGTATTTATATTCGGGAATCAATTGGTACGAATAAGAATTGTGGAAAAGATGAGTAAAAGATCAAACGGAACACATTTAAAGCAACTATGGAACACGATATTAAAGCGGTGACGTCGTCCATATCTAAGTAGGCGTTGCTCTCAAATAAATATGATAGCGCTAAAGAATTATGAGGTCTTCAAGATATCTGCGGGGTAAACATTTCTTGACACCCACCCACTGCAGACTGGCATTCAACTTTGGCCTGACTTTGCTATAGATAGACGGCATCTACAGGGCCATCTTTAGAATTTTTGGCGCCCTAGGCAGATTTTCATTTTCGGACATTTTCGCCCATTCACATCACATACGGAAAAGTCTGACGAGCAAAAAAGTCTCAGCTCCTCGAAATAAACTGACGAGCAAAAAACGTTATTCGCTCATAAAAAATTTTTCATCCCCGTTTTATTTTTCCCATACAAAAATTTTTCGCCCCTAGGCAGTGCCTAAACTGCGTAATGGTTAAGGTGGCCCTGGGCATCTAGTGTATTAAAGTCTATGGATATGCTGGTCTGCGAGTATTTATGACATTTTCAAACGAAAGCAGCGTTTTATCAGTTGTTAAAGTTCACTTATCGAGGTCTCTGTTTAACAGGTAAACAGCCAGAACGGAAGGTACTGCGGCTCTGTCATCTCATCTAGACTTATGTTATAATCATGGAGGTATTATCCCAGGAGACGGATTACATCATTTTGGCTGAAGCCGACTAGCTGGGAAATTCCCAGACATGTAGACTCAAAACATCATCGACTGAGCCATGGTTATTGGATTAAACATTTAATTAACATTAAAACATTTCCATTCTATGGGAATAGAATTAAACATTAAATTAAACATTAAAACATTTAATGTTTTTAATGAGCCATGGGAAATAGGATTAATAGAATATGATTTGGCACGTACCAGCATGGACCCTTACCGGTGAAATGTTACACCTACGGTGCGATCCCGCTGCGTACACCATAGGCTGAACAGGCTGTCATTACTCTAAATGAATTTCCACGGATAATTTAAAAGAATAATATAACCCTAACTCTTAACACTACTCCTGTATTCGTCCCATCGTCCGATTCAACCACAATGGCCGCTAACCATGGAGGTACTATTTTTAGCCTACGCGCTATTGGCTTCACGCAGCCTGGGCTAGAAATGACGTAATGCCGTCTCCTGTGATAATACCTCCATGGCATGCTTATAAGATCAAAGCTCTAATGTTTGGAATAATGGAGGGTGCCAATAAGAGAGGGAGACCACACAAGGAATGGTGTTGATATTGAAGAATGGTGTGGAAGCAGTTTACAGGATCTTAGTCACAGAGCAACGGACAGGAAAGAATGGCAGAAAACTGTGGAGATGGCATTATACACCAACGGGCGATGAGCCCACGGTTAATGATGATGATGATGATGATGATGATGATGATGATGATGATGATGATGATGATGATGCTTATAATGCGCTGGTCTCCAACTTCCAAGTCTTTGGCATAAAAGCCATAGATGGTTCATAGAATGTAATGAATGGCTGTGACTGCAACCCTTGACATTTATGGCTGACGCTTGTATGACAGATTTCCTAAGTAAAGGTCCTATCCACCTATAATGCAGGTGGCGTTATATTACTCTCAGTCTCTCACTGGCTTATTCCTGGAATGACCCGGTCGGTAGGGGTAAAGACGAGCGGCGTAACTGAAAGTAGTCCGTAAACACTGATAGAAATTCCGTTGAAAGGGTTAGGGTTAGGGTCAGGGTTATGGTAGGATTAACTTTAACTCTAACCCTAACCTAAACCCTACCGAAACCCTAACCCTAACCCATACTGATACGCGTAGTGAAACCTTACGCCGCTCGTCTTTACCCATACCGACCCGGTCTTTTGGCAATGGATTTGGAGTACCATCGATTGATACTTTTAGAGTATTAGAAATGGTGCTATAAAAGTGCACAATTATATATTAATATTATATATTAGGGCAACGTTGAAGTGGACAGAAAGGGTTTTTAGTCGTACAGTTTGAAAGTCAGATGATTATGTTGCTTGATAGGCCGATTGCTTCTGATTTGAAACCCTGGAAGGATGGGCATGTGTAGCGAGGGAGAAGGAGGGTATTATGGAGCTCGATCGGTTCAAGGTTCAAAGAGGCGTTTCGTTTCGTTGGCAGGCTTTGCTTTGACCACAAATTCTTCGACTGAAGCGTTTTCGTCAATTTTGGTTTATCTTTGAATTGCAGGAAGATGTCGGATAAAACGAAAAAGTTAATAAATAAAGTGGAGGACTGCGTAGACGAAAGCATTGATGGCTACATTGCAGTTAATTCAGGACTTTGCACCCTGTCCGGGTATAAGAGAATCATCGTCAGATCGGACTTGGAGGAGTTTAAGAAGAGTAACAGGGTAACAACTATCACTGGAGGTGGCTCTGGCCATGAACCATCCTTCATGGGTTTGTTCATTTCTTAAGGGACCATCCATATATTACGTACGCAAGTCATTTTCATAGCCCTCCCTCTGTTACACCCTGTACATTTTTGGACCCTCCCTTATGCATACGTAAAAATTAGCAGGGATGTAGTCCTCGAGACTGCGGTCTTGGTCTCAAGACCGATTTTTTGTGGTCTTGGTCTTGTTTTGGTCTCGACAGCTAAAGCCTTGGTCTTGGTCTTGGTAATGGTAGTCTTGGTCTCGGTATTGATGAATTGGTCTTGGAAATTTTTTGAAACCAATATACATCATAAGAAATATCGCTTATCAGATTGTACAAATTTCATTTAGGGTTTCACATTAGTCAGCAGTCATCATCCGAGCAGCAGCATATCACGCATCTGCTTCTCTAGAATCTCATCGTGAAGAGCGACCTGCCTTTGTTCAACCCAAATATACACTGCCATCAAGGTCACACCTCACATAGAAGTTGCTTCCAAAGCTAAGGAAAAGCATTGAAGAACGAGTGTCAGCTCATGTTGCAAAGGCAAGCAGCATGTCGCTCACCAAGGACATATTGACTGACTGGTGCATGCACTCATACCTGGCAAGCTTCACACATTCACTGACTTTGAGTTGCTGCTGGTGGATATCTTGCAACCATTTGCAGAAGTGGCAGATATGACACAAGATGACGAGTACGTCACCATCAGCTGTGTTGTTCATTCCTTTGTTGCACTTCTCAAGTGCATGGCTGAACTGAACGGTCATGCGCGTTACCATGGAACCGTGATAACAGCACTTGTTGCATCAATCCACAAGTGTCTCAGTGGACTTCTTCAGAGACTGCTGATCCAGCCTGCATCAACTGTACAACATGCGCCATTTGAGCAGTTGATCTATCCAGCTGCTGCTGTCTTGGATCCAGCGTACGGTTTTGTCTGGCTGAATTCGGATCATCCCGGTTCAGCAGTAGTCAAAGACACATTAAGGATTTTATTATGGATTACATAGTTCAGGAATCAGAAAATCTGCCCATTCCAACAACCCTGGAGAATCCTGTCCAGACTTGTGATACAGAAGAGTTGAACATGCCATCTGCAAGTATTTGTACAGTAATTGAGTGAGCAAATTTTTTTGCATTATGTCGTTAGGTGACCTTAGTCTTGGTCTTGGTCTCGATGGTTATTATTATTATTATTATTATTATTATTATTTTTATTTTTATTTCAAGGCAATTTCTTGAGCGCAGTAAACATGGCTATCGAAGCAAAGTCAAGAGCGCTTTACAAAATCGAGTTGTTAAACAAATGTGTCTTCAGCTGTTTCCGGAACCGATCAGGAAGTGTCTCAGTTGACACTATCTTCAGGAGAAAGTTCCACGAAGCAGGGTTCCTGCACCGGAAGGATCTGTCACCGAAACCCGCTGTCTTGAGAGGAGGAGAGACGATTAGTTGATTACTGTGACCCGACCGAAGTAGAGAGCGGCGTTCAATCACCGTGGTTCTTGCAATTAGTTCAGATGGTAGTGGTCTTGGTCGTGGTCTCAATGGTAGTGGTCTTGGTCTTGGTCTCAGTGGTAGTGGCCTTGGTCTTGATGGTAGAGGTCTTGGTCTTGTTTTGGTCTCGGAACTGCTGGTCTTGACTACATCTCTGCAAATTAGCATCTCGCTTCAACCCTGTTTGAAAAATTAATTTGTCATTGCTCTGTTCACAAGGCATATGGCAGACTAAAGTTGTCACAGCTAGGAAAAGCAAGAAATGTGCTTCAATGAGTGCAAGCGTGTGAGCAATTCTTGTGACCCATTGCCTGTCTATGAGAAAGTAAAAGTTTTCAATTCTAATGTGTGTAATATCAGCCAGTCTTCTGCCTGAGTGGCTGCTTTTTAATTGTTACCTAGGCTATATATAAATTTGTGCATACATATGCATTCAGCCAAGACCCTTCTCGTCCCCATACTCATCAGTACTAGAGATGTGCGGGTACAGCAAAATGCCTACCTACACCCCAAAATCGGACCCCTCCCCAACATTTTGTTCAAATTTTGATGTCAATAACTTTTTACCCTACCCTACCCATATTATGAAGTTTCATACCTAGCGCTATACCCTACCCAACCCAATGTGAAAAACCGAACAACTCGGTATATTTCAGGCTATATAGAAGGTAGAAAATGCGGTTTGCACCATTGTTGAGCTGTGTACCCTACCGTGCAGGGTCCTCTACCCATACCCGACATTGGTTGGAATTTTTTGGAACATTTAACACTGATATTCAATCCTGCTACATTTTAAATACCGGTATTGCATTCAGCGCATGAAAGATTTAGGTTGCATCTTACTTCTTCGTCCCACCCTGTACTGCATCAGTTATACTACAGTAATTGCAGTTACACCCTTCTCTTTGGCATCCAGGGCAGCTCGGCTAGGGCTACTGGCTACCATCAATTACAGTTGAAAGTATATACCACCCAATCACCTATATAATATCGATTTGCATTGTACTATATTGATTTGGCGCCGGGGGAGGCGGTATAGGATACTGTATTTTCATTCACCGATCATTATGAGATATCCGAGCTGCCTGGGCGAAATTGAGATAACTACCGGTAGTTCATTGTAAATAGCACGCATGTTTAGATTAGGACAGATCTAGGACTTAGGAATCAGGGTAATCCACTTGGCAAATAGTAGGCCCAGGTTCTCTCTGGGGTTCTGGACTACTGGTTGGTAACATTGTGTAATACAACTAGTCAGCTAGCCTAAGCCTAAATGAATGTCAGACATGGATTAGAACTTTTAGAAGACTCGATAGGCTTGTTTAAAATATTTAGTAGCTATAGTTTAGCTATAGTAACCTCGCTTGGTTACACCTCGCGCTGGGTTACAACGGCGTAGAGGCGCGCCACCCAGGTGGTGGATGGGGGAGGTCCTTCTCCGGAGGGATTGTGCCGAATAATATGGAATAAGGCACCGTGAACCAACTGTAACTAAGAGAAGGAAAACTCTGATTTCAAACCGGGCAGATAGAGCTCGCTAAGCCTCGTCAGGCAAATCTACCTAAGAGAAGGAACTCTGATTTCAAACCAGGGTAGGGAGAGCTCACTAAGCCTTGGCAGGCAATCTACCTAAGAGAAGGAACTCTGATTTCAAACAGGGGCAGGAAGAGCTCGCGTAGTCTCTTAAGGCAGATCTACCTAGGAGAAGGAACTTCAAAAAACCGTGGAGAAGGCAAGGGGAAACCACTCCAACTACATTCCTAAGACAAATTCCAATGGAGCAAAATTACAGAGAACAAGTAAACGGCATTAATGGGTCCACCAACAATAATGTTGATGGAGTCGCTCGCCCGGCAGGGAAAGTAGGGCTTCCCAGGTTGAAATCCAGCGAAATCTCTACAAACAGAAACAGAAAAAGAAACGACAACAAAAACAGATGAAGAAGAGTGATTCTACAAAAATTGGAACGTGGAATGTCCGCACAATGATGAGACCAGGGAAACTGGTGAATATCATTTTGGAAATGAGGAGATTGAAAATAGAGATAATGGGACTATCAGAAGTAAGATGGATGAAAATAGAGATAATGGGACTATCAGAAGTAAGATGGAAGGAAGGGGGAGATTTCATGAGTGATGGAGTAAGAGTGATATATGGGGGGGAAAGGAGGCAAAGAATGGAGTGGCAATACTACTGGATGGAGAAGCAGCGAATAAAGTAACAAGTGCGGAACAATATGAAGACAGAGTACTAATAGTAAGGATTGAGACCAAACTGGTGGAGACAGTACTGATACAGGTGTACATGCCTACATCAACACACGAGGAAGAGGAAGTAGACAACATTTACGAAAAGATCGAGGAATATTTAGAAAATGTAAAGGGGACAAGTTATGTAGTGGTGATGGGGGATTGGAATGCAACAGTAGGGGAAAAAAGGGAACAATGGTGTGTAGGACCATATGGAATGGGGAAAAAGAATGAAAGAGGTAGTAAACTGGTAGAATTCTGTAAATGACAAAAATTAGTCATAACAAATACTTGGTTTCAAAAACATAAAAGAAGGATATATACGTGAATAATGCCAGGAGATGGGAAAGGTATCAAATAGATTACATTATGGTAAGGAAAAGATACAGGAACAGCGTGAAAGATGCATGCACATGCCCAGGAGCAGATGCAGACACTGATCACAACCTGGTGGGAATAAAAATAGGATTAAGAATGAAATACATCAGGAAAAAGAAGACAACCCTGAAGAAATGGAACAGAGAAATGAGCAGAGAAAAAAAGGAAGAGCTAAAAGAACAAATAGAACAAAAAGATTAGACAAAAGCCAAATAGAAGACTCACTAGAGGAGAGATGGGTAAGACTCAAGAAGGTAATAATAGAAGCAGCAGAGAAAATAGTAGGGTATAGAAAAACAAAGAGCTAAGAAACCATGGATAACAGAGGAAATGATAGAGCTCATGATGGAAAGAAGGAAATGGAAACATCAAACAACAGAAGAAGCAAAAAGAGAATACAGAAGAATGAATAACAAATTATGAAGGGAAACAGATAATGCAAGGAAGAAATGGTGGGAAAACCAATGCCAAGAAATGGAAAAATTGAAGAAAGAAGGAAGAGAGGATAAAGTATATGAACAAGTAAAGAGACCTACAAAGAAGGAAGGAGGGAATAGAAAGGGAATTAACATCAAAGATAAAGAAGGCAACAAGGTGAATGATATAGAGAATATAAAGAAAATGATGGATAGAGTATATAGAAGAACTATACAAAGCAGAAGACAGGCCAGAAAAATTAGAGGAAAATAAACAAGAATGGGAAGAGGAAGAGGAACTGGGGATATTAAAAGAAGAGGTAGAAGGGGCACTGAAAGAATTAAATAAAGATAAAGTGGAAGGAATAGACAACATACCCAGCGAGTTCCTGAAAACATTGGGGAAAAAAGGGTTGGACGAATTAACAGAGGTCTGTAGAAGTATATATGTTACAGTCAAAGTGTGAAATCAGGCAATGCTGACATTGCCTGAAATTTTTAGGCAATGTCAACATAAGCCGTTTCACTCGGGCACTGTCGACATCGACTGAAATTTTTATGCATTGTTTAACAATGCCTGAAATTTGCTCAAATTTTATACACACTTTGCCTGAAATCTTTATCTGTCATGGAACAGCATAATAAGCTTAAATTAGAATTGAACATGTCATGCAAATGTATTGTTAGGCCTATATGCTTGAGACCAGAATCAATTGTACAGGAACTGCGAGAAGTTTTCTTCAAGGAGTCACCTGTTGGATGTACCCCTCGCTGTCGAAGTGTCAACAACTGGGCCGGGCAATTGGGGTAACGGGACATTTGGGTAACGGGACACCTGAAGAACTGATGCTTCGCTGTATCCCTGTAGCAGTGAATAGCCCTGTCATCGGCTACAAATCGAGTACAATTCTTTGAACTCACAGGCATTTATGATTTTTTTACCATAAAACCGGTAGGCCTATACAAGAATAGTCGTTGCCTATTCTGATTTTGATAGCACAACCAGAAGCAATATTCTCTCTTTCTCTATTGTTGTCTTGAATATAGTTAGCCTAACCTCTCCAGATAGATGAATGCTCTCCCATTACCAAATTTTGTATCCCAAAACTTTTTTACCTTAGATTTTCTCCCATTACTTTAATATAAAATTGCTCTTGTCATTTCTTTGCGAACTTCCCTTTTAAGATTCTTTTGAAACTTGTTTGTTTCAGTGTTTTTACTTAGCAAAATTCCCTCTCCTTTTCTTTTTGAGCTTCTAATTTTGGTATTCATGTTTAGTTACAAAGTTTATTTTTTTGCGCTTCAACCATGATTAGCAAATGCTGAAGCATGAATTTTATTTTTCATGAATTTCTTTTGTAAATAGGAGTACACTGTATTTCTGTATTTGATTTCAGGGTGGGTTGGTGATGGTATGATGACATGTGCTGTTCATGGTTCACTATTTGCCTCACCTGCACCAAGTACAATTCTTGCTGCTCTGAGGGCTGTGGGGAGTCACCATCCAGGTGAGAACTACTATTTATGTAAGGCTAACTTCTGACAATGAGACAGTGCAAGGTTTCCCAAACTTTTTGTGCTTTTGGTGGAACCCTGACTCACTACGGACACCTATTCGTAAATAACAAAAAGACATGGTTGCATTGCAGAACACTTATCATAAATAACAAATACTAATCTAATCTAATCTTAAACTTCTATAGATGAGTGAAAGAGGAGAGGCAATCAATCAATAAATAAATCATTGCTTTTCTATATTAATGCCTTGGTCTTAGGCATCAGTTGGTGATACATCAGAATTGAGCCAAATTAGAAACAAATCATATAGGGCCAAAGAAAGTTCAATCAAAAACAAGAAACAAGAAATTTTTAAAGAATGCACCAAACTAAATGGATATCTCTTAAGACTAGATATGAAGAATGACAAAATCCTTGCCATACTACAAATTCCAGAGCTTTGGGCTAATACTATTGGTGATAGCAGAGTTGTTCAAGTGAATGGAACATTATATGAAGACAGGACCCAGTGACATATTTAGTAAAATGATTTTAGATTAAGTAATAAGCTTATTCAGAAGTTTGATGGATATACCATTTTTCATTGATCATTATGTCAAAAGGCTACTTTTATATTGTCATCCTCCACATTCTACAACAACAGAAATCCAGTGTATTTTTTCAAGTGGGACTCGTATGTTTATGGTTGTTAGTTTAGTGATTGATGAATTTTGGAATTGTATATGATATTGCATCACCCAGAAGTAGTAGACTGTTGCAGTACTCAAGTTGGCTGGATACTCATTATTGTTCAAACATTTTTTTTTGGTCTAGATCTTTAAACTTTCTTGTTTGCATCATTGTCAGCTTAATATTTTAAGATAATTGAATTTAAGTCAGTCGGAAAGTTTTGAATTTGTTAATAATTTCAGCTGGAGTTCTTGTTCTCATCAACAACTACACAGGAGATCGATTGAACTTTGGTATTGCTGTGGAGAGAGCCAGAATGGAAGGAATAAAGACTGAGATCGTGATCAATGCAGACGATTGTTCAATTCACACAAAAGACAAGACTGCCGGGCGTCGCGGATTGGCTGGTTGCATTTTTCTTATGAAAGTGCGTCGTTTTGCTAATTGTGTAGTTAGGTTATTCTTTTGTAAAGCAGTGCGGTTCGAAGAGTTCTCTCCTGTGTTGGGATAGTTATATGTCAAAAGTAATATATTACAGATTACTAGTTATCTTGTGAAAAAAGTAATCTGATTACAGTAATAAGTTATGTCCAAAAATTGTAATATATAACCAGGGTGCGATTTGTGACATGGAGCAGTGCGGGGAACATGATGAGCAGTGGGGGGAAATGGAAATGCTTAGTTTAATGCACATTACTTTGCTCTAATTTTCAATATTATTTTTATAAATTGTCTCATGCCATTAATTTATACCGTAAATTTTAATAGCACAATTGCAAGTTGCAACAATTGAAAATCCTCAACTAATTTCAGGCAACTATCATTTAACATTAATTCAGAGTTGCCATGGCAGGAATTGACGCAGATGTTTTTTCAGATTTTTGCCAGTTGGTGCATCTGAGGCAGCATGTTGTCCATCGCATACCCATTTTTCAGCATAACTGGCAGAATTGAGCAGTGTTGGTGGTGGCCCATTAACCTTCATGAAAGCAAGAGATGAAAGTGCATGAGCATTGAGTTATTTCTAACTAGTGTATTATTTATATTTATGGATGAGAAACCCCGCTCATAAGAGTCATATTCAGCTGACGAGATAGGCAGAATTTGAATTCTACTGAGTACTGAAGCAAGTATGTTGCCAGTTATTTTCACATGTTCTTGTACCATTGAAACTGATCCAAGGCTTGTGACGGATCTACGGTTATTTTGCACAGTTCTGTGTAGTGAAATTAGGGCTGCCAACTGTGACAAATTTCAACAAAGGACATCTGGTGCGGAAAAAGCTTGGTGTCACCTGGTGCGGGGAAAAAGGGGTTAACTTCCTTCTGAAGTGTAGTGACAAGCAAAAAAAGGTCATCTCCCTTCTTAAATGGGGTGAGAAGCAAAAAAAGGTTATCTTCTAAACAAATCTAAACCCAGCATATCTTAACTCTTCTTCCAACGCATCTCAATCCCCTTTTTTTTGCATACATGATACACCTTCCTGTATATATACCTCCCAGCTTCCCGCTGCTCAGCGCACGTCTCTCTCTGCTTCTTTTTCAACTCCTCAGCTGCCACCACTAATAGCCCATAATTGCTGTCTTGCCTGCCGTCGGGTTCATTATCAATCTGGACAGTAATGTCTATTCAATATGGCAATCAATAGTTAACTAAACCTTATGTAGTAAAAATAATAATACTGGACCTAGATGGCACACAACCACCTATATTCTGTTTATCAAATTACTTCTCAACAATACCGGTAAATAAAATACATAGCCTTAACATAAGAAATCAGGAACAAATTTCTATTCCTTATACACGTACAAACACTAGACTATATACTATCAAATATTTTGGTTCCCGTATTTGGAATAGTCTTCCTACCCCTTTAATAAACATACCTAATTTAAATAATTTTAAAATAAAATTAAAACAGCAAATCATAACCAATAAATGAAATACTAGTAAATAAATTGAGTTTTTGATAAACCAATTTAAAATTAAGTCAAGTCTGCTACTATTATTGTTTTGCCTTTCACATTGCTAGTATTTAAAATTTTTTAAGATACCTACTGGAGAGAAACTTTATTCCCTTCTGGTATGTTTTTTCAGCTCTTGCTTATTAAAGTTTAACCATATCTCATAGATGTTGATATTGATATTTTGTTACATAGTTATACTTTGTACTTATATTTTATACCAATGGTTCTTAACCTTTTTACGAGTATATACCTCTGAAACAAGTATAAGAGAACAAAGTACCCCCTACCAGCATACCTTATCTCAGGACAAAAGTGTGCAGTATTTTGAAAATAATTATAAACTTGGCATAATTATAAACTGCATCAAACATCTGTCGCAGATTGCAGATAAGCCAGAAAGTGGGATTTTTCTTTAGAATTTCTAATTTAGTACAAACATTTCTACTGTTCATGATGTTCTTGTGTTACTACTGGTAATGGAATGTGCTATCAGATCAGTGTTCGTTATTTTCAGCATCCTTGTTATTTTATTATTATTATTATTATTATTATTATTATTATTGTTAACATACTGATTAATATGGTAACTCATCCAAATGAACTGCGTGAACCATAGGCGGATTTTTAGAGTTTAAGATTTGGGTATGCCGCAAAGCTCTCCCTCTGACTGATCTCTGGAATGACCTGGATCTTTTGCGGATTGATTTTGAAGTACCATCGATTGATACCTTGGGTATTAGAACTGGTGCTATAGAAGTGCATAATTATTATATTATTATTATAAAGCCCCCCAGAAGCTGATGCCATTTTTATGATTAGGTATCCCATTTTTCACTTGGTGATCACCATGAATTAATGACCATTTCAACAAGTTACCACCTATAGTTAGTAGTTCTGTTACAATGAACAAGGGTAATTATATTATTTTACAAAGCAGCATAGTTTCGACAACTGTCGATAGTAGTACAAATATCTAATTGCCCATAATATACGTAAAAAATTATGACGTCATTCAGATTGAATCATGTGATATTAAAGTCTATAGATTGAATGTGTGGCACTGTGCTTTTATATGTAAATAAGTAAGTAACAAAAGAGGCTTAGACAGACCTGGTGTTGATGGAAAAAACTTTTTTGTTTTGGTGGGATTAGTTAGATAGGCTTAAGCCTACCCTAGCCTTTAATAAAATCCACCTATGGTGTGAACACATTATTATTGTCTAATATGTTGATCCTCTGTCTTCCTTTGCCCATGGACATATCCTGAACTGCCAGAGTTTTCAGCCCATCTATCAATACATAGTGGCTGCAGATGTCTTGTCTACCTTGTGACATTTATTTGCTGTTTGCATGTGTTGGACCATGTTCCATCTTATCTATAAAAGAAAAGGTAAAGTTCATCCGTAGGCTCTGTGCCGGTGCTGATCTCCAGTTTCATAACCATCAGCCCATAGGTGGCTAAGCCATTCATCAGCGGACGGTGGCCAGTCGTTCCGCTGATCCTATGGTTACCTTCGAAATGTTGCCATTGCTCCTCATTTTACCATCACGAAAAAGGCTGAGTCGACCTTTAGGGCTCCTGTGGGACTCGAACCCGCCACCTCCTGCTCCATCATCCAACGTTGTTACCACTCTGCTAACTTCCCATATGGCTGCAGAATCACATGTTCGACCTCTTTGGGGCAAAATTTTGCTTGTTTATACAGTATATGAATACATGAATGGAATGGATACATCTAAACTTTCAAAGCTATATATGGGCAATATTTGGAAAATATTTCTATTTTTAGTTATATTTTATTTTTCCTATATGGAGAGAAAATCATAAAAGTAATTAAAGATCTAAAAAGTGTCAAACTTGAAGGAAGAAATGTAAATAATCTTAGATTTGCAGATATGATGCCACTTTAATAGCTGATTCAGAAGAAAAACTTCAGGAACTTCTAACTAAATTGGCAGAAAGCGAAAGGAAAGGCTTAAAGATTAATATAAAAAATACTTTCCGAGTGGTGATTCCCAAGAGCAAAGTAACAACCACATTATTATTATTATTATTATTATTATTATTATTATTATTATTATTATTATTATTATTATTAGAGTGACAACTCCTATAGCGCTATCTTAAAGCTCAGGCAGTAGATGAGAGCACTTTACAGAAAAGTTCCATAAGATGTACTAAAAAGATGTGTTTTCAGTTTCTAAGCGAAACGGTCTGGGGAAATTTCTGACCTGACATCTACCAGGAGGGAATTCCACTCTATGGGATTACCCTTTGAAAGGGATCTGTCCCGAACTTAACAGTCTTAGCTGGGGGGGGGCACCACGAGTCTTATTCCTTGGTCAGATCTTAGATTTGATCGACCTGTCCCGGACCCTGCCCTATGCACCAGCTTAGCTAGTAGTCAGGGCAGGTCAAGTCATACAAGGCCCTAAACGTCAGCCAACAGCATTTGTATAGTATCCGTTCCGGAACCTTCAGCCAGTGAAGGCGGTCGCGAAGCAGTGGCGTGACATGTTCTCTCCACTTTAATCCGTAGATAAGCCTGGCTGACACGTTAAGAACCGATTGCAGCCTCTGCAGCTGATTGGCTGGAAGGCCGTACAGAACTCCATTACAGTAGTCAGCCCGAGTCAGGACCAGTGCTCGGACTATCTTGATGACATCAGGAGTCGGCAGATATCTACAAATCAGTTTGACCCTTCGTAGATGGTAGAAGCAATTCCTGACCACTAGATCTAGGTGGCCGCTGAAGGAGAGATGCTCGTCCAGAAGCACACCCAGGAGGTGAACTTCAGGTTTCGGAACGACATCGACATCCCCGATCCGGAGCAGCTCATGACTGATAAAGTGGTGACGTCTCGGAGTAGTGAACGTGATGATTTCTGTCTTATTCATGTTGAGAGATAGCCGATTCGATTCGGCCCATCGTTGAATCGCCTCGGCACATTCCACCAGGTCCGTGCGTAGACGTTGCACATCGTGCAGTTCGCTCGAGCTTAAAACTTGAACATCGTCCGCATACATGTGTGCATTTAGTCCGTACGAGCCAATGATGCGACCGAGATCTCCAACATATAGAATAAATAACAGTGGGCCCAGGACTGATCCTTTAGGTACCCCACAGGCTACTGGTCGTGGATTTGACTGCTGGCCTCCCCATTGGACGGTCTGGTACCTCTCTGCCAGATAGCTGCGTAGCCACTCGAGGACTGTTCCTTTTAGGCCACATGCAGTATAAGACTAAATGACAATGGAATCAAACAAGTGGCACAGTTCAAATACTTAGGCAGTATGATAACCAGTGATGGGAAATGTGAGAAAGACATAACATCAAGAATAGGATTGGCCAAGGCATCATTCTGGGAACTTAAAACGATACTTACAAATAGACACATCTCTTACGCAGCACGATTTAGAGTGCTCAAAGGCTACATTCGGTCAGCCCACTTGTCTGGAGCAGAGACATGGACTATATCCAAGGCCATGCAGAAGAAATTGGAAGCCAGAGAAATGTGGTTTTTACGAAGGATGCTGAAGATTTCATGGATGGAAAAGAAAACCAATGAAGAGATTTGAAATGAAATTGGAATAAAAAGAAGTCTGATGGTAACCATCAAAAAAGGCAGCTTTCCTTTTTTGGAGACATAATGAGGAAGGAAGGCATGGAGCATTTGGCAATAACCGTAAAAGTGGAGGTGAAAAAATCAAGCAGAAGGCAGAGAAACACCTACCGGTACGTAGACTGCCTATGAGAAGGAATTGAAGGAGTAAAGAACAACATTGAATTAATAAGAGGATGTCAAGATCGAACAAAGTGGAAATCCATGGTCGCTAACGTAGAAATACACAGCACCTAAATAAGAGTTATATTTTTTCTGTTATATTGATGGAATATCTTGTTTATTGAATGCAGATTGTTGGTAATTTAGCTGAAAAAGGAGAATCTCTTGAATATATAAAGCAAATCTCAACAGAGACCACTGCTCAGATTGGTTAGTTTTGCTTTTTTAATTGGGCATGACTGATGATATGTTGTTATTTTCCCTACGTTAGCAAATATATACAGAATCAAAGGCGGTTGGGTTTCTGTCTGCTCTGATTCAATCAACCATATCAATTTCATCAGAGATTTTGACCGTGAGGTTGACTATGAGAAGTTGTGATGCATGTTGTAAATTTAATCAGTTGAAGAGCCAAGTTTTGTTCTGTTCTGAAAAATTTAAAAATAGTAAACTGCTATATTTATGTTTTCAGAGGCATACAGGTATGACAGTTGTAGTCATATTTGGCATTATTAATGTAGTACAGTGGTTCCCAAGCCATGGCCTGCAGGCAACTTGTGGCCCATCAGCTCTCAGAAAGTGGCCTGCAAGGCCTCAATATTTGATATAATGTATTTTAATAATTTCAGAAATGCATTGATGTTCAAATAATTAAATAATATAGCTAAATGAAACTTGCAATAATAATTATAATGTAGAATCTGCAGTATTCTAGATGCTAAATTTTTATAATTATATAAGCATTTAGATTAGATTCCCTGCATATTAAATTGGTTTTTCCATTATTCATTTCCCATCGGCCGACGCGTCAAACTTTGACACCCCAAGATCAATAACAGGTCCCAATAACAACGAGTGAATTTTTCCTTTTTCCCGCCAAGTCAACTTTTTCACTTAACCCCATAATTACGTGTAAAAAACTTTTGACACCCCTCAAGATCAATGACAGGTCCCAATAACAAGGTTATTATTTTTGTGGTGATGACCATTTTTTCCTTTTTTTCTCATCGAATGTCAAAATGTGGTGGTGATGACCTTTTTTGCCATGCTTTTTTCCATTGTAATAAGCAGTATTCCATGAAATTTCCTATTTTTTGATTATTTGTAAAAAGTGAAATTGTTGATGTCAACTTCTCTTGACCCCTTTCCCCCTGTCAACAATTGTCAAACTTTTTCAAACCCCCTCCCCCTAAATGTTATCTCAAAATTAATATTAATTGTTAAGTGGTAGACAAATGATTAAATTAGTAAATGATTTAATAAGAGTGACTAAAGTATAGGTAAGGATAAGTAAAAGTTAGAACTAGAGATACATTTAAGAGTAAAGTACTAGATATTTATTTATAAATATAATTGTAAATAAAAATACAATTAAATTGTGATATAGTTAAGTCAGATTATTAATCAAAGTAATTATACTTTCAAAGTAATTATACTTTTATTTAGTAAAAGAAATTTTTTAAAGATTACATTTAGATAAAGAAACTTAAGAAAGGTTATTAAGATTCTTAATGAGGGAGGGTAGTTTATTCCAAATTCTTGGGCCTGAAAATTTAATAGTGAAGAGTCTAGTTTGTTGATGAGGCAAAGTGTATATGGAGGTTATCACTGTTTCTAAGTGATTTAACATAAGATTTAACATAAGATATATTGGTTTTATCAATTAATTTAATTTAATTAGCTATTTATATTGCACCTAATCAATTAACGTTAGCAAGTGCATTACAATTAATGCCAATAAGCACAATTAAACAGATGTGTCTTCAACTGTTTACGAAAAGCGACGGACGACTTTTTGTTCCGTAGCGCTGGTGGAAGGGTGTTCCAGGCATGGGGTCCAGCGTACGAGAAGGCTTGTTGCCTCAAGACTGTCCGAAGATGAGGTTTCTGGTATTGGCTAGTAGAGGCTGATCGTAGGCCTGGTCTACCAATGGCGGTTGATGTTAGCTGGAGCAAATCGGCCAGATAGGTCGGACAAAGACCATTCCGTGCTCAGAACATCAGCTTGCATAGTTTGTGTTGTATCCGTGACTGGACTGGAAGCCAATGAAGTTCACGAAGCTAAAATAGCTAGAGTAGAAAAATGGAGGTAATGCAGTGGAGGTTTATAATTGTAATTGCAAATTCTGCAATTCTTATACTTTGTTGAGGCTGTGAGGTCTGCATTTGTACTTTTATGGCAGCATGACTGCTAATGATGTGAGCTGGTATTAGTTGTTCCGTTTTTATTTTTATTTTAGCCACCATGGGTGTTTGTTGGTTGCCTTGCAGTCTTCCTGGAGGTTCTCCTATTTTTGATTTGGGCCCTGATGAAATGGAACTTGGACTTGGTACCTGCACTTCATATCTTTTTTATTCTGATTTGTCAGAAGAATATTTACAAGTTAATTAAAGATATATTTTATCCATTATCCATTCATTCATTCATTTGATCACTTGGACGGCATAGGTCCATTGTACCAATCATGTGTTACTGTCCTGTGGCCACGGCTGACAGTGGAGTGCCATTCATGTAGGATTGTGGAGGGCAAGCCATCCTCCAGTCATGGCCATAGTACACGAAGCATATGATTAACACAATGGACTTACATGTATATATTTCACAGTGAATTATTATTATTAAAACATGATCTTGTTATTGTACCATAAACTTGAATACATGTAATAAAGATCCTGAAATTGTCCTTTTAATATAATCTGGTCAACTTCTATAGTGCCACTTCATAATGCATGCAAGCATCAGCCATTGGCACACTTAAATCCTAACTGCTTGAGATCCAAGTCAAAAATGAGGATATTAGGCAGAGGACAATCTATTGTGGATAAACCAGATATAGAAGTACATGACACAGTTGTGCAGGTTCTGGCACATTTTTTGAGCCCAGAAAATCCATTTCACATTTCACTTAGTAAAGGTTTGAGCTATCTTGAGATAATTTAGTAGCTACAATTCTGTTTTTGTTTTCTAATGCAGGAATTCATGGTGAGGCTGGAGTCAAACGTCTGAAGGTTGTAACTGTTTGATTAAAAATGAATTTTGTGACTTATAGTAATTTCCATATATTTTATATGGAAGTATTTGTTTTACTATTGCATAATACATCTGTAGTTTTGATAATAATTTGATATTTATTAAGACAGATTTTTTATAAGAATTTTTTTATTATTTTAAAATTTAATATTTTAATATTTTTTATGAAAATCCATGATGACTAATTGAATTTTTGTACATTTTTACATTAATTATATAATATTTAATATTCTTAAATAAATCTTATTATTGAATTATGAAAGAGATTAAATCATTTCAAACAATTTTATTGGAAAATTTATGTTCACATTATATTTCTTCAGAGTTATCTTTTATTGATCTGATGGTGAATTGTTATTTTTACATTTATTCTGATGAAACCTTTTTGAAATGGTTTTGATGGATTTAATTATAGATTCAAAGTGCTCATGACACAGTTGTGCAAATATTGACACACATGTTGAACCCAGAAAACCCATTTTGCTTTTCACTTCATAAAGGTTTGAGCTATCCTGAGACAATTTGCTAGTTATAATTCTATAATCTAATCATAAACTTCTATGGCACCACTTCGTAATGCCTAGAAGCATCAGTTGACAGCACATCAAATCAACATCGCACAAGATTCAAGTAAAATCCAGGATATCAGGCCAGACAACCAGATGACAGACAGTCTGTGATGGATAGGCCAGGTGAAAAATATGCATTTTTAATAGGGCTGTCAAATTAACGCGTGTAACTAATGCATTAGTGTGTTAAAAATTAATTGCAATTAAAAAATTAATGCCATTAAAAATTTTACTGCAAATTTTGTTTGATCAATAATATAACTATATATATAATTAAGATCTCATCTAGATGAGAACCATTCTCTGCCTATTGAACAATCAGCTTACAGATGTCATCATTCTACCAAAACTGCCCTGCTCAACATCCTGTCAAAAGTCTTAGAAGCTGCCGATCAAGGACATGTGACTGCTCTTGTCCATCTGGATCTGACTGCAGCCTTCTATTGTGTCGACTACGACATTCTTCTCCAAAGACTAGAGCATTGTTTTGGCATCAGTGGCGCCGCCCTCAGATGGATCAAATCGTATCTTACCGACCGTGAAATGCAGGTCCGTTTTGGAGTTCAGCTGTCCGGCCTTCGGCCAGTTAGCTGCGAAGTACCTCAGGGCTCCATCCTCGGCCCGCTACTCTTCATAATGTTCACTGGCCGGTTAAAAGAAGTCATCAACCGCCACCAGCTGCTATTCTATCTATATGCTGATGATATCCAGCTTTTTCGCAGCTGCAATCCAGCCGATCTCCAGAATGTCGTCCCACTACTGGCCAACTGAATAGCTGATATAGAAAAGTGGCTTGAATGAAATCTGCTAAAACTCAATGCATCAAAAACCGAGTTCATTATATTAGGTCACAGTAGACAGACAGCGAAAGCTAATGTCGAAGAGCTAAATCTAGGAGAAGTTAGCATCAAGCGATCATGTGCAGTTAGAAATCTTGGAGTGGTTTTGGATGAGAATCTGACTATGTCAGACCATATTAGCAAAGTAGCCTCGAGCAGTTTTTATCAGCTGCGCCAGGTACGTGCTATCATCGACCCTCTCACTCCTAAGGTAGCTCAAGCTCTCGTTCATGCGTTTGTGTCTTCACGTCTAGACTATTGCAACAGCCTTTTAGCCGTTATCACACACAAACCAACTCAAGAGGCTTCAGGTTGCTCAAAATGCCACTGCACGTCTGATTACTCGAACGACATCACGGCAGCACATCACTCCGTTACTCCGAGATCTTCAGTGGGCTACCTGTGACGCAACGTATCAGGTTCAAGATCATTTCTCTGGTCGATAAATGTCTACGGGCAGAGGCACCAGAGTACCTGAATAGAGACTGTGTGCTGCTATGTGACCGGAACCAATATTGACCAATTAACACACGGTCCAACTCGACTCGGATTCTCTGGGCTCCTCGAACACATACCAGAATTGGCGATCATTCGTTTCGGGCGCTTGCCATTCTGGAATGCTCTACCATCATCGTTGCAGGATGAAACTTAATCGCGATCAACATTTCTTTCATGTCTAAAAACATGCTTGTTTAGTGAATCAGCCGAGGCACATTAGTCTTTAATTGCGCCCTTTAATGAACTTATGAATGAATGAATAATGATCAAACTTGCAATTAATTAACCCCTTAACTGGGTTCGTCGTTTATAAACGGCACGCGTCAATCATTCACCAAATGGGTTCACCGTTTATAAATGGCGTGCAACTTCAGCGTCTGTTCAGTAAATGGGTTCGCCGTTTATAAACATTCCAATGCAATAATTTGATTTAGTTATTATCCATTCGCTAGATGGTAGCTTTTTTAGCTATTGTGCCCGCTATAAGCAAGGAAATTAGGTTTTATTCGACTGAGGCCCGGATTTTGGCTTTGCAAAAGTGTCATTTCTAGGGTTTGAAAAATGATAACAACCTCAAATTGGGTCCGATCTTAAAAATTTTTGAACTATTCTGTTCCAATTACACCCCTCTAAAACTTTGCCACTCACAAAGGTGGGATCACCACTGAAAATTTTGTGCTATTGAGCTTTGAAAATTTTTATGGGGAGGGAGTCCGATTTTAGGCTGTAGAGTGGACCCTACCCCAAAATTTGTTTTGGCATGGATAGTTAGAAAGAACAATAAAATGCTAAGCAACAGTGCAAACCTCATTTCTTTAGCTTTTATATAGCCTGAAATATACTGAAATGTTAGGTTTTTCAGATTGCAAAATTTTTGCAAAATTTTCTTTTCTCTGAGCAATGAGTTCTAGGGTTTGAAATATGATAACTACCCCAAATTGGGTCCGATTTTAAAAACTTTTGAATTATTTTGTTTCAATTATACCGCTCTACAACTTTGCCGCTCACACAAGTGGGATCACTGCTGAAAATCTTTTGCTATTGAGCTTTGAACAAAATTTTGGGGAGGGGTCCGATTTTAGGCTGTAGAGTGGATCTACCCCAAAATTAATTTGTTTTTCATGGATGGTTAGAAAGAATAATACAAATGCTAAACAATGGCGCAAACCTCATTTCTTTAGCTTCTATATAGCCTGAGATATAGTAAATTTAAAACGTATATGTTCACATTTCATATGAACGATTTTCCCAAAATTAATTACCCAGAATGGTGACGACTTTTAAAATTTTTAATTGAATTATTTTTAACACAACCCCAGAAAAGTGAATTTTTTGAAAACCAAAATTTTTGATATAGCATGAAATATAATTATGAATATTAAGTTCAAAATAATAGTGTATGTATAAATGTATTTACACCAATGCTACTTGTAAAATTAATATTTTTAAAGCAGTTTTCGGAACAGTATGTGCGTAACACGTGGTTAGAAAGACAGCACATATCTTTTCGTTTTCCATTAAATAGAGTCAAAACAGTCTGGCTTCAGTATGCAGCTATCATTTCTTGAGCTTTGAGCTTCGTGTATAGAATTCTGAGATATAGTCGATTCAAAACCAGCCTTTCGATTAACAAGCCATTTCATTAGACACAAATTTAATTTTTTATTCAATAACAAAACAATTAATTTTAGTGTTACCACCCAGAAAAATAGAAGTCATAGATTACTTATGTTTTTAAAGTAGATAGGTCAATAGTTTTAGGCGACAGAAAGGTCTTTAATGGTGTTTTACCCGTTAACTGGAAACGACATATATGGTGGTGCTTTTACCCTAAAAGGGTTAAGGGGTTAAAAACGCACCATTGGTATAGCTGTTGAATGAGCACTGTTACAAAATTGTCATTGATAAAACAGTTAACAATGTTGGACAATAATTGATGTTTGAGTGTTTATGTTATCGTTCAATGATTGAATATTAACTATTTGGTTTGAGACCTGCCACGCAACTCTAAATCTTAACTTTAAATTTAAAATAAATTATGCTTTTGCTGATGTCATTTTGTCGACTGTCTCAAACTAGTAAATTAAATTTATAAATAAGACCAACAGTAACGCTTTCGTTTGCATCGTTTGCTACCTTTATTAATTCGTAATCTAGCTTAGTAGCCAGTTACTAGAGTATTGCGATTGTGACTACAAAGTGTCCGAATCAGTTTTGTGAGCGACAATTTTCTGTGGCTGGTAAAATTACTGGCAAGAAGTGGTTTTCTCAGTTGTTAACGAATGTCAACAAACTAGATTGTGCATAAAGTCAGATTTGTTGAATTCTTGCTTAATTTGAAAACACATCTTCTTTTTTTCTTTTTTCTTCCATCATCTATGATGATAATGAGTTTGATACAAGATGACTCCAGGTCTTCTTGTCTTTTGCCATGTGTGTTGCTTCTTCTTAGTTACGATTTTGTTTTCCAACATCTTCTTTTATATTATCTATCCATCTCTTAGCTTGTCTTCCTCTACTTCTGTTTCCCTCAATATGACAGTGCAGAGCTTTCAAAAGTAGTCTTCCTTCTCCCATTCTTGTCACATGTCCAAACCACTGTAGTCTTCTCCTTCAGATTTTGTTTATTGCCATGTCCTTCACATTCGTTCTTTCTCTGATTTCTTCATTTCTGATCTTATCTCTTCTTGTGATTCCTAACATTCTTCTTAAACATGCCATTTCGAAGGTAAATATCCTTTTTTCATCTTCTTTCTTCATCTTCCAGCATTCAGGTCTGTACTTCAAGATCAGCAATATCATTTTCTTGTATACCATAGTTTTTGTGTCTATAGCTAACACTGTTGATGTTCAAATTTTATTTAATTTTCCAATTGCCCCAGCTGCTAGTCCAATTCTTTTCTTTATGTCTTTCTTGAAATTTTCATATTCTGTTATTGTCCCTCCAAGGTACGAGAATTCCATGACTTGCTCTAGTCTTTCATTGTTGAGTAAGATATTACATGTTTTCTCTGTTTTTCCTATTGTCATTACCTTAGTTTTTTTTCTTTATTGATTTTTAGTCCAAATCTCTTGCTGCTGTTGTTTATTTTATCTGTTAGTTCTTGCAGTCTCTGCCATAAGGTCTATGTCATCTGCAAAACGCAGGTTATTTAGCAGTTTTCTGCTTACCCGCACTCCTGTATTACTTTCCTTTAGTGCTATTTGTATTATTGCTTCCAGCAGTAATATAAATAGATATGGCAACAAATTGCATCCCTGTCTGTCTGACACCAACTAGTATGTTAAACCACTCCGTCAATTCACCGTCTATCCTCACAGCACTTTCACATTTGTTATATAAGTCTTCCAGCAATTGTACATGATTGTCTGGTATTCCATAACTCCTTAATACTCTCCACAGACCCTTTTGCCACACACTGTCAAAGGCTTGTTTATAACCTATAAAGTTGTTGTATAAAGTTCTGTTTTTCTTGCAGAATTTCTCTGCTAGTTGTCTCACCATAAACAATTTATCTATTGTTCTCTGCTTGCTCTGAATCCAGCCTGTTCTTCTGCAACAATTTCTTCTACATACTTTTTGAACCTCTTTTGTATAATTCCTGTGTATATTTTCCCAGGTATACTTAGTAGACTAATGGCTCGACAGTTGCTGCATTCGGTTTTATCATTTTTCTTGTATACCGGTATTATTATTGCCCTCCCCATTCTTCTGGGCATTTTCTTTCTGCTGTGTATATTTTGTTACATAATGTGTGTAGTATATTTATTGATGTCTCTCCTCCAGCCTTGATCATCTCTGCTGTTATATTGTCTGCTCCTGGCGCTTTATTTCTTTTTAGATTTATTATCTCTTTCTCTACTTCTTCTTTCATTTTGAAAATACATGTGTTTAAGTAAATAAATTATGAGACTACGAGTACTTAGTCTGACATGTTGCTGAATATGCTGAATAAACGCATTCTATTATATTCTATTCATGTCCAACATGATACAACATGTGCGTTAAATCGCAATTAACATGCAATTAAAAAATTAATTGTGTGATTAATGCGATTTAAAAAAATTAATGCTCTAGTTCTTGATCTAAAATTTGATAGTGAATTTTCAGTGCACTCATGCTGAGGCATTGAGTTTCAGAATTTGGAGGTGGCTGTGGAGAAAGCACAAGTGCCAAGTACTGTCCGAGTATGAGAGAATGAAAGAACTAATGCAGATGAGGATCAAGTCAAGTATTTGTTTGCAAGGGGCATTCCACATTGAATCAACACAGCCATCGGACATAACTGTCTCAGATTTTGATGAAAATTGGCATAATTGTTCATCCCCATGAGTAATGTTGAAGACCATAATATTAGAGTTTTGGGTCAACCCATGTCCAAACTCTGGGTTATGAAAGTTTGGTCAACCCGTACCAACTCGCGACAGTAAATCTGTAATGTCTCCACTTCTGTGCACCAAACTTTAGCTTTTTGAAAGCTCTATCTGGGCCAATCAACAGGTATACCAAGAGTTGAAAACCAAAAGAACATGAATTATGATGCATTATTGCTATCAATAGTTTCATTTAAAGAAAGTGTCAAGTACCGGTAATTGTTTATGGTTAGTATCTTGAGTATTGAGTATTCATATTTAAGTTCTAATTTTGATGTGATGTATATAAAGATTGCACTTATGCCTTCATAAATTAAGAAAAGTTGTTAAGTAATTATTAGGTAAATCTTTTTCTAAATTTATTTAGATGATAAAGTTGCTCTTCTGATCAATAATCTTGGTTCAGCCTCTGATATTGAGTTGAACATTGCAGCAAATGAAGCAATTATGCATTTAGGCAAGTATTGATATTTACTTCTATTCAGTAGTTTTTAATTGTTACTCTTTTTTACTCTTGCAGTTATGACCTGTTGTACAATTTTGTCACAAGAACTTTTAGAGTTAAATAAAACAGCAGTGATCTGTTTGCTCTACCACCTTCTTGGAAATGCTTGAAACTAGTGATATTTCCTAAGCAGTAGATAAATCTGGTGACACATGTTGTAAAACATATTCCAGAATTAGACACATTATAATTATTGGTGCACTTTCATTATACCTATAATTGCAATGTGTCTAATTGTGGAATTGGTGCATTTTCATTGTTGGGAGTTTGACAGATGGTTTTACATTGAAGATTGTGTGGATTTTATGCTGAGTCAGTCAAACTGACTGCTGTATTCATTCAAAGTGTTGTGAAATAAGAAAGATGTCAGTGTTGTGATGGTCCACCGACCAGATGAGGCTGATTTTAAATTTTACCACTTATAGACAGATGAACCAGATAAAGTTTTAAATTTATTTGTTTGCAAATTCATGTCCATGATGAGATGTCAAGCAATTAGAGATGTGTGGGTACAGCAAAATGCCTACCCTACCCGCACCCATGCAAAAACTTTCTACCCGTACCCATAGCACTATACCCGTACCCAACTCGTACCTGTAAAATGTGTACCCTATCCTACCCCTACCCACAGGTAACATTAATGTATTAATGAAAGCAAAGCACATTTTTTAAACATGTCATATGTTGACATGAATTTTTTTAGGAGGCACATTTTTAGATTAGGACATATCTAGGACTTAGGAATCAGGGTAATCTACTTGGCAAATAGTAGGCCCGGGTTCTTTCTGGGGTACTGGACTGCTGATTGGTAACATTGTGTAACACAGCTAGTCAGCTATCCTAAGCCTACATGAATGTCAGGGTGACCGGAAGATTCGGTACCGGAAGATTCGGGACGGAAGATTCGGGACGGAAGATTCGGGGACGGGAAGATTCGGTACGGTTCACGGAAGATTCGGTACCGTTTGGTCGGTACGGGTTCACGGAAGATTCGTGGGGTACCGGAAGATTCGGGGGGAAATAACGGAAGATTCGGACGTGAAGATTTGGTACCGGGTCAATTTTCCTCCGAAAATTCAAGCTTAAACCCTGCCTTGCTTCACGGAAGAACGTCTACGTAGCATATCTATCTATTTTGGGCCTTTTCTAGAAGGTCGCCGCTCAAGTTCATTCATTCATTCATTCATTCTTGGACGATTTCCCGCTGTGGGTGGGCGAGGCCCACAACAAGACCGCTCTAACGCTGGGGGAGGGAAAGATGCGTTTTTAAGCTCTTGATGAAGTGTTCAAGTATCAGCCGTGGGCGTGATGAGAGTTCCACAGATAGGGTTGCCGCGTGTAAATGATCTCTCTCCAAACTTGAATCGGGTCAATTTTGACCCCTCGAAACGCCGAGCTTAAACCACTGCGGTGCCTTGCTTTACATGTAAAACGTACGTCAGCCAGCATCTCTTGAACATATCTATCTATTTTGGGCTGAGAAGTTTTTCTCGCGCCAACGACATCCGAAGGTCTGATTAAACAGACTCAAGTTCCCTGCACATATTGGGAGTTTAAAATCTGTTTACATCCATTATGTCGCTGGGATGAGCAAAAGCGCGCCTGAACGCTGGGTATCCGCTAATGACGCGTGACAGTTAAAGCAGACAAATATCAGCAGCAGGTGAGGCGTCATCTTATGTGTATGTCGAACTGGTACCGAATTATCCGGTACCGAATCTTCCGGGACCGAATCTTCCGGTACCGAATCTTCCAGGAACCGAATGTCAGACAAGGACTAGAAGACTCGATGAGCCTGTTTAAATTATTTAGTAGATATAGTTTAGCTATGAGAAGGCATTGGAGCTGAAGTTAAATAAAATGATTTACCAAAGGAACATTATCACTGCAGGACACCATTACAATGATTTTACGTTTGATTATGTTTGCTACTTTACTGATGACGTCAGATGATGTCATTGTATTTCCTTTATGTTTTCAGTAAGTAAAATGCATGCAGTGGCATATAACTGTCTGACAAACTGAACACAATATACAGGTTACACTAATACATTTTACTCAATAATATTTTTTCTACTTCTGCATTTACTTATTTATTTATTTATTTATTTATAGTAGTGAGAAATGAAAATATCACGTTTTACGGGCAAAAACAGGTGTACCCGTACCCATAGCCCTATACCCGTACCCATAGTGCTATACCCATACCCGACCCATACCCGCGGGTACGGGTAGGGTATACCCGCAGGTACGGGTATACCCCCACATCTCTACAAGCAATGCCAGCAGTCAAATTGACCTGATCTAACGTTAAACTGTGACTATTCAGAAGAAGACTTTTGGTCTTTAGAAGTACCATATATTCTCACAGATAGGTCGATCTCACAGAAAGGTCAACCCCATTTTAAGGTCAAAAATTAAGAAAATTTGCTATGGTCTGCATATAGGTCTACAACAAAATTTTAGGAGACTGCAGATTTTTTTAATTGCATATTTATACCTGACCTGACATTGAAATTGTGTCAAGAAACGGCTGTTCTTTTCCCCACATCCGTTGTCTGCAAGCTTTTTGCAGGCCAAAGGACAGTGGCTGGAGATATTTGTTGTCCACTCAGTCAAAGTTGCTACTGACCTTAAGACATTGGAATCTTTTCACATGCAATGCCAACGACAGTTCCTAGGCATCCGATGGTTCGATAAAATCACAAACGCCACTGTCCTGTCTACCACTGGTCTACCAACTATGGAGACGACACTCAAGAATCGTCAGATATCTTTATTCAATCACGTTGCACGACTGTCTCCTGAGGTGCCTGCGAACCAGATTCTAGACCTTCAAGTTCATGCACCGAAGACCCAACCACCTCATCCTGGATGGAAGAGACCTTGAGGCCGTCCAAAGAAAACCTGGCTGGACCAGCTGAAGCACGACTTCGCCGAACCACTACCAGATCTATGGACCAACGCGATTGATTCTGGTCACAGAGCAACGCAACGGCCCCAGCTGGCTATGCGATTTTGATGATGATGACTCAGTCAAAGTGCTTGATGGTCGGCTGCCAAGGAGGTAGGAGACAGCCAATAGCAGGTACCCGGCCAAGGTATGTCTTAATGTGATGCCGACTCCCAAACCGTGCCTGAGCAGACCTGTGCATTAGTGATAGCTATCTGAAATATGGGCTGTTAGACAGCCCAGTGTGTGAATAGGTGGTCCTGGGATACCTAAGATTTTTCATAAACACCAACAGTCAAAGGCGTCTGTTTCCTTGTAGTCCACATCTCGCATCCACAGTGTATTAGTGGTAAAATGTATGCTTTGTATAAGTGAATTTTGGTGTGGAAGGAGATTGGGGAATGCCCAATATGACGATCAAGCATCTTCGTGCCGTTTCCAATCCTAATCAGATCGTCAAAAATGCTATGCTACCAACCCATAATGCATTGCAAGGACAGCATGGCATGGGCATTGTGATTCATCTGTACTGCTGGCCGATTGCTGACAAGACCAGACTGCATTGCGCATCATGATTGCTGCCTAGAGCTGTGCTGCTGGCCGTAAAACTGGGTCAAAGTAGGACTTTCCAAAAACAACCTGGATGGTCCCAGTGGAAGACTATAATGATTAACAGGCAAAAGCAGTAGTTAGCAATAGTTTTGCTGGCTTTCCATTAATTGATAGACCAAAGGAAACTGCCACAGCACGACAGTGCCAAGTTAAGAAAGGAGGAGCCAGACGTCCACGTCTTTTGACAGACACATCTTTAAATAGCCACAACATGGCTTAAAGTTATAATGCATTAGACAATGTGCTTCTTTACAAAAAAACTTTGGAAAATTGCATTGACTTGCAGATAAGTTGACTCGGCATTTTAACTTGAATTTTAAGGCATAGATTTTTCAACTTATCCACAAGTATATATGGTAATGTGGACTTGATGTGGACTTGTAGATTGACTTTCCATTTCCATTGTATGCTTTTATGCAGTCCTTGTGAATTATTTGCAACATTTTCAAAGTCACCTAAAATCTGAAAGCATTTCTTGATATAATTTTTTTAGAGAAGCATATTGGAGTAAGTGTTGAACGAGCATATGCAGGCCGTTATGTGACATCTCAGGAGATGGCGGGTTTGAGCATAACATTAATGATTCTTAACGAGCTGAGGTCACAATGCTTAGGTAAGCTGTTAACTATAATGGTTTCTAACTTCAATCATTTTGTCACGGTCATACAAATACTTTGTATTTCTCACATAATTATTTGATTAATTTGAATTTCTCGTTTGATTTAATTTCTCATTTCATTATATCTTATGGCAGCAACTGTGTTATACTATTAATAATGATTAGAGCTGTAAATGCATTGATTTTTTAATCATGTTGATCTCACAATTTTTTTATTTGCGAGTTAATTGCGGCTTTAACGCTCATGTTGTATCTCATCAGACATGTGAGACTAATACTTGTAGCGTCATAATTTATTTACTTAAACGTAAACGTTTTTGAATTAAGCAAGAATTCAACAAATTTGACTTTAAGCTTATATGCAATATAGTTCAGCGGTTCCCAACCATTGGTACGCGTATCTCTAGAGGTAAATGAGCTGCTGTCAGTGGGTACATGAAGAAAAAACAAGGATAAGAAAAAAAAAGGATTACAAAAATATTGCAAAGAAAAAATAAAAATTTATAATGATATAAAGACAGGTGCTATCGTGAACAGTAAATGTTTCTTTCGGTGGACAGAGAGAAAGTGAATGTGAGACAAAACAGCTTAGACTTTTGTAGCGTGGGTTGACAGCTGGCTGGCCATTGTGTTAAAACTGGCCATCGTATAAAAAGGCTTGAGAATTAAGAGAGGTCATTGCCATTTTTCACTGTCAACCTATAAAACTATAAAATAAACAAAGAAATGCTGAAAATTGTGAAGGAGTGAAGCAATGGCAATGGGACGATGTATGTGCCTAGGGCAGTGGCGTACAGAAGCTGGTTGGTTGATGCATGGGACCAAGTTGTTCAATGTTGAAACTCGTAGCCAGCATTCTTCAGAATAGGGATGGCACGTCAAAAACGTTTAAAGTTTTTAAGTGAAAAAAGCATTTATGAGCAGGTCAAACAAAAATTTCTTGCCTTTCTTTTTTCCCTAAAATTTGCAATTTAGGCCTATGTGGCACATACCCATACTTGACCTCTCGTTTGGATGTCCCATCTGGTGGATGCCCAGGACCACTGTCCCACCGCTTCTGCACGTCACTGGCCTAGGAGTTACGCGCGAATTTGAAATTTTTGCTAGGGTACAATATTCTAAAAATTGGTTGGGAACCACTGATCTAGTTTGACATTTGTTGACAACAGAGAGAGACCCGCTTCTTGCTAGCAATGTTGCCAGCCACAGAAAATAGTCACTCACAGAACTGACTCAGACATTTCAGTCACAATGTAACTGACTACTAAGTTAAGATTACGAATTAATAAAGGTAACAGTAAAGTAAAAGTAAGTAAAGTAAAATCTTGTGGATCTCTATAGTGCCTTGGAAAGCAGCACAACAGTAGCTGCTTATTCTTAGGCGCTCAGCCTCTCTTAAAATAGCTATGGGGAAGGTATATTATCAGCCAGGCAGTAGTCAACATCCAAAGGGCAATGAGGCTAGGTTGTTACAGCTATGGAGGATATGATTTTAGAAAAAGGAAGGATTTAAGCTTAGACCTGAAGACTTGGGGAGATAATGCAGGAATTATAGGAAATGAGGATTCAGATTTTATTGTTTGAAAGTGTCCAAGTCTGCAGAGGGAAGCTGGGATCGAGTTCCAAAGTTCAGGTGAGGCATATGAGGAAGGCACGGTTGCAAATTTTCAGGGATGACTGATTCAGTGGGCGTGACAGAGTGAGGTAAGATGATGAACGTGTGGGTCGAGGAGGCTGAGGGGTTAATAGTGATCTAAGGTAGACAGGTTTTGATGAATGAAGTGAGCTATATGTAAGTGTTATTATCTTATATTGGATACATTCAGTTATTTTAAGCCAATGTAATGATTTTAGTATGGGTGAAATATGGGAGAATTTAGGTGACTTAGTAACAGCACGACCAAGGGCATTTTGTATTGATTGCAATTTGTTGATAGAGGCTTTGGGAAGGTTATAGTAGAGGGAGTTACAATAATCTAATTTGGAGTGGACTATTGAAGTGGCAATTGTGGAGGCAGTTTTAGTATCTAGGCAAGGGCGTAGGCGGCGAAGGTCACGAATATGAACATAGCAGACTTTTGATAGTTGGGAGATTTGTGATTCAAAGTTTAAAAATAATCAAATTTGAATCCTAGATTTCTAGCAGTTGTAACAGGGATTATTGTGGTGTCAGGAGCCAAAACTAGTTTAGGATTGTCAATTTTTTGAGTTGTTGGGGTAGTCCAATTAAAGGAAACTCTGTCTTAGATGGGTTAAGAGCGAGGAGATTAGATGACATCCAAGCAGAGATTGATGAGAATGCAGATTCAAGCTCAATAACAGATGCATTGAATGAAAGAGGTGAGAAGGAAAGGAATAGCTGAGTGTCATCGGCATAGAGTTGGTGATTTAAATTAAGGGAATTAATTAAAGATGAGAGTGGTTTGGTGTAAAGGCTGAACAGTACAGGCCCAAGAACAGATCCTTGAGGCACTCCAAAATCTACACTGTGAGATAGAGAAATTTGGCTAAGACAGGACACTTGAAAAGACCGGGATTTAAGGTAAGATGAAAACTAGTTGTGAGCTTTTTCAGATATTCCAAACCAGAGAGAGAGTCGTTCGAGCAGAATTTTGTGATCTATGGTATCAAATGCAGCAGATAGGTCAAAGAGACAAAGACCAGTAACTTGTCGGAGACCAATTGCGGTTAAGAGTCTGTCGTGAATGTAGGCAAGAACGGTTTAAGTTGTGATGTTTAGTGTAGGCAGACTGATGAGCATTATATAGCGAGTTATTTGAAAGGTGTTCGGTCAGTCTAGAAAGCACAATTTTCTCAGTAAGTTTTGATAGAAGTGAAAGATTTGAGATGGGGCGATAGTTATTAAGATCTTCTCTGTCAAGACCAGGCTTTTTTAGCAGATTTTGCAAACGAAAGCATTACTGTCGGTGTTATTTATAAATTAAATTTACTAGGGTCAACAAAATTACTTTAGCAAGAGCATAATTTATTGTGAATTTAAAATCGAGATTTAAGAGTCCTGTGGCAAGTCACAAATTGAAAAGAAAATATTCAGTCATTGAACGATAACGAAAACACTTAAACGTCAATAGTCTAACGTTGTTGACTGTTTTATCAATGACAATTTTGTAACAGTGTTTATTCAACAGCGAAACCAATGGTGCATTTTTAATTAATTGAACCTTTGATTATTCTATTATATTGATAAAAAAAATTGCGTTAAAATTTTTAACAGCGTTAATTTTTCAGATCATGCTTAAATCTTTAACACATTAATGCAGCGGTTCTCAACCTTTATAGTGCCTTTACCCTTTTAATTCAATTCCTCATCATGTGGCGACCCCCCAACGGTAAAATTATTTTTGTTCGCATTATAAACTGCTAAAATTAATAATGCTACGACAATCAAATCGTTATTATTTAATTGTCTCCATGTCTATCCTCGAATGACAATAATAGTAAAACAACTAGTACGTCGTAACTACCACTGAGGAAATTTTGTACAATAACAATAAAAGAGACAACCTAATATTTCTGATGGTCTTGGGCAACCCCTGGCAAATCGTCATTCGACCCCCGTGGGGGTCACGACCCACAGGTTGAGAACCGCTGCATTAATGCTTTAGTTAACGAGTTAATTTGGCAGCCCTAATAATAATGCTAATAATGATAATAATGTATTTATGTACACAAGCCTGTCTGTATAGCACCATAAACATAGCTTGTTTGGAACAAATTACCAAAAACTGTCACTTTTAACTTAACTGTCTCCATAGTTGTTGTTAAATGCCAACTGAAAACTGTATTCTGCAGTTTGGCCTACGCTGTTTGTGACATGTGACTCGCCACACAGTTATGATTCTTCACTTAGTAAATGACTTAATATGTGTTAACAACTTTGTAATAATAATAATAATAATAATAATAATAATAATAATAATAATAACCAAAGACAAGGACACTGTACAGAAGGCGTTGATATGACTCTTCGAACAGGTGACATTTTAATGTCTTTTTGAAAGTGGACAGAGCTTTTATCCTCCTTAATTCAGGTGGAATACAATTCCATAGGAGTGGTTCACTTCATGAGAAGACGTAATCACCTGGGTTGGGAGATTTGATCGGTCTAGGGACAGCGAGATGGAGGATGATCTTATTGTGAACTGTCTAAGTTTGTCGGTGGATTTAATGAGTTGGCTTGGTTGGTGATGATGCCATGGATGATTAGGCATCTTATGAAGATAATTTGTTCCAGACTTTGGGCCCACTGGAGATTGTCTCTGAACAGGAGTGTTATACAAAATTCAATGCAATCAATATAAGGCATAATATTGCCAAATGTAACCGCATGAGCACTCTGCGTCTTTCTGTACAAGCACACACACACATACCTGGATGCACTTAGAGCAAAGCTGGCAGCTGCTAGTTGACTGGCAGTGTGAATGAATAAGATGAATTTAGAGATGGCAGGTCTGAATTGGTCGCCAGGTTAAGATTAATAGTGCAATGAACTGCGGAATGACCTACATTGTAGGTCTCTGACCTACATTGTAGCAAGAGACCGTTGCCCACCACATAGGGCTAAGCTGCAGTGATCAAATGTGATGAATGCAACCTTAGATGAAAACAAGTGAGTGAAGGACTGTCAGGACTGACACATTTCTGTTTCTCAGATGCCATGCTCTCTCACATAAACACGTGCTGTAGCCCAGTCCGATGTTCATGCAGTACCATAACTTTTGTTTCTACAACCCATCACTCTATTAAACTTATCATAATGTACTATAAAAGTTATTTGCAAAAATGGCTTCTGCAGTAAAGAAATAGCGTCTGTGCGAAACATTAGTGTTTGAGTTTTCTCAAACAACAGCAGTGAATCTGATTACATCCAGATAAATATATGTCCCAAAAATGGTGTGTAGAAGAGATGAAAAATTGCAATATTTACCACTACTATAAATTGCAGATTTTATAATTGATATATATGTGTGTGTGTGTGATATATAATCAATCAATCAATCAATCAATAAACTTCTATGGCACCACTATCATAATGCTCAGGGCATCAGCCGATGGCACACCAAATCCAAATAGAATTAGAGCCAGATCAATCCGAAAGATCAGTCAGAACAGCGGGGGAGCAATCTAAGGGGGATAAGCCAAGTCAAACAGGTATGTTTTAAGACCAGATCTGAAAGATGATAAATTGTTAGTTATATGAAGTGATATTGGTAATGAATTCCAAAGCTTAGGGCCACACACTGAGAAACAAATAGTACCAATGACTATGTGAGAATAAGGAACAACAAATGAAAGTCCTGCCGAATACCTAATGGATTGAGTAGGTCGAGGGATAAGTTGCATCTTAAGGTAATAGGGTTCATTATATAATATGGTTTTAAAAACTAAAAGACAAATTTTTTAATTAATTTGGTATTTGATAGGAAGCCAATGTAGGACTGTCTAGCACAGCGGTTCTCAACCTGTGGGTCGCGACCCCCACGAGGGTCGAATGACGGTTTGCCAGGGGTCGCCCAAGACCATCAGAAATATGGGGTTGTCTCTTGTCTTGTTATTGTACAAAATTCCCTCAGTGGTAGTTACGACGTACTAGTTGTTTTCTATAATTGTCATTCAAGGATAGACATGGAGACAATTAAATAATAACGATTTCGAACATTTTGTTTGTCGTAGCATTATTATTTTTAGCAGTTTACATTGTGAACGAAAATAATGTTACCGTTGGGGGGTCGCCACATAATGGGGAATTGAATTAAAAGGGTCGCGGCACTATAAAGGTTGAGAACCGCTGGTCTAGCAGGAGTTATATGTTTGAATCTTGGAGTTTTGGATATAACTCTAACTAAGGAATGTTGTACTCTCTGGAGTTTCTGCATATTTGAATCTGTGATGCCGAAAAGTTGGGAATTGCAATAATCTAGGCAACTAGATACCAATGCATTGGCTAATTGAATAAGAACAGGCTTAGGGAGGAGATGTCTGATACGATAGATGTCCCGAATATGATAATGAGAAATTTTGCAGACTGAATTTATGTGACTACCGGTAGTGAAAGAGAGGGTAGTGTCAAATGTCACACCAAGATTGCTAGCAGAAGTACTTCTAGGGACAACAGTGAAATCTCCTAGTACTACAGATTTGAGAGATTCAAATTTGGTCAATTGGGCTGGAGTACCTAATAGCAAGAACTCAGTTTTTGATGAATTTAAATGAAGCTTATTTGAATCCATCCATGACTGAATATTAGTGAAGGCAGTGGATAAAGTCTTAAGGGATGAGTTTGAAGAAGATTTATTAAAAGAGATGAGAATTTGAATATCATCAGCATAAAGATGATAAGCCACTTGATGTTCTTCAAGAAGTGAACCCAAGGGTGTTGTATAGAGAGTAAATAACAGAGGTCCAAGGACCAAGCCTTGAGGGACACCACAAGACAGATGAGTGGGAGTTGAGAGATTCATTTATTATCACTGATTGAATGCAGGGATGTAAATATGAAGAAAACCAATGTAAAGCAATGTCAGAGATTCCAAACCAATGTTCAAGACGATAAAGAAGAATAGAATGATCAACAGCATCAAAGGCGGCAGATAGGTCAAGAAGTAAAAGAGCAGTATTTTTCCCAGCATCAATAGCCCGGACAATGTAATCATGGACTGTCAACAGAACCGTTTCGGTAGAGTGATATTTTCGGTAAGCAGAGCTGGGAGGTAATGTGGACTAGAACACAAATGAGCATGTACCATATTTTCACGCCAAATCGCTGCTTATGCTAATAGGCCGCTCCAACTTTACAGGCCACAGAAACCCAGTAGCATGTAAATATTTTCATAGATAAGCCGCACATGATTATAAGTCTTGTGCCCTGATGTTGCAGTATCATTATATATACACATGCAGTTATTCCCAACGTATAATTAGAAAGATGAAGAGAGAGAAGGGGAAGGGAGGGAGAGAGAGAGAGAGAGAGAGAGAGAGGGAGGGGAGAGAGAGAGAGAGAGAGAGAGAGGAGGGAGGAGAGAGAGAGAGAGACGGAGGGAGAGAGAGATGGAGGGAGAGAGATGAAGAATGAGAGAGATGGAGAGAGTTATTAAACATAAATAAATCTTCTATATTATCAGCATTCATAAGACAAAAGAAGAAATTTAATTTACTGGTAGATCAAGTATTTTTATAGCCCAGGGTGTGAGAAATACGTTAAATGAATGATCCAAATTATTTATTGTCTCATCTTGCTTAATAGCTGGATTAATTAAACGGTCCAAGAGGCCGATTCACAACCCTCCCTCAATGTCTCGAGCTACCACGGCCTCTCTCTCTCTCTCTCTCTCTCTCTCTCTCTCTCTCTCTCTCTCTCTCTCTGCTCTCTCTCTCTCTGCGTCTCTCTCTCTCTGCCGTCTGTGTCTGTGCAAAACATTAGTGTTTGAGCTTTTTCAAATAACAGCAGTGAATCTTATGACATTGAGATAAATATTTGCCACAAAAATGGTGAGTAGAGGAGATGAAAAATTGCAATTTTACCACTACTAGGAAATGCAGATTTTATAGTTTTTATATATATGTATGTATATAATGTATATATATATTTATGTATATATATACATATACATATATTTATATACACATACAATTATGTTACAGATCTATATATAGACCTATGATTATAATGTAATGTAATGTAATTAGCTATTTATATTGTGCCTAATCAATCAATGTTAGCAAGCGCATTACAATTAATGTCAATTATGTCAATTATTATATTCACAATTAAACAGATGTGTCTTCAAATGTTTACGGAAAGCGACGGGCAACTTTATGTTCCGTAGCGCTGGATACTAGATGACAGACACAGTAATTTTCACAAATTATGGTATTTTTCAACTTCAAAAAAGTTTTTAGACCGCTGATCCAGACAGTTTGCAAATATATTGTTTTCAATCATTTTATGACATGATGTCAGGTTGATTTGTGTGTTGATAAAATTTAATAGCTTAAAGTTTAATAGCTTTTAACCTCTGTTGAGCGATTGCTTACAAATTTTTGTGCAGGTGTGTACTGGTAAATAACAGTTGTTTTTGAGGATAATGCAGTTTTTATCTATCTATGAATTTTAGATGAAGAAACTCGTGCTGTGTCATGGGTAAAACCACTTCTTCCTAATTCTTGTTCTGCAAGATTCATACCTGAACCTTTGGAACTTCTCACTTGTGACAAAAGGGATGGTGGTTCAAGTTCTTTGACTGGTCCACAGATGTCACAAGGTTGAGGACATCTTTAGTCATCATCTAATAATAATGATGAATGGAAACAGGAGAGATTAAAACAGTTGCAGACCTGTTACAATTTATATAGTGCTGTAGCAAAGCTAAAAAGCCAAAGTCAGAAGTGCTTTTGACAATGTTGACAGATCAATGGGGATCAAAAAATGGCAATATAAAAAATTCACTCAGATGGTACAAAGGAGTTTGATGCCATGATGAAATCCAGCAGTGAATCCTTGAGAGAGTGGACTTGCAAGAGAAAATACATTAACAATATTGACACATCAGCAAGGAATGGAAGATGGCGTTGACGAACCTCAAGAGGGTAATTAATCTGAATTCCCTGGTTTGAAATCTGGCAGTGAATTCCCATGAAGTGGTCTTCTGCGAGACAGTTGTTTGTCGCCACACTCGGCAGATGCGACAGAGATGAAAATTCCACCAGGGCTGGAGCATCAGTTGATCGAAGTCATGCTGAGTAGCCATGTGGTCAGCCATTATGACAGGCAAGATACAGGTAGCAGGCCATTCAATGGCGGCAATGACCACCTGAAGACGTCCAGAACAAAGCAAAAAAGTGGCGGACCGCGAAAAACTTCTCAGAAACCAATGAGTAAAACGCAATCCTCATGATTGGCTCAAAAACCACCTATGTATAATACACATCCTTAGTTTCTAGAGTTATCATAATGTAAAAATGTTAATATCTATGTATAATATGCACCCAAAATTTCCTATGAGAATCTCTATGAATTAACCTAAATAATCACAATTGCCTTTCAAATTCTGCTTAATATTGGAAGTTTCCCCTGCCGCCACCTGTCATTAAGCCATAAAACAATAAGCCTACATCATTTTTAGCTATCAATGACAGAATGTCTATTGAGTAATCTAGACAATCACAATTTTCTGGCAAGTTCTTTTTTAAAATTGATGTGCAAACAAAGTTTTTCTCCACCACTGACTGCTTAGGTAAAAACCCATATAGCACACATTTAATATGTGTAGAAATACAGCTAAATTAAAAATATGTATGTTATGTACATAAAATTGTATGTACATAAAACTTATTTCTATGTATAATACGCACCCACACTTTTGACTGATTTTTAAAGGGAAAAAACATGCGTCTTATATGCAAGATAATACGGTATATAGCATTATATAATGTTTATAACTTGTATGAGTGTGTTGTTCTGCTGATAAGTTTTTATTAAGAATTGAAATAAATTTGTTTGGTTAAGCATTCTGTGGTTAAGCGTCTGCTGTGGTCAATCGCCCTGTGGTTAAACATCCGCTGTGGTCAATCGTCCTATGGTCAATTGTCCGCATATCCTCAAACAGAACAGAACCCAATGAGCCTCTCTAAACCCCATTATTATTATTATTATTATTATTATTATTATTATTATTATTATTATTATTATTATTATCATCATCATCATCATCATCACCATCATTATCATTACCGGTACCTTTTTGTTATAATCAGTCATATATTTTATTATAAAGATATACCGGTAATCATTTTTATTCATATGATTTTTAAGCAGTTGCATGTTCTGCTTTAGATCATCTTCAATAGTTTACATGTTATTCTAAACAACAATTTTCCTTTAAATATCTTTTTTGTGTCCATTTTTTTCTCAGTATTGAATGTTGATAAATATTATCATGGTTGCTGCAGTAGATATGTCACTTGATTATTTTCTGTTTGCTTTCACCAACTATGCTTGTTAATATTTAGTGTTGATAGTTTTCTTCATTTTTGAAGTTTGATTAATTATCTTTATTTTGATTTGTTACCATTCATTTTGTATTAGATGATTTTGAGCATTTGCTATTTGCAATATGCAAAGCATGTGAGGTTCTAATAAAAAACAAGGATTTGTTAAACAGCTTGGATTCAGGTAGTGGAGATGGAGACTGTGGAAGCACTCTGGCCTGTGGTGCTGATGGTTAGTTGAATGCTTATTTATTCATTAATTTTGGTGCATTTTATGCAGTTTCATTGCTGCTTTGATTCAAATATGTCTAAATGACTCCCATAATCATTTATAGCCTTCGATATGCAGACACACCTGTCGAGAGAAATTCCAGGCCTCTGGGCAGAATTTTTTATAAAGTTTATAATGTTCTCAAGAAAAGTTCAGTGATTTTCCAAATTTTCTGAAAATATACAAAACGAATGTTAAAAAATAGTGATGGCTTATTTTGCTTGTCAGACTTTTCAAGACGTCAAAGGACATGCAATGCTGCCTTCAGCAGGCCCCCGGGCCCTCTCGGCACACTATGGGGCATTCATAATAATAATAATAAGTAATATTGCACTTTACTGCATGGCTCGCCGGGCCCCCTACTGATCGCTGGACCCCTGAGCATTTGCTCCTCTGACCTCTTTCGGTGGGCCTGTATACAGAAATTTTTGAAGATCTAAAAATTAAATCTAGATTTAAACATCCATTTTTCCAAGTCAAGTAAAATCTCCAGCATTAATTTCTGAAACCAAATTGCCAGACTAAGAGTAGCTGATTTGCTAAACCAGAAGTCTCCAAAAGTTTTTCAGCCATGGGCCACATTGCTGACTTGTGATGGCTCCGTGGGCCACAAACACAAGAAACTAACTTGAGTAAAACACACTGAGTTATAGAGTGGATGAATAGCTGACAATAGCAGACTATTTATTGCTGAATTATGATGCAGTGTACAGGGTGGCGCAAAAAACCGGACTAGTCACATTTAGGTCTGGCATTTAATATAACATTGAACGAACTGTAAAATTTCAGGATTTTCTTAAAGCGTAAGAAATTTCTGTCAAAGTCATGTTCAATATGTCCTCCGTTTGCTGCGATAACCAATGATAATCGCTTGCGAAACTGTCCAAAAACCTGGTTGATAGTGTCTGGCTGATTTCGTCCCAGCATGCTATCAGAACTTCTTTCAAATGTTCAATATTGTGAATTCTCTGCCTGTAGACAAGCTGTTGAAGCACTCCTCAGACTGAATAGTGTACGGGATTCAAATTCGGACTGTTCGGCGGCCAATTTTCTGATTCAATGAAATCTGGAACATGAGCAGTGAGAAAGGCAACTGTTTTTCGTGAACGATGAGCAGATGCTCCATCCTGCTGAAAAGTGAAATTGTCACCAAAGTGAGGGTTAGGGTTAGAGAAATCTCACTCTGGTGGCAATTTCACTTTTTAGCAGGATGGAGCACCTGCTCAAGAAAGAAGTTCTGACAGAATGCTGGGACGAAATCAGCCAGGGCACTATCAGTCGGGCTATTGGGCAGTTTTGCAAGCGATTATCATTGGTTATCGCAGCAAACGGAGGACATATTGAAAATCGCTTTGACTAGAAGTGCATGATTATTTTTACCGTTATATTATTTGAAAAATTCTATAGCCAGAAATATTTTAAATAATGTATTGTAATTTATTTCCAAATTGTATTTATATAGCAATTCTGAAAAAACTTTCAACTAAAGAACTGGTGAAGCAAAAGCAGTTGCATATTCTTCTTTTGCTCTTGGCAGAAACAGCAGAAGAAACAATGGGTGGATGTTCTGGTGCAGTTAGTTCCTTGGCTGCTTTTGCAAGTTTGATATTTAAAAATTGTAGAAAGTCAGTTTTCATAATCCTAGTGGACAAGACAAGGAAGGGCAGTTTTCTATTGAAACTGCTAGAAATTTTTGGTTGCCTCTTATATGCTAGTTCTAAATGCATGCTGTGTTTTACAGTTTGTATATCAAAGAACTTTAGAATGGCACATGTTGTCATGTTTTTGTGTTAGTTATACAGTCTTCTGCTGACATCAGTAGCCAACCAGATGCAGCACGAGTCGAGTTGTGATACTGAAAGCTGGATGCGTTCTCTCAAGAGTGGATTGGATACAATTACTAGGTAAAATGTATAGTTTTAATGCTAAATGTTTAACTGAATGGAAACAGGAACGTCGGAACGAATTTTTAGCAGGGGGTGCAAATTTTTCGAGGTGAGGTGTTTGGTTGTCACATTTTTCGGTGGACAAGCAAAAAAAAGGTTATTTCCTATATATTTTTGAGTCGACAAGCAAAAAAAGGTCATTTCCTATGCAGATCTGCACCCCCAGCCTTGACTTCCAGGGGGTGCACTGCACCCCCTATTTTTTTCCAGGGGGTGCAGCTGCACCCCCACTTCGTACGGGCCTGAATGGAAATTTTGTTTTGAGCCACGGACCCAATTTCAGTTTTGTCATTTTCCTACAGATGCAATTTTAAAATTTTGTGTTGCAATTTTGTTTCATTATGAAGGCCAACTAAAATTAAGAGAGTTCCAAGACTGGATATTTTGTTCTTTCTTAGTTACTTTCCATAGAATTACAAGTATTTGCTACCCTGACTTCATGATTGACTGAAGATTATTTATCAGTGCCCTTCTTAAATATTTTAAAAGTTAGAAGAATATTACAATTTTAAGGTATTGTTTAGAAGACTGTAAACAAATGTTCCAATATCATGATGTTTTCATGCATTTAAGTTATAATAATGCATTTATTTTTAGATATGGAGGTGCCGAACCAGGTGATAGGACAATGGTAAAAAATTTCAAATGTAGTTAAAGTTTAGACATAATCATTTTATAATTACTTATTTGACTTAATTTCTTTATGCATTTTGCTGAATATATATCAGCTGTAACTGTCACTGTGAAGCTTTGGACATGGGCGTCCGGAGGGAGTGCAAGGGGTTGCAATTGCACCCCTGGAAAAATTGTGGAGTTATGAAAATAATAAAATTACTTGTTTCTTTCGTCACAAAACCTTGTTTTGCATCCCCTGGAAAATTTTTTCATTTCTTTCGTCACAAGACCCTGTTTTGTACCCCCTGGAAAAATTTCTGCGGACGCCCATGGCTTTGGATAATATTTGACGACTTTGATAGATTGATAAACGTTAAAATTATAATCAAATACATCTTTTGAGTAAAAGTTTCCAGTGAGATAATCATCTTTGGCTGCATTCGCAAATTGACTTATACGCTTCTATCTGAAGCTTTCACCAACCAAAATCTTGTTTGTCAATGGCTTTACCATGATTCTGTTTGAGAGATTTAGTCCTATCAAGTTTGGTTCTATTACTAGGGGCCACAGTTTTCCATGGGCCATGCAATTTTGAGCTGAGTCACAGAATTTGTCTGCTCGCCACGGAATTTCTTCGTTTCCACAGAATTTTCAAGAATTTTAACAGACCAGTAATTAGTGATGCTATGCCAATCAGCCACATGAACAATGACACAATTAGTGATGCACTTAGAGTTTACTTAACAATTACAGAACTGTTGATGTTTTCGTTGATTTGATCATTCAACAGGTTATGTTTTGTTTATTTGAGATTGATCCTCTAAATGAAGCTTGGAAAACTCTCAGTGAATTAGTAAAGAGCTCCGATAAAATGCAGTGTTGGACAGCTGCAGTACAGGTCAGGAACTGCGCTAAATGTTTCTATATCATTCTTGCTTTATAAATGTATGTAAAATATACTACCTAGTACAAGCTATGCAATGGTTTTCACACATACAGGGTGTAAAAGTAAAAAGTGGACCTCCGTTTGACATTTAATATCTCGGCCACATGTGTAGTATTTCAAGAAAATTTATAGGCCATATACCTCGGAATGTTTCTGATGTAATTGCCAAATTTCATGCTGATATCTTTAGTATTTGCTGCAAAATATGACCAAAAATCTAGAGACACATTTTGAAATTGACATTGGAATATAACGTCATAATAAAGTAATAAAAAATTAATTTTTTTATTTGTTGGCCCAGAAAAGGGCTGTTTTAAAGGGGTTCCAGATGATTTGCTCCGGGAGCAGGTGCTCAAAATGCCCCCTCTCAGCCTTCACACATGCCGACAAGCGCTTCTTCACTGACAGTATCGACTTCTTGATCTGGTTCTCAGGCAGACTCTCCCAGATATTCTTCAGCACCGTCTTCAACTCCGTGATGTTCTGTGGCTTTGGCTGATACTTTTGATATCTGTCGAGCATGATTCCCCAGATGTGGAAGTCAAGTGGATTGATATCTGGGAGTTGGGTGGCCAGTCATCTTTCTTGATGAAATCTGGACAATTTTGCTCCAGAAAATCCTGGGTCCTGAGAGCAGAGTGGGCAGGTGTTCCATCTTGCTGGAATATAAAATCTTCTCCAAGCAAATCAAGACAGTCCTGCAGCCAATCATAATGCTGCTGTGTTTATCTGTTGACCGTAAGTAACCCTTGACCTTGTCTGGCACGATGACAACAACGCTATTTTAGACTTTAAAATGATACATTTTATTATGACGTTATATTCCGTTGTCAATTTCAAAATGTGGGTCTCTTTAGTTTTTTGGCCATATTTCAGAAAATACTAAAGATATCAGCATGAAATTTGGCAATTACATCAGAAATATTCCCAGGTATATGGCCTATAAATTTTATTGAAATCGCTACACACATGGCCGAGATATTAAATATAAAGGGGTCCAGTTTTTACTTGTTCACCCTGTATATCAATAGAAATATTAAACCTTTATAGGAAACTCATTATGGGCATCACAAGATTCTCGGATAATATGAACTATCAAACAACAAAACCTTATATTTGAAACAGCTTTAATCAGCACGTTCATTATCAGCACGTTCATCCAAATTATCAGCACATTCATCCAAATTGGTTAACACCATCTTCCAGTTAGCATAAATGCTGCTTTGGTCCTTTTTAAGTCTATATTATGGGGTTTAGCTGTATCAAAGTGCAAATTATATTACTTAATTGCCTTTACTACTGTTGTCACAGTTGAGGCAACTTCAACTGCTCCTCAGGAGCGGTTTTAGGGTGGAGCTGGGGGCTGTAGTCCCCATATTTCAGCTTCCTCAGATAATAATAGTGGACAGCCTTTTTTGCTTGTCAGAATTTTTTAGTGTGTTTAGAAGTTGGGAAGTGTTGATGGTCACTGACTAGGGCATAGCCCCCAAGTTTTTTCTGGCTAGAACCATTATTACTGCTGCTGCAATTGGAGCAAGGTCACGAGTTTTTAAAAATTTAAATCTTCTATAATTTCGGTTGTTTTTCATTTTAAAGGCAGCAGAGGCAGAAGCAGAAATAACTGTTCAGATGGTTGCCCGAGCAGGGCGTGCCAGCTATGTGAACCGTGATCAACTAAATCAGCCAGATCCAGGTGCAAAGGCAGTGTCCTTTTGGATGAGAGCAATTCTTGATTCATACACAGAAAAGAAATAGATTGGGGAATGATATGGAATCAGACTTTTTCTGGATTTTTAAGAAACGTTCTCCAAGTTTACTATGTAATTAAAAATACTGATTGTGTAATTATTAAAGGTTCACTTGTTACGCTGATCAACAATTTCTTTTAAAATTTGCATCCAAAGTAAAAATGGGAGTCATTTATTAAATTTAAGCTGCTAAACATGTTGGTAAAAATCAGAATTCCTCTAGCATGTAAGATTTTCATCAAAGGCAATGCATTTTGCATTTACACAATAGTCTATATTAATCAGTAAGCCTAGATTACTGTAAACTGTCACTAGTAAACTAATGACAATATTCCAGCAGAACCAATAAAGGCCGGAAGAGACACCATAGTGAATACATTTCATGTGCTACTAAATAAGATATACTACCTAAGACACTTCCAGAAGACTGGAGTAGAGGAATTATTATACCTATACACAAGAGAAAAGGAAATAAAATGGACTGCAACAATTATTGAGGAATTACACTTCTGAGCATCTCAGGGAAGGTCATATCTAAAGTACTTCAGAGAAGAATAAGTGCATCTGTGGAAGAAGTACTTGGGGAGGAGCAAGAAGGATTTCGACCGAGAAGAAGCACAATTGACGCATGTAGATATGATGTCTTTAACATGCTGTCTGAGCCTGTCTTTCTGCTGTTCAATGGCAGATATTACCGTTAAATGTAACATAGTATAATAATGGCCACTAATACTAATAATGACAAACTCACTGGCTGTAGCTGTAGCTCTTTACCATAGGCAAATTGATTTTAAAAGCATTACGTAACGTTAAGCTCAAACCCATGCACCCACTCACATATCATTTTGTAATGTTTTCAAGGACCCACCCTCCATGATACATAATTGTCATACGTAATTGGCCCTTATCATAAAAATTAGGCAAGCAAAAAGTACAAACTTTGAGAAAAATCAGAACTATGGTGGAATTTTTACACTTGTTTCCAAGTTGCAGGTTACATGAAATGAACAAAATTTGTGATTTCTTTAAATAATAATTTATTATTAATGATTTCAAGTGATTTAGGGGCCGTCCATAAATGATGTCACGCGATTTTGGCCGCGTTTTGACCCCCTCGTCACAAAAAGTTAGACCCTGTGAAAATTACGACACAACGTGTTTAACATCCCCCATCTTTTTAATGTCAAAATTAATGTTTTAATTCACTTATTTCTTGAATGAAGTGGGTATTGCAATGAATTCATTTGAAAATACTCATTATAATTATTATAGTTCAAGCGAAATTCAGAAACTTATTCAAATTCATTTTTAAAATGAATTATAAGAGTAAAATGCGTTCAACTTTGCGGTAACGTTGCATTGCAGTATTAATAACAATATTTAGTATTATGTGATGTCACATTTCTGGAAACCCTCCCCCGTCGTCACATCGTCACAAATGTTTGAACCCTCTCCCCCCTAAGTGCGAAGCCTGTTTGAAACCACTGTAAAAGCTGTTGAGCATAAAAATTTAACCAGTATTCTCTCTGATTGATAGTGTAAGAATTAAATCTATGTTTATAATTTATCAAACATCAACATTGGTTACAAGTTCATTAAGATTACGAATACAGAACCACAACATTCAATATGCATAATGTATTTCATGGATTTCCTGCACCTCATCAAAAGCACAAAAACAGTAGTTTTATTTATGCCAATAAACTTTTAATTTAAAAAATCCTTTCCTCTACTAGGAGGAAATTTGCAATAACAATAGAAATATTCACCTATTCCAGGTATAGATTTGCATATTTCATACAGTAGAACTTAATTATAATGCACTTAGCAGGTCTGTAAAATTTAGTTCATTATATCAGAGATACATTATATCCAACACTATCCAATAGGTAGTGCATCACACAGGACCATACATTGTGGTGCATTATAAGTGAATATATATTATAACCGAGTCTGTTATAACAAATTTTTACTGTATGCACAACAGTTATAAGAAGTATTAAGAACCAATAAACTAGATTTATGGACAAGCACCACATTCAAAAAAACCAATATCCAATAGAACCTGTGCGTAATTTTTAATTACATGCTTACTCTGAAATTTTCAAAATATTACACATCAGCAACTATGCTAGGCATCTGTGATGAATTCGCATAATACGTTTATACAAATATTAAGAGTAGTGAATTACATTTAAGCACCATTAAAAGTTCAAAATGTGTTGATCCAAGTAGTCCGAGTTACCCAGAAAAATATGCAAAACTTTATGAATTTTTTTGAAAAGATTATTAATAAAGTTTGAGCATTAGGAAATATTAATAAAAACCTGTTCTGAATAATATCTTACATAATTTAATCAAACTAAATGTCACAAAAATAAAGTAAACAATTATTGTAAAGTGACCATAATACTGAATATATGTTGTCAGTTCTTCCTGTTTAAGAATTCTGTACAACTGAATCAACAAAATAGTTTAGTCTAAAATAAATTATAGAGTTCATGAAAGATTTCATGAAATCTATTCAGCAAAATTATTCAAATATTAACAAATTTGAGACAATAATGTAAGATGTTGTGATGGTTAACTAATCATTTCTTGACCGTGACCCAAACTACTGGGTACTGCTGTTTTACTGATAGCAAAATTTAAATTCCAAGCACAATTATTAATAGAGCCACAATATTAAAAGTCACAATAGAGCAGCAGTTCTCAGACCCCTCACAGACCACTTTTGAAGATCAAAAATTTCTTGCAGACCACCTGAAAAAAAATTGAGAAAAATCAAGACAAGCAAAGAAAGGTCATCACCAGTGATGGGCACTAACTAATTTTTTTTAGTTAAACTTTAACTAAACTTTTTTTGAAATCAAGCAGTTTAACTTTTTGGTAACTAACTTTTCACTGTAGCAGTTTAACTTTAACTGATAACTAATTAAAAGCAGTTTAACTTTTACCTTTAACTTTTAACTTTGACATGAGCTACTGAGCTGTAAAACTATGTTACAAGTTGCCAATGAACACGATTTACGATTATAATTTTTAAACAGCAGCTGTCACAATATCCACAAATTCACTGATCGGCATATTAAATGAGGTTGTTTCAACGTTACAATGTTTCATTCCTGAGAATATACCATAAAAACACAGACTGATCAAAGTTTTCATCTGACATAGAATCTGAATAACTTTTTAACTAAAAAAGTTAACTAAAAAAATCAGTTTAACTAATGCCTTAACTAAAGACCTACTGGCAAAAGTTTAACTTTTGATGCAACTAAAAATCAAGTTTAACAAAAGTTAACTAATTTTTAGTTCATCACTGGTCATCACACATGACATTCATCCCTCGCCAGTGTCCCGACAAGCAAAACACGTTTTTTTCAGAATTTGCCGCAGACCACTAGACCCCCTCTTGCGGACCACTTTTCGTCTGTGGACCATGGGTTGAGAACCACTGTTTCTAGAAAAATGCTTACAACATTTACCTCAGCTGGATACCAAAGGAGACAACTGGATATTTTCAGGCATCTACACAGTGCAACAGTAGAGTTAGAAATGTAAAGAACTATAAGTGATTGTAGCTTGAAAGGCTTTACTTGTTCTTAATGTCAACAACATCCAATGTTTACATTACTTATAATAGAATTTAAGTATGAATAAAAATGTAGTAATTACATCTTGCATCAGCATTTACATAAACAATGTGTATCTTTAATACGTTTCTAATATCAGTTGGTTTAAAATATTATTGGCCTCTGTATTATCACACAATAATTCACAATACAACTACAGATAGCTGTTGTAGTGTTTTTATGGAAATAATATCAACATCATATGCATATTATCAAGAGTCAATACTTTGAAATTAAAATCAGTTTTAGAACTAAGGAAATGGTGTGGCTAGTCTGGAATGTTTATCATAAAACTATACAAAAATAAACTCCACTGCCAATGAAGCAATCCTTAAGCTAAGTAAGAAAGCCATGATTGGACTTCACAAATAATTCTAAAGCTGAATTTAGAAACAAGTGGTCACAGAGTTTTCTTTTCGCCATCAACTTTAACCACCAAGCCTTTGCTTCGATACATCATCTAAAAGCACATATTAAATATGCACAGCTATATACACATTTACCTTTTGTCAGAAACAAAATATGATCATGTTTTATTTTAATGTAACATATATTTTATATAGCATCACCACTTCAAACTTGTTTCAATCTGGCATATATTTTTATATGCAATTTTTGCTTGACATATCAATACACAAAAGGCGATCATTAACTTACATAGACAAATAATGCAATCATCTTTGTCCTAAAAGCAATAATTCATATACTGATTTGCAGTGTCAACATAACTGAATTATGTCTATAGCTGCATCAAAATTTATATTTGAACCAACTAAGTGTCGAATGCATTATATGTACGAATCAACAGTGATGGGCAACTAACTAAAAACATTAGTTGAACTATAACTAAATTTAAACTAGAAATAAGTAGTTGAACTTTTAGTTGCAAACTAACTTTCTAAAATAGTTAACTAAACTAAAGAAAATATAGTTAAGGTATGTGTTCATGAAAATATAGATGATGCTCGCAACATGAACATATCAGTCAATGAACCATTGAAATCATTAATCATTGTCTATTTAATATTTAAGTCTTAGTCTAGACTACAGGAACACAAGTTTGTCAAGTTTGTTTGGAAAAAATGATCCAGAAAAGAATAGATTGAAGAGGGACTGTTATTGGGAATTCGGGACACCAACTAAAAAGTTTTAGTTATACCATTTAGTTATTAACTAAAATTTTTCAGTTAAACTAGCATTTTAACTAAACTATTTACCGGTATATTTAATTAAACTATGGAGATAACTAAAAAAAATTAGTTAAACTTTTAGTTAGCAACTAATTAGTTAACTAGTTGCCCATCACTGCGAATCAACTTGGCTTTTGCCCATGGATTCAGTGGCGGTTCCACCATGTTGATGACTGGGGAGTGGGGATGCATCCCCCCACTGGGGTTCCAGATGACCATTTTTTTGCTTGTCAACCTATTTTCTGGTGAGATTTTATAAAAATTTAGTGAAAAATACTGTGAATGTCCTTTTTTGCTTGTTGGCTTTTTTTGCAAGGTTTATTAACATTTAGTGGGCAAAACACTAACTTTTTTCTCTCTTTTCTTTTGTTTTTCTTCTTCACTTTGCATCCCCTATACCAACTTCCTATAAATTTTTCATCCCCCCACCAAGAATTCCTAGAACCATCACTGCATGGATTGAAGTCAATTTTTTTAACAACACTTAAGACTTTTCCAAATGTTTTGGAGATGATTATCTGTCAATTTCTTACATAAAAGCAACATTTGCAAGCACAACTCTAGTCTTACATTGTATACATTTTAGAAAGTAAATAAGTTTCTGCTTTCAGCCAATGTATGCAGATTAACTATCAGTTTCAGTAGTGCACAGTCTGTCTCAGTCACAGGCCACTTCCAGGGCCGGATTAAGGTCCGAGTGGGCCTGGGGCTGAGAAAAAAAGGCCGTCGCCTATACTGAAAATCTCTGACAAGCAAAAAAAAGGTTATCTCCCTTCCAAATCGTGCTGACAAGCAAAAAAGGTTATTTCCCTTCCAAATTGTGCTGACAAGCAAAAAAAGGTTATCTCGAAAATCGGTGGGCCTATTTTCATGATGGGCCGGTACTAAAGCCCCCTCAGCCTCTGCCTTAATATGGCCCTTGCCACTTCTCAAAATCCCTGTGGGCCAAATCAAAGTGTCAACTGAGTTTGTGTTAATAGAACATCAAAATTAATTATGAAATTTATGATGGATGGATAATGCTATATGCAAAATAAAAGACAGAGTGGTAAACTTTAAAAATATCAAAAAATCAAATTTTAAAAATAGCTCTTCTGCTCTTAGTTATGCAATACAAAAATACTTTAGAAGACCCAACTTAATCATATGGCTGCAGCTGGATCCCTACAATATGCTTACATGTCTACAGTTGATAGATGCAGACATTTTTTAAAATGACATTCTTCTGTGCACTACTTTGAGCCACCAAGCATCATGGCAGTCAATTATCAAGATTTAGTATCGGCAAAAATGGATCAAGTGCCTGCTGACACTGCCAGAATGCTACAACCAGGCTTCTCAAGAACAAAACTAAAGTTTGAAAAATTCAACAGAGTGACAGAACTGGAGGTTAGAACATCATAAAAAGTATTTAAAAAACCTTTAAACTAAAGTCATGTGAACTGGATCCTTTGGCCCCATTCATTCTTGTGGAGGTCTTAGACAAGTTAATTCCATTCCTCTTACTGAAGCTTAACAGAAGGCTGTCTCCCTGATTTCCAAAAAGGGTCCATCCATAAATGACATCATGCAATTTTTGGCAGTTTTTGACTTCCCCTCCTACTTGTGACAGTCGTCACAAAAAGTCAGACCCCATCACATATGACGTCACAATGCGTTAGTCCCCCCATCTTTCCAATGTCAAAATTAATATTTCAAACCACCTGTTTCTTGAATGAAGCAGATATTGCAATGAATTTGCTTGAAAATATTCATTATAATTATTATAGTCATAACAACATTCTGAAACTTTTTCAAATTCTTCTTTAAAAAGGAAATATAATTATATGTGTAAAATATTACAGACTACCAAGTATAACAAACAATAATTACTAATTACTCACGATTTTCATAACATTGCAGTATTAATAACAATATTTAGTATTATGTGGCATCACATTTCTGGAAAAACCCCTCTACCCGTCATCACATATCGTCACAAATTCTTGAATTCCCTCCACCCTAAGTGCATGATGTCATTTATGGACAGCCCCAAAGAGCTATTGCACTGCTTGTTATCCAGAAGCCTGGCCTTGAAGTTACTGACCCTCTCAACTTCCACCACATTTCCAACCTTTCTTTTCTCTCAAAAACCATTGAAATGCTTATTTTATCAATCAATTAATCAATCAATCAATCAGTTTATTAGTATCAAAACAAAAGATCATTACTGTTACAATTCAACATCTAATGAATAGTTACAAATATCAGTATGTTTCATATTTCAATATAAAATTGATATGTTACAAATTGATATCAAATAATTATGATACTAAAAACTTCTTCTGATCCAAAATTTTATTGCTGCAGCAATCACTAAACTTCTTGCAATGATCAAAATTTTTGAATTTCTTTTAAATCTACATCGGCTCTGTTGAACAGAAAATTAAATTTAGAATCTGTCCATTAATTTATAAAACATTGCATTCTACATTCAAAATACTACAGTCCATGATAACATCTAAGATTTCATGCTGAACGCCTTCCATTCCTTTGGTTTCAAAATACTGACCGTATGAAATTCAAACAAATAACTCTTTTTCTACAGCACTTCAAGGTCAGGTGCCATCTTACATTGCTGAACTTTTCCAACCACCCTCTTCCACTGCACATTGCCTGCTCCACTTCACTGATCGTATGTCCCTAGATCACACACTGCTTTTACTCAGCATCGCATATTCAGAGTATTCACATAGACTAGACCTTCTCTCTGGAATTCATTGACCCCATCCATTCCGGTCTCACTTCTTACTCCCTCACTCTGTTCAATGCAAAAACTAAGTTCTCACTATATTATCATGTGACTCCAATGCTGGGAGAATTTCTGAGTAGAAATATAAGAGGTGCTATACAAATGCCATGTTACATTACATTACTTCCTACCACAATTTTATGGTTGCAGTCTGTGGATTTAAAATATGTCATGTCATGTCTGGCAGCCAATCCACAGCATCAGGAAATTTAACCTGAGGAGAAAGGATATAATAATGCCATTTGGTTTATTAGAATTTGACCATCAGCCTGTGAAAATTAAGGAAAATTAGGAATTGTCTTGAAGTAGATATACCCCGGTAGTGAATGCTGATGGATATCTTGTGCAGTAACACAGCACGTATAAGCTCGACTTGTGACAGGGCAGATTTGGCCTGTGGGTTATCTGTTCTGCAGCACTAATTTCAAACCTAAATTCTTACCTGCTGGATGAAAAGGGCAGCACCATCTATTGATGAGCCAACTTCTGGAAATTTCCCTGTCATTCGCGTGTACCCCCAGGCAACCAGACTTGCAAGAACCGTCATAACTCCAAAGTTAAGTAGACTCACAATCGATTCCAAGCCAATCAGATCAGACAATTTAGAGATGATGATTAATGCAACAAGCAGCACAACCAGAGTCAACGGAGTCTGAAAACTTGCATAGAAACTCTTGGCTGAGTTGTGACTACTGTAGTTCCTATACATTTCTGTGATTTCTCTTTCCAGCTGTTCCAGATAAATTCTGCTTTTCTCTTCTCCTCCCATCTTGCGAATGCACTGAAACAGTTGGATGGCCTCTTGGTGGCAGCGATCATGTTCCTTCTGCATTAATTCAGGATGCAAGAAAGGCTTATCACCTCCACAGACCTACATGTGTAGCAAAATATTAACAGTATGGCAGAAATAAATTTTGCATTCAGAGGAGCAGTTTATTTGGCATATTTTATCAAGAAAAAGCCAAAATTCATATGGAAAGCCTTGCTGATAAGTGATCAAAGACAAGAAGAATTCATAATTCAGAAGGTTATTAAGGAAATAAAAGTTTACAGACTTGAAGGAACTCTTGGAAATGATTATGGGAAGAGCAGTGAAAATAAGGGCCGGATTAAAATTAATTACATCAGAAGAAAAGCACAATACGACAACACTGCATCAGCATCGATAACAAATAATCTTATACTGAGTTGTTACTATTCAGTAATTTCTCTTGCTATACCACAAAATGAACTAAACAAGTAGCTAAATCTACTACATACCATTTCCATATGCTTTGTATAGAGATCCCTTGCATTTGCAACAGCAGCCAGGTTGTTTGCTTCAGCTGTAGCCTTCAATAAGGAAAATTTTAAAATTCAGATTATGAAAGCAAATGACTCAACAATCTCCTCATAAAAATATGAACAAATAAATTGGCATTTTCCTGAATATAAATACTCAAATATGAATCTGAAATACAAATAATAATTAAATAAAAAAACTTGTGACTAGAAAGCAAATAAGAAGAATAGAAAGACTGTCAGCTAGACAATTTTATGAAATTGCTCAAGTTACCACCTGAAGAACTCTTATCATTAGTGAAATTCAATAAAGTACTGGTAAATATTAGGATGAATGTGCCCGGGGGATTTAGAGCATTATAATGGGAAAGTCACTGAATATAAACAACTTATAAAGTCCTGGTACCACGTGATATAGATCTATCAACTATGGAGTGCTCTAGTCCTGCATTTAAGTCTCTTACCTCAAGCATTGACTTTGGCTCAGGTAATTCACTACCTTGGTAGATCTTAATGTAAGCCTAAGCACAAACAAGACATTCATGAGTACCGGTACATGAAAATTAATATAGGACCTACTACAATCAAATTCAAACATTTAATGGTCAGTTTATAAATAAGGGGTGGAAAGATAGAAGATTGGTAACAACAGTAGCCTTGTAGAGTTGATGGAAGCAAGTTCAATACCCACAGGAGCCCTGGGGTTGACTCAGCCTTCACTCAACGGCAATGATAAAAATGAGTAGCAATAGCAACATTGCGTAGGCAATCATAGGTTCAGTGAAAAAGGCTGGCCACCATCTGCCGATGTCTGGTTTGGCCACCTAAGCATGGGTGTAAAACACAGGGGATGGCGGGGCACGGTCCCCCCCAATAATTAGTAAGAGGAGGACAGAGTATCAATTATCCCCCCCAATATTTTGTGCCTTATGGTAAAATAATTCATTACAGATGACCTTTTTTGCGCTCATCAGGGTATTTGGCCAAAGAAAAATATAAGGATGACGTTTTTTTGCTCGTCAAGACTTTTTGGGACACGAAAAGAGGTCTGACCTGACTTTATCAACGATTCTTATCCCCCTCCCCCAATGTTGACGCCAGGTTTACGCTGCTGCACCTAAGCACCTGATGAGTAAGAAACCGGGGATCAGCACCGGACCCTATGGGCAATGAGCCTACGAGTGCACTTTTACCTCTTTCTATAAATAAGGTTAATCTGCATTTATGTCAACTACAATATCATTATTCTAACCCCACTAAGTACATAATTCATTTATTCATGGACGATTTCTATAGCGCTGTAACAAGGCTGAGGCCCACAACAAAAGTGCTTTAACATCTCAAATATACCCCAACCCAAACAGATGAGTTTTTAAGCTCTTGATGAAAAGCTCAGGAGTATCAGCCGTGGTGACATCATCAGGAAGAGAGTTCCATAAGATAGGGTTGCCACATGTAAAGGATCTCTCTCCAAACTTAGCACTCTTGGATGGAGGAGGAACATAAAGTTTAACACCACGACTCGAGCGGAGCGAAGATCTCCTGTCATTACACTGCGGTCTCTTTACAAGAGAGGCAAGATACTCCGAACAGCATGGGTCATGCAGCGCTCCGTACGTCAACCAGCATCTCTTAAACACAATCCGCTCAGGGACTCGAAGCCAATGGAGGCAATCCCTGAGAAGTGAAGTTACATGCTCGCACCAACGACATATCAAATGCTATTTAAAATAATTCAATTAATTATTTTAAACTTGATCACTTTGTGTAAGTCACAACCATTTATCCATACTTTGAACTTTCAGCTCACCTTGAAATATTCAATCAGTTCCTTGCCAGTAATTTTTGTTCCGTTGATTTCCTTGACAACAAGACTCTCAGGTAATAGCAGTGAACTAACAAACTCTTCAACGTGGATTTTAAAATCTCCTTCAATATCTGAAAAAGCAGAATAAATGCAGTTTAATTTTATAAAAAAATTATAATATTTAAACACCCCACTATACATGCAAAGCAAAGGTCATATAGTCATCACTGTGGTGAGCATATTTAACACTGAATTGGATTCTAAAAGCTTAAATTCTGTTCCTTGATTTCCTTTTCTCTTGATCTTGAACTCTGAACTGTCCCAAACATTGACACCTGTGTGTTATGTTCAGATTGTGAAACTGCTTAAATTCAAAATTAATCAAGTCAACTAACATCTATCCAAAATATTCTGTTATCATCTTTGGACATTTGTCAGTCATTGCATAATGCCTCATGGTCAAATGGTCATCTCTGAGGTCATTTATAAAGCAGAAATGTATTCAATATATTTACAACCAGGCTATTAATTGCTTCAGCTTCCAACACTCCATATGATCATGCTCTGGTGCAGACCGTCTGCCAAGATTCCCCTAGAAGAAAAGATTCATCTGCTCTGTGAAAGTCTGTGGGTGTCTTTCAACTAATTCATGCCATCTGCTTCACTCCTCTAATTATAAGGATGTATATGATCCTCAATTATGCACCACTATTACTTAGCATGAACATTTCAAGTAACTGAATTCTCTCTTTTGAACAGATTGACTTATTCATTCACTTCTCTTGTGCGACCCGGCGCTCCAGCTCTCTAAAGCGCTGCCAGCGGTCGGGCGCCTTCAACGCCCGCTCGGTCTCCCGATCGCCATCAGCCGCCGACTCTGCCTGATTGGCGGCGTCACGTTCCCTTTCCGGCTCTCCGACATCAGAAGAGGTGTCCGCGGCTGCCGGGCAGGCAGCACACTGAGGATGGCCGCTCCTCAACGTAGGGTTCGTTTTTTTCCTCCTGACTCTCTACCCGTTCGGCTCCGGCCTCGTCCGAGAGACCCTTTAACTCATGCCTCTTATCGCTGGCCACCGCTTGGTCTCGGCGCCTTAAGCGATTTCGATAGGTATTCCTGGTCTCTGGCTTCGACTTGGCCCCACGTCTCTTCATTCTCGGCAATTTAGCCGTCTTCCGCTCTCTTATAGACAGGCGGCGTTGTCTCTTGGCTTCCTCACATGCTTTCACCAAACCCAAGGTTATCCGTTCCTGAATGGACGGCGGTCCACTCTTTTTCCTTGGTCGTTGATTCACCCAAACTGTCTCCCGCGCGCCTTTACGACAGGCGGGCGTCTGTCTCCTCCCTTGGCTCAGAATTGACCCTGGGCACTAACGTGACCTCAGGTAGGCGAGGTTCATCACAGCCAAGGCTCACCTTCACGGTCAGTGCGCTGAGACTCGGCGTCACAGCGACTTTCAAAGACACGCACACAATTTGCCTTTATTGGTTTATTTTTATTTATTTATTAATAAACCAAGCAACAATGACAACAATGGCTACAGTGGCAACACTGGTAACACGGACAAAGATGCGGTAGCTAGACGCAGTCCGCAGCCACAATAACTGAAGCGCACAGGAACTGCAATCAATAGCCTTTGATACGTCAGTATGAAACGATAAGCTTTAGCACTTTAAACGGGCTCCAAATACTCGCTTTCAATCGCTGTGCTTTCTTTACTCTATCGCTTCACAGTATAAGCGAGCACACCACGAAAAGACGATCTCATGATAAAGACTGAAATTTTCAGAGTTTTGAAACTTTTTGACGGACACTTAGGCGGATTTTTCGTCTGTAGTCTGTATTTTCGCAAAGTTGCCGTCAATATGAAAATTTAGGGACCTGTCTAATAGCGTGGAACGTTAGCGGTGGTCAGGGGCTTAGTCTCACGGCAGCGGCGGCGGCTGGGGTTGAGCAATAGCTCCTGCCAAGCTGGGCGCGTCTCAGCGGACTTTAGTTCAACAGCCGCCTGCGTCCACCTACTGACGCGGGCTACATAAATTCCCATATTTCGGAGATTTTCGATTTTAGAACCAGCCCTTGAGGGCGCTCGCTCCCAAATGTCCCTATACGCGTTTTATCTGTCAGAAAGTTCAACTTCGGACCCACCCCAAGCGTTTTTGTGCCTTATGGTAAAATATCGCCGTCAGGACCCTGTTCCACTCATCCGCTCTTTAGGCGGAATTTCAAAATATAAGGCCACGTTTTAGATGCCGTCAGAGCAGGAGCCAGGCAATGGTGCTGACGTTATCGGTCTTATCCGACCCCCAATATTGGCCCAGCCGCTTCGCTAACCACCTGATGAGTAAGAAACCGGGATCGCCAGTGTTCATGGGCAATGAGCCTACGACGCATTTACCTCTTTCTATAAATAAGGTTAAGCCGGCCGATATCATTATTCTAACCCCACTAAGTACATAATTCATTTATTCATCTCCTTCTTTCCATCGCTCCAACCGCCTGTTAACATCTCAAATATACCCAGCAGCAAGCCAGCCTTGATGAAAAGCTCCGAGTATCAGCCTCTGACATCAGGAAACAGGCGACGGTTCTTTCATGGCCAAATCTCTCTACAAACTAAAGACTCTTGGATGGAGGAGGAACCATAAACCGTTGCCGGTTTATACAACTTATCTCTCGGTCTTTGCGGTCTCTTGGCGATTCTAATAATTTTAGCATGGGTCATGCCTTAGCGTCTTAGCCTCAACCAGCATCTCTGTCCGTTTTACATGAATTAAAACTTTATTAATTAATTAACTAACAAGTTTATACAGTTAAGCAATCATTCAAATAATAATAAAAATAATAATAATAATAATTTAATGATATCACTTTGGTCACAACCATTTATCCATACTTTAACCACCTCTGAAAGTTTACTAAGAAAATTAGTCTAACTTTTTCCTATGCAACCAGAAGAATAAGTTACCAGTTAACTAACAAGTCTTTTGTTTCATGCTCATTGGATCTGGCTTAAAAAAGCCAACCTGGTGCATTCCTAAAAAAAAATTATCTTCTTTACAACCTAACTCAGTGTCTGCAAAGCAAAGGTCATATAAACAGAACAAATTTTTTCACTGCACATTCTTCATAAAATTACAAAACCAACCAACAATTTATTAAATTGAGTGTTCTTTTTATTGATCTTGAACTGAACGGGTCTGCAGTCACATATAATGATATGTAGATTGTGAAACTGCTTAAATTCAAAATTAGACTGTAGATTCTAACATGTTTTCCAAAATATTCTGTTTTCATCTTTGCATTTTCTCAGATCTTGCCAAAAATTTATCCATTTCAAATTTCATAGGGCTAGGTCATTTATAAAGCATCAAATTCAACTGTTCAATATATTTATAGTTAGGCTATTAATTGCAACATCTCAACACATGCAATCATAATAATTTCAAAACGGTAATTGGGTCAAATGTATCCTCTAGAAGAAAAGACGCTGTTGTTTTTACATTGTGGGTGTCTTTCAACTAACGGTGACGTCATCGAAAGACGTTAATTTCTGGCAGTTGATCCTCAATTATGCACCACTATTATATAAAAAAATGGATGTCCTGATATATTCTCTTTTGAACAGATTGACTTATTCATTGGTGTGAGGTTCTATATCTGAACGCCATTTTTAAACTTGCTCATCCGCTTTTTTTTTAGGAAGGGAAGAAAAAATTGAAATAATAGTAAAATTCTGAAATTCTTTTTCATGCTCAGCTGGAATCTCAAAAAGCCACACTAGTGCATTCTAACTTGCTCTATCTTCTTGACACTGACCTAACTCAAACTATTTTACACAATACTTTCTGACATGAAACTATGTGCAGACATGCTATATTTTATGTGCTTAAAAGCAGGATGTCAGTTGAATAATTACCAGACAGGCGGCCATCAAAATTTTGATTTGTAGCAACTTTTAGTCCTGGATGTGGCATCAAACAGCACTTGATTTTATTGAAACAAGAACGCAGGTGACGCCTCAGTTGCTGCAATTCTTCATGCTGTCCATCTGTTATCTGAAACATATGTTAAAATACTTGTACTAAAACTAAACTTTCTTGTAGCTCTTTAAAGAGTCAACGAGTCTTTAGTTTTTAATGTCTCTGCTATCTACTATTTTTGATATTCTCATGAAAAAACCTGAGCTAGTTAGTAAGTGAAAATTTTCACTAGATTTGCAACTGGTTGCCTCTCATAAGCTTAAGCAAATAGGCAATGTACGATGAAGAATTGCATCTTATAAAATTAATCAACCATACCATAACGTTCATAACATTTGCAAACTCTGTATTAAACTTTGAACACAATACAGATTGATTAATTATGTTTACCATTATTAATCAATCTGTATTGTGCTTTGGAATTTTGGATGTATTTCTATGAAATGATTGATCAGTCCCTGTCCATTCACAATGGTCAAACCAGCCAATAACTTCACTTACTTGGGCAGCATACATTCATCCAGCAGTTGCTATCAACCGGACATGAAGAGATGCATTAACTTTGCCTCCTCAGTAATGTCCTCACTGTACAGAATCTAGAAAGACAAGCACCTTCCTCCGGCTCTCAAAATCCATATCTAACAAATGCTCATCCTATCAGTGCCCTTATACTTGGCCAAGACCTGAACCCTGCTGTCCACAGATGAGAAAACACTGGAGGCCTTCCACACAAAGAGTCCGTCTCATCTTCAGGCTCTGCTGGTGCAGCCATGCCGCCAACACTGACATCCTCCTTTAAGCTGCACTCCCACCACTCCTGGATTCCATTGGCAGATGCCGCCTAGCACTCTTCGGGTATGTAGCTTGCTTAGACCACACTATGCAACCAGATTCTACATACTGCATCTATCAACCCTCCAGCAGTCTATCTGACAACTCATGGACACACAAACCCAGATGCCCCAGAAAGAGATGGCTCAACCAGCTCCCGGAACAAACAAGCTCCACTCAGTGGCGTTGTGTAATGGAAGCCAGGGGATGCCCGTGCATCCCCAAAATTAAAAAATATGGTGTCTACAAAAATTAAAAAATTTCGTTTATTATTGTTGCGTTTGCGTTAAGTTTTACCACACTCCATTCCATACATGCATTGGAAATGTCTTTTATGATATCTATGCATATGTCCATGTTTATGTCTACAGTCTATGGCTCTATGCCATTTATGTTTACGTGGGCGGTGGAATAACTTATTTTACAATTTTCGTTCAATTACCACCGGCGTCAGGAGTGGGTATATCCTAACAAAACTGTTGTGCGACACCACCGGCTCCACTTCTATATCTCTCTGGCATCAAAACCATCACACGTGGCCATGGTCAAATGGTGAGGCCATAGTCCTCGCTGGCTACACACTGGTGATGATGAAAATAACACAAATAAGATGTTAAGCACAGTGAGGCAATATTACAAATTTTTGTGTTTAACTAATGTGTTATAAGAAATTTATCACGTTCATTTGATCACCTTAAGACGTTTTTCCAAAAGTTTTTCACCACCTGTCCAACCATACTCATACTGGTAAGGATAAGGCCAGTCACGTATTAAAAAGTGCAGATCCTATTCATCAGAAATAAATAGTTAGAATATAATCGCATTTCTATGTTTCTATGTCGGAAAAAGCAAATGGAGATGAAAATAATCTAAGCATGCAAAATAAAGCTTTCATAAGGATGATTCTCACAATTTATCCAAAAAAATAATGTAACAATTAGAACATAAATTGTACATATGGTCCAAAAGTCACTAAATTTATCAATTAAATCATTTAGCTGATATAAACTGAATCAAAATTTAATAATTAAGAAAAATAGTATTAATCAATTAGAACTCAATCTCAAAACTTGAGCTACTCAATCATAATTATACAAGACAAGCAGGATATCAACCCAAGCACAGATACACAAAAACCCATACTACATACACAATAAAATAATTTGATGTCTCAAGCATCATTATAGTGATGTCATAGAATGGATGGAATGATGAATGAATGAATGAATGAATGAACAGTTTAAAGCAAGCTGGTGCACTAATATTTTTGTTTGATGTGAAAAATAGTATTAACAATGACAAAATCAAAATTAACCAATCATAATTTACTGATTAACACAGAGCCTGGCCCAGGCCACGTTAAAATAATTTGATGTCTCAACCATCATTATAGTGATGTCATAGAATGGATGGAATGATGAATGAAGATGACTGAATTAACAGTTTCATCCAAGTCTGGTCATTATATTTTTGTATATATACAATGACAAAATGAATTAATTTATATATAGCCTGGCTCAGGCCACGTTATATATATATATATATACTTTTCAAGCAGATATAACCGTTTATCCAAGTCTATATATATATATATACACACACACACATATATATATATATATATATATATATGGGCTTAGTATCCATTTATTCACCAGATGATGCTTATTTTTCTGAATATTTATCCTGTTAGCTCTAGAAAATTGATACTTTTGGACATGACCCTTGGACTTTGCCTCTAATGGCAGTGCCTTGGTGACCGGAGATTTGTTGCTATGGAGCAATATTCCTCCAGAAAGTGGAGATATGTTGCCTGAAATCAAAATCAAATCTAAACAGAATTAAATCAATTTTGAGGTTTCTGGTTGTAGTTGAATGGAATTTTACAATGGTGAACCGGAGTTCCTTTGGTTCTAGTGAGCGGCCTGTCAAGTAGTGTTTGTAAGACCTTATTCTTTCAATCTCCAAGTAGAAATTCAATGATTGAGGACGTAAAGTGATAAAGGAATACTAAATCTGACCTTCATATACATTTTTTAAGTTTTCTTAGCTTCTATGCTTAAAAATTGGAGGTACTTAAAATATTTTAAAGTAATGCGTTGCCATACTAAAATAAATGGCCACCATGGTAAGGGATTTAAAAATTTAAGTGCTCGGTAAAGGGGTTAAAGAATCACAAATTTATGACATTAAAATTACAAAGCAAAATTGCAGTACATCAAAATACAGGCACACATTGTAACAGATTTCTTTGGGTAAGTAGCCAGAAGCCCAAAACAAGTTAATTACTGGTAATGTCAATTCAAAATTGTTTTACAAACATTTTCTTCGCACATTCCACCAAATTGATCATTTTATCAAAAACAATTAACTGCTTTAATTCACTCAGCTCTTCAAAGCAGACTGGGAAATAGATTCTGTTTTAAATGTCAAGCACTATCCAGTGCTAACTGGCTTAAAGCAGCATGGAAAAATCTTAAAAGTTAAAACCATGCACAAGAGAATTTATTTCAAAATCATATACACAGTGAAGTAAGAGCAAATATTTTTCACACTGGAACATCTCAAGCAAAAATTAAGTTTATTCACTTGGAATGGCTTTGATTTACTACCCTCCAAAGCCAATCTTCCATATTCTGTAAAAAGCTGAAATAGCAAAAAATGTTCATTCAGTGCTTTGAAAATCAAACATCTATCTAATCATAAAAAGCAAGACATCAAAAGGCTTTATTATTATTATTATTATTATTATTATTATTATTATTATTATTATTATTATTATTATTATTATTATTATTATCATCATTATCATCATTATTATATCATTATTATCATTATTATCATTATTATCATTATTATCGTCGTCGTCGTCATCGTCATCATCATCATCATCATCATCATCATTATTATATAAGCCCTATTCATTGCAACAAACCTAAATATATTATATTAGTTTGTGTTTTAACTTTCATCAATAGTTTAAGCACAAAAATGGTGCAGTGATCAGTGAAAAATCATAGTACAGGCAAAATAATCAGAACATTTTCATTTCACACAGCTCATACCAAACAACAGCAATATTAAACAATGACTAGACTTAATTCAAAGACAGTTCATACTGTCAGCAAAACTATGTTAGACATGGTCCAGAAGGGTGGCAAATAAAAAAGAGGAAAGAGGAAATTAGAATTAATTAGAAATATTTCATTTTATTATGCAATCTTACCTGTAAATGTTGGAGATCATCTTCTTGGATGTTTGATGTGACATTGTAGACTTGTACTGAGCTGATCATTGTGCTCAGAGCAAAAATTGTTGCACAATCTTTAACTGTTGATTGGCTGTCAAATGCTCCCTGTGTGTCCATCAGAAGGATACAAATCTGTTGGTCATCAATAGAATAATGTTTGCACTCACCAATTCAAGCAGATATTTCTGAAATGCTGCTACCGGTATCTAGAATGATAAAAATTGTCAAATTTTATGGATAACTTCAACAGCTTCATTGCTGTATGGTACACTATGCAAGTGATGAAGACCATGGCAGTGGCATGGCTCTCTGGACAATGGTGAGATACAGAGGCCACATTACATAGATTCATACTCATTGTCTTAGTAACAAGGGCAAGAGGCAAGGATGGTGACTTTTCAAGGTCAAATGAAAGACAGGACATCCATCCAGACCTTGAAAAAAGATATAGAGTTTTTAGAAAAAGTGCAAAGACGAGCAACGAAGATGGTCAATGGGGGCCATAATTTAAGCTACGAAAAAAGACTTCAATATTGTGGACTGACAGCATTAGAAAGGAGAAGAGAGAGAGGGGATTTGATAGAAACATACAAAATAATGACTGGGAAAGTAGATGTGCCATATGATCGATTCTTTACATTGGCACACTATAGCAGCACAAGAGGCCACAAATGCAAATTGTTTAAGCAGAGGGTTGGTCCAAGAACGAAAAAATTTTTAGTGCAAGGGTTGTGGACAAATGGAACAGTTTGGACAAGCTGGGAGTGACAGTTGAAACAGTAAACGGATTCAAGGGCTATCTCGATAAACTAGGTTATTGAATGCAGATGGTTACATCAGTGGTTTTCACACAGACACGGACACTTGGCCTCCTAAACCACTTAAAATCACATTATTATTAGACCTATGCTTGGCAAGAGGCAAGTTTGGCTGCTTAAAGGTTGCGAGATAACAAGGCTTCACTGCAAATCCATTGACCTTCATCATTTAACTATTTTTTAACCCCTTTACCGTTCATTAAAATTTTTAGATGCCATCACTGTGTCGGGGATTTATTTTTGGAAAAAACGTTCTTCAAAACAGAATATTGTAATTTTTAAAATATACTATATCTTAGTCTATATAAAAGCTAAGAAGATGAGGCATTGTTTAGCTTTTTATTGCTCTTTCTAACCATCCACGCAAAACAAACAATTTGGAGGTAGGGTCCACTCTATGGCCTAAAATAGCACCCTCTCTGAAAAAAATGTAAAGCTCACCAACTAAAATTTTTGAGTGGTAACCTCACTTGGGTTAGCGGCAGTTTTAGGAGAATGTCAGTGGAACAAATTAAATCAAAAAGTTTAAAATCAGACAACATTTGGTAGAGATATATTACTTCTAAACCGAACACTCCTTTGTCGGACCAACTATTCATAGGAGTGGGCGAAACAAATTCGATTTTTAAGGAATATTTGTCAAACCTACTCAATATATTTTAAAGTTTTACTGAAAGGAATGGTGTCAGATCTTTTAATCCCCAGTCAAGAGGGGCAGGGGGCAAATGCACAGAGACCCGGCGGCCTGGAAGGGGCCCGGGCCCATCGATGAAGATGTATTATCAATAATAATAACACAAAAAAGGTCACCACGGTATGTGTACAGGGGCCATCATCATCATCAGCTCATAGTCCCCTCAGGAACCGTTGAGACCAGTAGCATGCTGAACGATTCTTTTCCAATTTTCGTGGTCTTGTGCCGCATGTATTGCCTCTCCAAGATTTAGTCCCGCCCACTCTCTGATGTCGTCGAACCATCGTCTTCTGGGCCTTCCAGAAGGGCGTGTTCCCTCCATTGTTCCCTCCATTGCAACGTTCAGAATTCTCTTCTCCTCCATGCGACTGACATGACCAAACATCTGGAGCTTCCTTTCTTTGATTATGTTTATCACATCACTGTTGATCCTGATTCTTCTCCTTACTTCTTTATTCGTGATGTTCATTCCCCACCATATCTTAAGAAGCCGTCGGTAGCATCGCATTTCGAAAGCCAGGAGTCGCCTGCAGTCATCCTTTTTCAGTGTCCAAGTCTCGCCTCCATAAAGGAGCACAGAGAAGACAGACTCGTAAAAGTTGGAGCTTTGTTTTGAGGAGATCTTTCCAGAGCTCCATAGTTTGCCAAGGCGACCCAATGCTGAGCTGGCCAGACCAATCCTCCTTCTAATCTCCTGACTACAATTCCCATCTGCACGCACCAAGCTTCCCAGGTATACAAACTGCTCCACCGTTTCCAACTGGGTGCTGTCTAAGGTGATTACCACCGGCTCCTCCACTCTACCTGCCACCATGACTTTTGTCTTTTTGACGTTGATTTCGAGACCTAACCTTTTACTCTCTTCATTTAATGTATTCAACATCTTTTGTAGTCCACTTTTCATGAAGGACATGAGATCGACGTCGTCAGCAAATCGCAAATCTTTCAGTGTCTTCCCCTGGATGTTTATTCCTCCCCCTCTTCCTCTTCTAGTCTCTCCATTGCTCGCTCTAGCATGAGTAAGAATAGCAGTGGTGATATTGGGTCACCCTGTCGTGAGCCCACTGTCGGCCTGAACCAGTTTCCGATTTTTCCGTTGACCCTGACTGCAGCCATCGCCGATTTATACAGGCTTTGGATGATCCTCAGCAGCTTACCGTCCACACCATAGCTCTCCAGCGTCGCCCATAGCCCATCATGCCAGACCGAGTCAAATGCTTTGGTGTAATCCACGAAACAATTATAGATGCATTTTCCATATTCCCTGGCTTGTTCGATCAGCAGTCTTAGTGTCAGGATTTGATGGGTGGTGCTCCTGCCACTTCTGAATCCTGCCTGCTCTTCAGACAGGTGGCATTCTACCTTTGCTCTTAGTCGTTGCAAAAGGATCGACAGCAATACTTTGCTTGGGTGTGATATCATGGCAATTGACCTATAGTTTGAGCACTCCTTGGGGTACAGGGGCCAGGCGAGTAAAAAAAGGGGGACCCCGGGCGCTGAGGAGATATCAGAAATAGCATGAAAAACAGCGATAAAAAAGGTAATCACCAGTTTTCGAGAGTTGTAAGAAAAAAAATGTCGTGGGCAATTTTTTCCAAGACTTGTAACTTGTCAGGGGCCCACCAGCCCTTCTGCATAGGGGCCCGGAATTTCTCTCGGCAGGCCTGACCATGTATAGCATTCCTTGTGCCAAATGTTCTCATTCTCTTGTCTCTGGCTGCAGGGTCATGAAGGTGAATGGTCATCTTACCAACACTAAATATCGCTAGACATTTTGCGGACACTGTGATTCACCTACAAGGAAATCTGCAAGTCATCATATCGGCAAAACGCCATGCCAGCAAAACACTGTGATGGTGAAAAGGCTGCAGGCGAATCGCTGTGTTGTTGAATTGTTCTGATCCTGAGACAATTTCATTTATAAACTAATTCTTTTTGTATATGCAAACTTCAAGATAATATCATATTATATACACTCAAGCAAAATAATATATAAAAATGTTTTGCCAGTCTGAACTTAAAATGCAACCGACCTTATCACCGTTAGGCAGAGAGATTTCAAATGGATCACTCCACATAAGTATTCCAGAAGTGTTCCTCTCAGAGCCACCTTTCCATGGAAAACCCTTCAAGGGAGCATCAGGATCACCAATCCAGTTCTTTGAACCCTAAAATTCATAAAAATGTAATATAACTGAAATGAAGGAATAATTTCTAAATGAAAATAAAAAAAAATATATATATCTAATTATAATTAGATGCTGAACTTAGTCTACATTTCTACTAAACTCCAAGTAATAATTCTGAGCACTGTCAACCAAGCAGTATGTGAGCATTACAAATTCCCAAAGACCAAACTATATCAGAACTTATCATCATAAAATTACACCCAAGAACTCTAGTAATAGTCTCGTAACTCATCTCATACCTAACAACAAACAATCTTTTACTTCAGAATCAGTCAGCCTATTGTAAAGGACATTTCACGGAAATGGCAATCATGAAAATCTATGATATCGTCAATGGTCGAGCCTTAAATGGTCCTTTCTAAGGTTCTTAACGTTTAACCGGATAAACGGCTAACCAGTCCTAAGAGCAAGGACCGGTCCTTTTAACCTTGATCAGTTAACCGTAATTTCAATAGGAAAACATTAAAACAATTTGATGTAGGCCGCAGGATGCCAGCATAGGCGCCGGCATAGGCGCTCGGCAACATCAAAGTGCTTTGATGTAGCCGAGCAGGACGCCGGCCCCAACGCATGCAACATCAAAGCTCTTTGATGTAGGCACCACGCCAGGCTGCCGCTAATAACTGGTTAACCAGTCTTTTTTTACTGTTAACCGGCCCTTTAAAACCAGCGGCTTTAACAACTTTAGTCCTTTCTGTCTGGCTTACATCACTTCATTTGTCTTGAGAACCACCTCAAATGACGGCCGTTCCAAACTATGCTCATGCAGCTATGAGCAGTTACTCGTTCCTCCTCCAGCAAAGACTGCCAAGTTCGGAGATAGATCGGCTTCACGTGGTTACCCAATTTGCCCATGAACATCAAGGAAAACAATTCCATTGAATCATTCCGGAAGAATCTAAAGACTTACTTGTTCAACAACTCATACAAGTGACATTTGTTAAAGTGCCCTAGACTTTTACCCCTTCATTCCCACAGTGCTATAAAAGTTGTCTTGATGATGATGATGATGATGACGACGACGACGACGATAATAACATTCTAATAATAACAACAACAACAACAACAATAATAATAATAATAATAATAATAGTACATACAAGAGGGAAAAAGACCCACCTACAAAACCTAGGATCCGGCTGTAAACCCACATCAATATGCATGGACGGGGAGGCAGTGGAATCAGCTGCTGAAAACTTCCTATACCTAGGCAGTCTCCAGTCATCTGATGGACACTGCAAAGAAGATTTAAAATGCCGCATTGGTCTAGCATCATCAGCCATGTTTTCACTGAACAAGATTTAGAAGGACAGTAGACTGCCTCTCGATCTCAAGATTTGCATGTACCGTGTGCTCATTCTGTCCATCATTCTCTATGCAGCAGAAACATGGACCTTGCTTGCTGAAGACCTGAGAACACTGGAAGCTTTCCACACAAGGAGCCTGCGGATAATCATGGGAATATGCTGGTACGACTTTATCATAAACAACGAAGTCCTCAAGCATGCAGCACTACCCCAGTTAACTGAAATGCTGTGCAAGTGTCACCTTGCTCTATTTGGCCACATAGCTCGTCTCCAACAGCATCAGGTTGATCTGACATCTGGACGTTGCCCTGATTCCTCCTGGAAGCGTTCTCTGGAACATCTGAGAAAGAAATTGATTGATCAGCTCCGACAGGACAACAACATTCCTCCCACTTCCCTCTGGTGACACGCCATTCTTAGAGGACATAGTATTGAGGCAATGCAACGGCCCACAGCTGGCTATGCAAACTAATTACTACTAACTATACAAGAGGAGGTTTGGCCACAGACAGAGTTGCTAAGCCAACAGCAAAACCCTAAATCCTGCAGCTGGTTGGACTAGATAATAAGTGCAAATGCATCAATGTACCGGTACTTATTTTCAAATGTCATCTGCTGCTCATGACCATAACTACCATTTTGCCATGTATATAATGAAAATCTTCAAGTGCTCTCAGAAAGAAAGTTACTCTGAGAGTTGTTCAAAATCCCTTTGAATTTCTGTATTCTGACCAAGACCATCCACTGTACAAAAGCCAGAAGATCAGATCACGTGACACCACTTCTTTATGAACTTCACTGGCTTCAAGTTCCACAGCGGACTGAATACAAATTAGCGATCCTTGCTTATCGGTGTCTTCATGGTCTGGCACCATCGTATCTGTCGGCTGATTTTTGCAAGACTTCTGACATCAACTTTCGTTGACGATTGCGATCTGTGTCCAGTCTTACTCTGGTTGTTCAGTCTACGTGTCACGTTACCATTGGTGATCGCATGTTTCTGGTAAAGGCTGCCAGAGTATGGAATAGCTTGCCATCATCAACAACTATGGCAAAGACACTAGAAGCATTTAAACGAGAACTGAAAACTGCTCTGTTTGTTCATAGTTATCCAGAACATTCATCATTGTAAGATATACTGTATTTTTAATTGTAAGGTGTCCTAGTAGTACTTGTACGATATGCTACCATAATCAGTTTATTATTATTATTATTATTATTATTATTATTTTATTATTATTATTAAAGGCCAATGGACAATGGTGTCATACTATTCTACTTACAATATCTTAATACTAAAATACAATATCTTAATACCAAAATGCAATTTGTAATCTGTCAATTTCATATTCTATACGACAACACAAGCAGAATTACATCAACCATATGAACATTGACTAAAGATTCTTAGATATCCATCAGTTATAAGGAGTTTGTAAAGGAATGTAGACATTCATCACCTTGTTATGGATAAGACTATAAATAAATTTACATGTAACTACCCTTAAATTAAAAAAATTAAAAACAAGCCATGACTACTGTTTTGAACCCCTAGACTAGAGAGATCCTCAGTAACTTCAATTGCAATGAGATGCAATATAATGATAAGTAAGTAAGTAACATCTCGTTAACTTCTATTACGCTTTCAAAAGAAGCATTGAAGTAGCTCCTTATTTCTGTGCGCTTAATCTCAAAATGAAGTAGCTATAGCCAAAGATGGGGTCATTCATGCTGGGTCATTTAATCAAAAGGGCGAGTAATTTAATGTTAAGTAATCTAAAGATAACTAATTTAATTTAATTAGAAGACTGCTTCTCAAGAATTGTAGAATTTACACTGGCCTTAATAACAGAGAGTGAAAATTTGGATCACAAATAAACACTAACAAAACAAAATTAATGCCAATTACAAAGAATGTTGGAGAATGGCCAATAGTAATACATAGCAGAAAAGAAATTGAAATTGTGAAGAATTTTGTTTACTTGGGAAGTGAATTGGAAGCAGAGGGAGGTTCGGATTTGAACATTATAAGAAGAATAGCAATAGCAGGATCTACAATCAACAGGCTACAAACCAAAATTTTCAAAAGACATGACATTGAGATGAAAACAACAAAATAAGAATTCTTAACACTTGGTAATACCAATGTTAATAAATGGATGTGAATCTTGGACCATAAAAAACAATTGGAGAAAAAATTAATAGCAACAGAAAATAATTGGCTTAGAATAATACTAAGGATTGGATACAAAGAACATATAACATATGAAGAAGTTAGAGAGAGAACACTGCAACTGAGCATTATTGAAGTAATCAGAAAGAGAAGAATGAAATGGACCGGACACATACTCAGAATGAAAAAAATAAGAAACCCAAAGAGAATTTTCAACTATGCACAAACCAGAGAGGAGAAGATCTAAAGGAAGACCGAAAGGACGATGGGTGGACAGATTGGAAGAGGATTTGCACATGGCAGGGCTGAATCTCAATGGAAAAAACAGAAGGAAGACACCAAATTACTTTGGAAGAAATAGCAAAGGACAGAGAACTTTGGGGAGATGTCATGAAGAAGTCGATAGCTGGACATAGCAGGAGGATGAAAACCTGACCTGACCTGAATTTAATGTAAATGTAAAACCTCTATGAAGCCTAGTGGCAGGCAGAGATCATGGGTTTGAATTAGGTGGGAAAAGACTAAAAGTTACAAATGAAGAGAGAGATTTAGGGCAAATTAGGGGTCATCATGCATAACAGTAATAGTAATAGTAATAGTAATAGTAATAATAATAATAATAATAATAATAATAATAATAATAATAATAATAATAATAATGCACTTCTATAGCAACATTTCTAATACCGTACTCTAAAGGTATCAACCGATGGTACTTCAAATCCATCAGCAAAAGACCAGGTCATTCCAGAAATCAGTCAGTGAGAAACAGTGAGGCAGAGCTATGGAGGAATTGCTAATTTAAAGAGATGGGCTTTAAGCCTAGATCGGAAAATAATCAATTTTTTGGAAGATCTGACAGCCGGGGGGAAAGAGTTCCATGTTTCTGGGCCAGAAATACAGAAAGAACTCTTACCAATTTCAGTGTTGGTTCTAGGTAAATTTAACAATGAATTAGCAACTATTGTTGAATGAGAATGTTTTGGGTGGTCTAGCATTATCATAGATTTCAGATATTGAGGTTAGCCAGACAGTGCAGAGACGTCATTTCACTGTTTTCCAGGGGGCAAAACACTTTCCACCTGGCAACTTTGCAAAAAAGTTGACGACCTCTTTTTTGCTTGTCAGTCTTCGAATAATTACTTCTAATTACTCCTCAAGGAGTTGACGACCTCTTTTTTTCTTTATAGTCTTTTCAACTCTTTAGTCAATTTGCATTTTAAAAACTGAAAAGCACAATCATTCGTGAACAATTTCTTTTTAAAAATCAGCGGGGCAACGGCCCCCCTGCTCCTCCTCAAAGTATGTCCCTGCTGCAGTGTTTTATAAACCATGAGACTAGTCTTGAATACAATTCTATGTTCAATAGGAAGCCAGAGTAACTTGCAAAGAACAGGATTAGTGTGATCATACTTACAAGTATTAGCAATGACTCGAACAATAGAATTTTGAATCCTTTTGACCTTTTGTACATTAGATTTGGCCATACCATTGTAAAGAGAATTGCAATATTCAAGTCTACTGGTAATAAGAGCATTGGCAATGGGAATTAGGGCAGACTTGGGCACAAGATCACGAATTTGTTGAATGTCTCCAATTTGCATATGAACACTGAACAGCTATGCATACTTTATTTATATGATCATAAAACAAATGCTTTTATCAAATATTACACCAAGATTGCAGACAGACTGACTTGGAGCGACTGAAATGTTGTGAAATTTAACTTAAACTGTGTCTTCAAATTTACTAAGATTAAATGGTGCTCCAAGAAGTAAAAACTCAGTTTTTGAGGGATTTAATGATATCTTGTTATTGAACATTGAAGACAACTTTATGCAGACAAACAGATACATTTTCAAGTGACACTGAAGAGGTCTTATCATCAAAGGCAATGAATAGCTAACCCGGTTAGCAAACTTGAACGGCTGCAGTCTGTTCTGAATCTCTTGGCGAGGATTGTGTTCGGATGTCGCTGGAGCGAACATGTAACACCACTTCTCAGGGATCGTCTACATTGGCTCCGAGTCCCTGAGCGGATTGTGTTCAAAAGATGCTGGTTGACGTACAGAGCGCTGCATGACCCATGCTGTCCTGAGTACCTTGCCTCTCTTGTAAAGAGACCGCAGGGTAATGACAGGAGATCTTCGCTCCGCTCGAGTCGTGGCATTAAACTTCATGTTCCTCCTCCATCCAAGACCGCCAAGTTCGGAGAGAGATCCTTCACTAGGGGTAATCCTATCTTGCGGAACTCTCTTCCTGATGAGACCACATGGCTGATACTCCCGAGCATTTCATCACGAGATTAAAAACGCATCTGTTTAGGTTGGGTTATAGTTGAGATGTTAAAGCGCTTTTGTTGTGGGCCTCAGCCTTGTTACAGCGCTATGGAAATTGTCTAGGAATGAATGAATGAATGAATGAATGAATAACTGTGCATTGTCAGCATAGAAATGATAATCAGTAGAGAAAAGTGAGAGAAGTGATTCAAGTGGCATTGTATAAAGAATGAAAAAGATGGGGCCCAGAACAGTTCCCTGGGGAACACCAAAATCTATATTCATTTTATTGAATTTGAATTAACATTACAGTGGACAGTATGAATGCAATGCTGAAGGTATGATTTGAACCAACCCAAAGCAGAATCCGATATACCAAACCATTTTTCAAGTCTATGGAGAAGAATTGCATGATCTATGGTGTCAAAAGCCGCAGACAAGTCTAGTAAAATAAGTGCAGTTGCCTTGTCATTATCTACTAGAAAGATGCTCGCTTCGCTCGCAGTGCAGGATAATACTAAAACCCAATCATTGAATTCATGCTGAACAACGTTTCAATGATGTACATACGCCACCTAGCCAAGCTCTGCGCCACGTAACAATTAGGCCTATGTACGTTAAAATCACGCAACTGTGACCATTTGTGATGCTGTACACGTATTTTTTGTGTACATTAAAATTGCGCAACTTCCTCAAGCTACGCCCACCAACGCATCGCGACACATTATGACGCTGTAATGAACAATTGAACGTACGCTTCGTCAAACGCTTCTTCGAAGTTTCCAATAGCAACGTCGTCTTCGATTCGCCCACCAATGCACCGCGACGTTGTACACATTATGACGCTGCAATGTACGCTTCGTCAAACACTTCGCGTCGCCGTTCGCTTCGCGTCGCCGTTCGGCCGCATCGCCGTTCGTTGCGCGTTCGCCGTGAAGTTTAACTCCTAAGGTTCCAGAACGACCAATCAGAACGCTCACCCAGCCAACCAATCAGAACACTTGAAGGTAACGATTGAGAACGTTGAGAACGTCACACAGCCAACCAATCAGAATGCTCACACAGCCAACCAATCAGAACGCTTGAAGGTAACAGAGAGACATACAGAACAAGGATCTTAATATTATAGATAGCAGACAAAATATACTCGTGAACAGACAGGAGAGCAGTTTCAGCTGAATGAAATTTTCTATATGCAGATTGTTTAGATAGTAGTTTTAGATAATAGTTTGCAACCATTCTAGACAATCCCTCTGCAGCTAAGAAGGGCAATGAAATTCTAGGTATGATCAAAAGTGCTGCAATGACAGAGAAAAGAATATATTAATAAGACTTTACAAGATAATGGTATGTCCACATTTAGAATATTGTATTCAAGCATGGTATCCATTTCTGAAGAAAGACATAAAAGCTTTAAAAAGAGTTCAATGCAGAGCAACAAAGATGATCAAGAGATGTCAAAGATTAAAGTAATTAAACTATGAAAAAGGCTAAAACACTGTGGATTAACCACTTTAGAAAAAAAGAAGACTGATAGGAGATTTAATCGAGATACATAAAATACTAACAAATAAAAGTGGAAGTACCATCTGAAAGAATTCTTATGACAGCACCTTATGATAGACAGAGATGTAGAACCTCGAGTACAAATTTTTAGTACTTGTACTTGTACTTGTAGGAGGTCATAACAGAAAATGTTTTGAAGCAAAATCTCTGCTACATGTTATTATTATTATTAGGCTTGACAAGCACATCCTCACAGATGGCCAAGATAATTTATGAAATGCTATACCAGTATTTTGGAACAGCTTGCACTGGTTGTCTAAAGAGCGGATCCATTTCAAGCTGGTGTTTTACGTCAGTGGCAATTCATGAGATCGGCCGGTTATTGGTGGTCGAGGACGTCGAACCGTCGGAGATCGAATTTATGGTCCTAAATTTACGCCATCAACTATTCTACGACCTTGAATACTTTTAAAGAGAGACTTAAAACTCTGGTTAAAAGATCTGTAACTTTGTAATGTGTTCACGCAGTCTTAAGAGCATAAGCCAGGAAAGGAGTTCAACAGATGTATAATCGAGCCATTAATCACAGTTGCAGGAAGTGCATTCCAAAGTAGAGGGTTTGACCGATGCAAGGTTCATCAAATCTCGGACCCCAACATCACAAAATGTCGGACAAAATGTCGGAGAAAATGGGGACAAAACGCGAAAAAAAGTCAATGTCAAAAATGTTGTACTAGTACTTGGAGTCACATATTAAATCGTAGATGTCGGAGGCCCGATAACCTGATGTCGTCGGCCGCCTGAGTTTTTGAGCGACTTGGTCAGGTACTCAGGACAGAGGATCTCTGACCCAGGACATAACAGAAAATCGTTTTAAAAACTGGTTATTATTATTATTATTATTACATAGATAATTTATGAAATGCTATAGCATAGCTAGGGCTAAAACATTTGTCAGATTCGATCTGCAGAAAAATGGTCCTAAATTTTCCGGAAATTCCTAGGAGACCAAAAAATGTAATCTGTCCCAGATTAGCATCGGCGTCATGGTTGCTCCCAACATCACTGTTGAGACGGAGGGGGACGTTGAAAATCAAACCTGGTTGTCAGCGTTCATCACCAACTCAGGACAGAGGATGTATGTCAGCACGCAACATTTGTAGACGATCGGGAACCCTGAGCAATGAAAATCAAACTGGTAGTTGAAAATCCAGCGTTCATCACCAACTGAAAGCCAGAAGCCCCAGGAGGATACTGTTGCAGTAATCCAACCTGGATAATAGTAGGGCGCGGATGAGCTGGATCGCAGCTGGAATAGAGATGTATCGTCGAATTTCGGCAATCCTGCACAGATGAAAGAAGCATGCTCAAGATACAGAGTTCACCTGGCCAGCGAGGAACAGTGATTCATCAAAAAGTATGCCCAGATGGCGGACTTCTGTGGTCAGAACGATGACAGCGCCACTGATGATGAAAGGAGAATGATCCAGAAAGTGCACTTTCCTGGGAGCGGCAATCCATAGTAGCTGTGTTTTGTTAGGATTGAGCGCGAGCCGGTTCCCCTCTGTCCACGACATAATCTCGTGCAAACATCCCTCCAGGCAGTGTCGCAGATGGCTCGTATCCGCATGATGACAGAAGCCATACACCTGCCCATCATCTGCATGTGTGTACCAGTTCAGCCCATGCAAATCGACAATTCAACCCAGGTCCGCCACATAGAGAATGAAAAGGAGTGTATGACTGCGTGTTTCCATAATCTCGGAAACTCACCGCTGGCCAGAGAAGCCGCCATTAGTGCCGTCAGATACGGGGCTAGTGTGACCACCACTTCCTTTAAGAGCCACGTTGGGAGTGGGTCTGACGAGCACTGTTTGTCAGGTGAAGACTTGACACAGGCTATGACTTCGGTAACTGTCGGCGGTGAGAAACCATAGAGGAAAGGACCTGGAAAAACGTTGTACGTCGCCAGACCCGCTCCAGACGTCCTGTTCTGTATATTGGCGACCTTGCAGTCAATAAAATGGTGGAAGTCGCTTGCAGAGAAGTTGGCTTGTATACCGGAGGGCGGACTCTTATCTCCAAGCAGACTGCTCAGTGCGTTCCATGTCCGCTTTGGATCCAGTTGTGCAGAGTCGATCACTTGATGCCAATACTGTCAGCCCTTTCTCCTCGCCAGACCCATACTGGCCCTTAGAACTTCCAAATGGACAACAGCACATTAATTTTATCAGAAGAGCCTTTCACCTGGAGATACCTTCTCTCGAGCCGGCATGCTCGCCACCGGGCTTGCCGGCAATCGCTGTCGTAAAAGGGTCGGTGTTACATGGGGCGCACGGTCATGAAAGCCTTCGGTGCAACATCGTCCAAAATTTCAGAGATGACACTATCTACCTGTATCCGGTGTGGTTCACTTGGTCCAGGCCTTGGTGCTAACAAGGATTGATTACTGCAATAGTGTGCTGTAGGGTCTCCTGGTCAATAAACCAGATCGTCTGCAGTCTGTTCTTAATCTCTCGGCAAGGATCGTGTTCGGATGTCGTTGGTGCGAGCACGTAACTACTTCTCAGGGATCGTCTTCATTGGCTTCGAGTCCCTGAGCAGATTGTGTTCGAGAGATGCTGGTTGACGTACAGAGTGCTGCACGACCAGTGCTGTCCGGAGTACCTTGCCTCTCTTGTAAAAAAGAGACCGCAGTGTAATGACAGGAGATCGTCGCTCCATTAGAGTCGTAGGGTCAAACTTCAGGTTCCTCCTCCTTCCAAGACTACTAAGTTTGGAGAGAGATCCTTTACACACGGTAACCCCATCTTGTGAAACTCTTCCTGACGATGTCACCACGGTTAATACTCCTGAGCACTTCATTAAGAGCTTAAAAACGCATCTGTTTGGGTTGGGGTATAGTTGAGATGTTAAAGCACTATTGTTGTGGGCCTCAGCCTTGTTACAATGCTATAGAAATCGTCCAAGAATGAATGAATGAATGAATGAATGAATGACGGACTGGTAGCGAAGCGCAAGTTCGAGTACCGTCAAGTTAGGGTCAACTGGAGCACAGAGTGACGATCTTTCAAGCCGCTCAATGAAATTCTCAAGCGTAGAGTCTTTCCAATTTCTTCTGTGGATTGTCTTATAATGTTCAATCTGCGGTGTAACTGGTGTCGTCCAATGAATCAGTTTGTGGTCGGATATTCCTACCTCGACCGCAATCACCTCACGTGGTTCACACATCCTTGACGATATTACTACATCCAACAAGCCGCCAAGCTCATGAGTTGGATTGCAAACGAACTGTTTGAGGTCAAACGAATCAATGAGTTGTTCGAGCTTTTGACAGTCAGGGTCTAACGGCTGTTCAAGGTGAATGTTGAGATCACCAACAATGTGAACTCCACAGTTATACATCGACATCGATTCTAATAATGTTTTTAGTTCAGTGAAGAACAGCTGGCTGACACTCTGTGACACCGGTCGGTAGATCTCTGCAATTATCAGCGAAGCGCTTCCGCTGCCCACTCTGCAACAGATGTGCTCAAAGGATTTGGTTTTCAGCTTCGAGTCGACCTTAGCGATTACGGTCCCAGGTTTAGAGACAACTGGTGTTCCTCCGTGATTAACAAAATGGATACTACCCAAGTTCACTGACACTGGTAACGCCCGGGCTGCCTCGATGACGTTGAAGTCCAGTCCACGAAGGCGCTTGATGGCAACGCTGTCGGGGCTTTCGTGCCACGTCTCTGTAAGAAAAAAGACGTTAAGGTCAAAATCGCTAAAGAGTTCCGATATGTTCTCCAAATTATTCGCACTGATCTTATATTAAGTAGTCCAGCATGGATCCGCCGAACAGGGGTATTGGAATGGCGGTCGAGTTTCGGATATATCAGTGTCGGTGTCCGGTCGCACTCAGGCACCGCCCGTTGAAGACGGATTGATGGTGGGATGATCGATATAGGTCTCTGCTGGCATTGTCCACCTCTCCTGCCATGCCCGGACGTCCAATGAGAGGGGGTGTAGAAGAGGTGGCGGAGCCTCCAGCAGAGCAACACAGAGGGACAAGTATGCGTTTCTGATTTAATCCCAAGTAGATGATCATCCGAAGTATAGGCAAAAAGTTCAATCACAGATTCCGTCATATCCACTGTCAAAGTAATGTAACTGAGGTGGACTATCGATGCCATCCACAGCTAGAGAGAGCATCAGGTGTCACCTGGTGATTAATTGGGCAACAATTCGGTTTCTCGGATCCACCCAACGCTGCAATTCAACGCTGTAACCGGCAAAATAAGCGCTTCAATAGCTGCCCAGAGTTACCGTCTTGATCATGCAGACGCATAAAGCTCCAAAACAAGAGTTAGTCCGAAAAAAGTTACGTAATCCGACTTGAGAGCGGAAAAACAGTACGTCCATCGGTAGGAACAAAATCTTACAGGCAGCTAGTAACAGCACCTCCTAGCGAATATCTGAATGGTTGGGAGACAAACAGCATTTTTAACTGAGCAAAGATGGAAAAGTACTATAGGATACTAGATTTGTCATATAGTTATTAGATGATTATCAAGCATTGCAAAAGTAGTGAGTATTGTAACTGAGCAAAGCATGTTGTAACATTGTATACAACAAAATTTGCTGTTATTTGTAGACTCAAGGAAAAGAAGATGAAAAACAATGAAACACAAACAAACCCATGACTTGAATGAAAGGCCAAGTAGAACACAGTGGTTCTCATGCAGAACAAATCCTACTAAAGCATTTTAAACCCTGCTGTTATTATTCATTAAATATTTTAAAGCAGAGGCAAATGCCATATCAAGAATGTAGTTAATAATTTGAAGCTAATAAAAATTATAAACTGATGCCGCAAACAGCTAATGTGGATGACAGAACTGAAAGTTGAAATAAATTTTGAAGCAACACACTAGCCACATAATACTAACGGATGAATAATTTTTCAAATTGCTTAGATACAAGCTATCCTTCTGCACATAACAAAGATGGTCATTTATCATTTCTGAAAATATTCAACTTACTCTAGCATAGAGATAGCGCAGAAAAAAGTCAAGAAGAAAAGATTTTCCTTTCCTGAATGCACCTGCAATGGACAAGATGACAACTTCGCTGTCCCTAACACGACGGTCAAGCAAAATTCTTTCCAGTGCTGCTTCATTAAGAGTAAAAGAATGGTCATTTTCAGCAGCTATCACTTGGACTGCCACTGCTGGACTGCCAGTTCCAGGATCTAAGGAAACATAACACCAAATATAAGCAAGAATTTTAATCATTTTAAAAACACTATAAAAGTCAGAAGTTCATTCATCCCAATGGAAAACAAGCATATCACAGCAATTGAGGTTGCAAGTGCACAACTTGAGCTTTTTTGCAGTCTTTTCAAAAAAGAAATCTTCAGCACTATGGATAAGAACACTGCAATGTAGATGCAAAGGAGAGAGCAAATCAGCGTAAGAGGACTAACTGTAGACATACAGAAAGCAAATGTGGCATTAGTAACTCAATGATTGACAGTAATGGCAGGCTATTGTTGGAAGATTTACAAAACATGACCACAAATATCGGGCCAGGTTCAGTTTAACTTCACTAACAAATTTCAGAATGACAATACTTTGAGTCAGGGATCTTCAGAAACATTATCAACCAATAACCTTGCTATCAGTGCCAGGCAAGGTTTTTGCACATGTTCTACTAGCACGCATCAAACCTCTGCTCCTCACAACCCAGCGACCTCAACGATCAGGCTTCACTCCCGGATGTTCGACAGTACTGTAGATGCCATCCTCGCTCTTAAAAACTTTTGTCTGAACTGCATTGTGAGTTCAACCTCCCTCTAAAGATAGCCTATCTGGACATCAAAGCGGCATTCGATTCAGTCGATTGTGAAGCGCTATGGAAGGTGCTACATTCTAAAGGCATACCAGACATTCTTCTACGGATGATCATCGACCTGCACATGAATACAAAGGCTCAAGTTCGTGTCAGTCATGACGCCACTGCTGAGTTCAAGACATCATCCGGTGTGTGACAAGGCTGTGTGCTTGCCCAGCTCTTTTCTGTGTAGCTATCAACTAGATTTTGGATCACATGTCATCAAACCATGGAGTTACTATTGTCTCACACACTATATCAAACTTAGTGTATGCTGACGACACTATTATATTTTATGCTTCAGATGGTCAGGTCACCGAGATCCTATCTGACCAGAACAGCCGCTGCTCCCTTGGATATGAAAGCCTCCTGGGAAAAGACCCACCTACAGAACCTGGGGTCCAGCTGTAAACCCTCATCAATATACATACTATTATTATGATGTATTTAGGGGTTGCACAGCGACCTTGAAAATCGAAACGTCAGCCAATTATAACGCAATGTCATTAATGGTTATTAACGTACAAAAAGTCGTACATACAAGATTTAGCTTCAGAAACTGTCAAATGTCAGTGTCAATGGCTGCTAAGCTACTGAACAATAACATTTTTATTTGGTAGTGGAAACTGTTTTCAATGAAGTTCAACGACTTGCAGTAAGTATTGCTTTTGCTCTTCCTGGTTTGTCAGCGTCGATTTGAATGTCTGGGTTAGGGCAACACCACGTTCTGCTGCATCGTTTACAATGTTCAGCTCCCTTACACGTGACTGAGCTGCCAAATATGATTCGTTACTGTCCTAAATGGATGGATCTAGCGACAGAAAACCTGTCGAAATGCTCATCGAAGCAAGGAAATGTTTGGTGCTGGCAGATACAAAGTGACTCAGCTGCTTGTTTCCAATGTGCACGTCTTTCAAGGTAATTCGAGCCAGAGGACTAGAATCCCCAACGTTTGACAGAGCAGAGACCATGTTTGCCTTTTCAGCTGCAGATAACTGAGAATCAAAGAAAGCCAAGCCAATAAGTTGTTCATTCAGATACCATAAGTGATGCTTGAACGTTTTCATTGCTGCGTCAGCAACTGCATCATTTGTTGAACGATATACTTCGAGATCCTTCAGCAATTGTAGATCATTCCCAGGAGCTGAAGTAGGCAAGGTACAGGTAAACCATGCCTTGAGATAAATTCTCACAACAAACAAATTGATCTGTTGAAGACCTGCCAGTTCTGCTGCTGTAAGTCTGAACTGTGATCGAAACAGGTGGATCTTTAAGCTGTATAGTATTTTGCGGAATTTTTGCCCATCCAGCATGCCCTATGGTATGTGCCAGGTGCATTGATATGGATGTTGGGGTTGTTGCTAGCAGTATCATCACCCAAAAACAGCGAGGCGAGCACCAGAAACTCTTTGTAGTCATCTCTGGGATGAAATAGTTGCAGCTGTTGATGATGAATCCAAGCAGGTCGCCTTTTATAATTTCAAAGTGTAAAATCAGGTGTCTGTCTTCAGTCACACTGTCATACATAGAACAATCAATGTGATTCCATTCTTTAGAAAATCTTTCAAATAATTTGATATTAGGCCCACTTGAGCAGCCCATCAACAAGTCAAACACGCTGGCTACTATGAGCTTGTGGACATGATGGCGACAGGCTAAAGGGAGGAGATCTCGCTGAAGTTTCTGCTGCAGCCTGCACCAGCCTTCATTCCAGTGTTACTGGCTGTGGTATCAAAACACATCGAATGAATGCAGTTTGTGAGTTTCCGCTCTTCGATCAAATGGAACACTGCTGATGCCTGCGCTTCTTCAGTGCCATTTAGAATCTTAGGAACACCAAGCAGTTTCACAATACCTAAAGGCACTAAAAGTAGCCTATTCAATATTGCATAGAATATGTAATGTGTATTATATAATCAAAGATCAGCATAGATTATGTACATATGTGAACTAAAACACCTAAAATTGTCACACAGTAACCAAACTTGACACATTGTTACTGATTCTAGTTCTAAGCAAGTTCGATGCAAATAAGGCATTGTTTTAACAGCGTCGTGCAACCACTAAACATTGACACATTTTTTAAAACTTTAAAACTTTCTTATATAGAAAGGAACAATTTCTTATATAGACTTTAAAAATCAAAAACATTTTTTCAGATCGTTGGGTAAGACTTTAAATATATAAAAATTTTTTATTTTATATCAGTGGTCATTTCACACTTTTCTTGAAATGAGTTAAAATTTTCTTTTAATATTTATATTTTTATAAGTTTGATTGAAAAACACAAAGTTCTTTTACATACAAAAAATAGTTGACCTTTTTTTTTTTATATAGGCTGCTGACTTTTGCCTGCAGTTATCCCAGTTTTTGTATTTTGTTGCACATTATATATAAATTAGTATTTATGGGGATAGCCCCCAGTCTGATTTATATATACAGTATAGTTATACAGTGTATATATACAGTATATATATATATATATATATATATATATATAGTATATAGTATATATATATATATATATATTAGGGCTGGTCCGAATAGGGGTTTTGAGCCATTCGGACGAATACAAATAGTCGGCTTCACTATTCGACGAATAACGAATACGAATAGTGTATACCATACCCCTCCCGATGCAAGTCGCCATAATGCGGTCAGCAATAGTGCTGTGTGCTACCACAATACTATTATTATTCAGACAATTTATATAACACTGTACGCATGGCGTCTACCAAAGTCAAAGGCGCTGTACATATTTAACATTCATAAGAAGTCGCAAATAAATGTGTCTTCAAGTTCTTCGCGAATTGATTGTAGGAGTTCGATGAGGTTACAGTGTCCGGTAGAGCATTCCACAACCGCGGATTTCCCCTTACAACCGAACGCTCACCAAACTTTGACGTCTTCGCAGAAGGTGGAACCGCGAGAAGAACACGGCTGCTTGAACGTAATTGATGACGTCTTTCAGTCAGCGATTGTCTGTGAAGAAGTGTGGAAAGGTATTCAGGACATGTTGGGTCGTGAAGCGCGCGGAATGACATCATGCACCGCTTGTATGTAATCCTCTTGGGTACATTCAGCCAGTGTAGTTCGTTTTTCAGTAGCGGAGTGACATGTTCCCTCGTTCTGAGTCTGTATATCAGCTTGACCGACGCGTTCATCACCCTCTGCAGCCACCCGAGCTGTTTCATGTAGACCAAGGAGGACACTGTTGCAATAATCGATTCTCTGCAATACCATTGCCCGAACAAGCATTGTCGTTGTGCTTGTCGGAAGATATCGCCATACCTCCTTGATTCGTCACATTTGGTAATAACACGACGCGGTCAGCTGGCCGATATGTCCGGCAAACGAGTGTCTCGTCAAGCCAGAGTCCAAGGAGGTGAAGCTCAACGACCAGGTGAACCGCAGTACCGTCCACTCGGATCGGATCCTGCGTGATGTGATGCCTCCTCCTTGGGGTCAACACCACAGAAACTCAGTCTTACTCAGATTCAACATCAACCGATTTGCTTCCATCCACTTGTCAACCTTGAGTATAGCATCAACCATCTTGGCTCGAAGTCAATCCGTCTCGCTCGGCAGACAATCGGCGTAGATCTGAATGTCATCGGCATAGGCATGAGGCGTCAACCCCACCTCTCGAATGACCTCAACCACATCGGCCACAAACAGTATGAACAACAAAGGCCCAAGCACTGAGCCTTGCGGCACCCCACTGTGTACAAGGCGGGAGATGGTCTGTTGTCCTTTCCAAGAGACCAATTGTGTCCTTCCGTTCAGATAGTCAGCTAACCAAGCCAGAGCAGAACTGCCTAATCCATAAGAACACTGGAGTCGCCGTATCAGGAATCAATGAATCAGGGTTTCATGATTGACCGTATAAAAAGCGTACGACAGGTCCAGAAGGCCTAGCAGCGCCAGCCGTCCGTCGGCTGTCATCTCAACCAGGTCATTGAAGACGCGAAGCACCGCCGTCTCAGTTGAGTGACCTCTTTGGTAGGCTGATTGATGTCTCGGCATTAAGTCGTTCATCAGAAGGTGCATGACTAGTTGCTTATTGACTATTACTATACAAACACTATTACTATACTATACTATACTATACTATTACTACTTATAAGAATCCTCGTATAACTTATACATACGTCATGGGTCTCCAACTCAAATCAGATGGCGGGCCGCATTGGACCACAAACCCAACGTCACGGGCCGGGCATGATTACAAGTACCGGTAATACCTTGGTCTAAGACTAAGTAATTAACAGTGTAAATTGAAAATGTAGGTAAAGAACACAATGAAACATAGCATTACACATTGTTATTTATTCCTGTTCTATGTCTTTGTGGATAAGTAAGCAATTTGGAATCTCTTAGTCCTAAAAATAATGGTAATAACCGGTCCTATAGTTAAAATTGTTATTTTTCTAAACTCGGTGACGGGCCGGATGAAACTGTCCCGCGGGCCAGATCCAGCCCGCGGGCAGCCAGTTGGACAACCCTGACATACGTATAGTTTAGCAACTTCCAGTGTGGACAAAAGACAAATTGAACACGCAAAGTAGAAGTAAAGACTTTAAGGACCATCTGTTCTTACTTGGCCGTGTGTTTGTACAACATGATTATGCATCACAGTTGCTGTGAACGATGTCGAGGAACCACCGCCGTGAAAAATGACTGTACTGTACATCAATGTGCACGTTGCTTTAATTTCGTCTTCACAAATATTAAACAACTTCCAAATCAGGCTTTGCCTATCCATCGTCAGCTGAAGCAACGATAGTTGATTTCAATTTTTATTCAAATAAGAAATTTAATTCAAATACGTTTTACTAACATAACATTACCCGTATGGTTTAACTAATAGATTGACATATTCTACCAGGGATAATTCTTTTAGCGCAAGTTCAGATTAATAGGCCTACATTTGTATAGCACTGTTTCGGCTGGGAAAATAGAACAAAATGTTATCTCCGGCACTTGAATTTACTGAACTGAAGTATTAAACTAAATGCAAATTTTAATGTCATGTGACCACTATTTGTATTTGTTTTGACCAGCACTAATCGAACGAATACAAATAGACTATTCTTCACAGTATTCAGCGCCAAAGCGAATACGAAGCGAATATTCGGACCAACCCTAATATATATATATAAACTCAAATCCTAATCATGTAATATTAATGTATTCACACAGATGTAGGTAATGATATGATTAAGAATCTGCATTAAGAAATCTAGAATTTTATTTAAACACCAGGTAAAAGTAAAACACAAAAAGATAAAAATTCTCAAAAATTCAAAAGTAGACTTATCAAGCCAGTGTGTCAAATGTGTTTGTTTACACTAAACAAGTAGATCAACACGAGGCTTGGTGTACATGTAGCTCAGAGCGATATGAAGTGAACTACTGGCATTAGCAAGATTCCCATTTTTGTTTTGTTTTTATTATTATCTTTAAAGCGAATCATGTTTCACATCTGAATGTAGAATCAAATATTGTCAAGTACATCTGGACAAAATCACTTAGCTCAGGGTAATCCTGTCTTACAATGATATATGCGTAAACTTCTATTAGGCTAGGTTCGGAACCCCACCCACACTTTTAGAGAGGTTAGGCTCTGAAGCTTGAAATTCCCCCTCTTTTGAAGAAGCAACAAGACAGCAGGTGTTGCAAGTTGCATTCACAGATAAATTGGAGTCCCCAGAAGATGACTAATGCTCAGATACCTGCATAGCTATTGGAATGCCATAGCAAAACCAAACAGGACTTAGGTATCAACTATCAACCAAGCTGTATGGACCGGGTTCAGTGGCAGGGGCGGAGATCTGTGATGCTGGTCAAAACCTGTCATTGATTGGCCGTCATTCAGCAAGGAAACCGACCTTTGACCTATCGGAATGCTAGTGTTTAGGTAAATTAACAAGGATTTACATGACTTTGATTGCAACCATCATCTATGCATATACTCTATAAAATTCTGAATAAATCAAATTAATTAGAACAATTTGACTATTTTGCTTTTAAATAAGTTACTAATTAAAATTTATTTTGAATTCTTTCGCAGACCACCACTTCAAGAACTACTGAACTAAAGAACATTTCTTCATTATCAGTGATCTTAATGATTAATGAATTGATGAATTATTCTTCTTCTTCTTCTTTAGGTGCTGTGTATTTCTACGTTAGCGACCATGTATTTCCACTTTTTCTATCTTGACATCCTCTTATTAATTCGATGTTATTCATTATTCCCTCAATTCCTTCTCGTAGGCAGTCTACATATGTGTTTCTCTGCCTTCCTCTGGCTCTTTTTCTCTCCACTTTTCCAGTTACTGCCAAATGCTCCAGTCCTTCCTTCCTCATTACATGTCCGAAGAAGGAAAGCTGCAGGCCTCTTTTTGATGGTTGTCATCAGACTTCGTTTTATTCCAATTTCATTCAAAATCTCTTCATTGGTTTTCTTTTCCGTCCATGAAATCTTCAGCATCCTTCTCAGAAACCACATTTCTGTGGCTTCCAATTTCTTCTCCATGGCCTTGGATATAGTCCATGTCTCTGTTCCATACAAGAGTACTGACCAAATATAGCATGAATTATTAAATCATGAAATCATATTATGGCTAGATAGATAGATAGATAGATAGATAGATAGATAGATAGATAGATAGATAGATAGATAGATAGATGATTACAGCATATTATTACATGATTTTTGGAATCATTAATACATCGGTAATTATAAATCAATAATTGCCTTTATAATCATGATACCTAAAATTCCACAAATATCCTTACCATACAGTTCAGCTGATATCAGTCTCCGTTCCGTCATGTCTCGTTTTATTAATTCAACTAGACTGTGCAACTAACAGTTTTTCAGACTGGCTGCCTTAGATTGTACATTGTAAATGAAATCAATACATACATTTTAAGCCAACCAACAATTCAGGCCATGCACACTCTCATTCTTTCTAATTTAAGTCTACAAGTTGGCTGAGTCATGCAGCATTCAAGCCAGTTAAAAGTCCTTATTGACTAAAGATAGTTACATGCTAACTATGGTTAGCAGCTGTACACAGCTAACACAACCAAATGGCAAAACAGTCATATTGACAAAATGTTAAGGTATATATGTTACAGTCAAAGTGTGAAATCAGGCTATGTTGACATTGCCTGAAATTTTTAGGCAATGTTGACATAAGCCGTTTCACTCGGGCAATGTCGACATTGACTGAAAATTTTAGGCATTGTTTAACAATACCTGAAATTTGCTCTGATTTCTACACACTTTGCCTGAAATCTTTATCCGTGATGGAATAGCACTGTATATGGAGCTATGCATGCATCAATGTGTAACATAAAAAATTAAATGAGTTGCAAATTAGGGGCCGTCCATAATATCCTTAGGGGACATGAGAGATTCAGCTGATTTATCAGAAGCGCACGGGAGGGTGTCACACTGAATTTGTTGTTTTATTCAAATTTAAAAATAGACTAGAAAGAGACTGTGCTCGCAGTGCAGGATACTAATCCAATAGACTAATACCCAATCATTGAATTCATGCTCGCCACCTAGCCAATTGTAAATGAAATCAATAGGCCTATACGTTAAAATCACGCAACTGTGACCATTTGTGACACTGTACAGGCCATACGTTAAAATTGCTGAACTTCCTCATACGCCCATTTCTAATTTATGACTGCAATGAACAATTGGCTACGCCTTCGCGTCACTAAACCGTGTGGTTAGCAATAGCAACGCCGTCTTAACATCGTCCTGAATTGACTAAACGGTCTACCAATAGTTACGCCACCCACCAACGCATCGCGACTATGGACTAAACGGTCTAAACCGTCTACCAATAGTCAACCAATCAGAACGCTTGAAGGTAACAGACAGAGAAAACAGATAAGGACCTTAATATCATAGATAGTAGGCTGGTGTTATTATTATTATTATTATTATTATTACATAGATAATTTATGAAACGCTATAGCATAGCTAAGGTTAAAGTCGAGAGCGTTTTACATCAACAATTCATCAGTTCGTACAGAAGGATGGTCCTAAATTTTCCGGTAACTGTTCATAGGAGACTCGGGAAAGATGTGTCTTAAGAGCGGTCAACAATGATTCAACAGCTGTAATTAATCGACGTCACAGTCGCAGGAAGCGCATTCCAAAGTAGAGGGTTTGCATGGTATATTCACACAAACATTTGATTTGAATAAAATTACCTTCTCACGGTCAAACAAAGGGTCCCGACTATTGTTCCCATGGTTATTTAAATATTAAAAACCTTAAATTTAATAGTAAACAAGTGCTTTTTGGCTATGGCTAAAAATTAATTAAATGAGGGGTTTGCTAATTTACGTATGCATGGGGGTAACAAAATGTACGGTGTGCTTACCCTCGGAAGTGGAGATTTACGCGATTTCACTGACTGTATAGCAGCTATTGTTACGTGGACGGAAGAGAATCGCTCGCACTGAATCCGCCAAGACTGAATTTTTGTGGATGAGCACCCCCCAGGAGAAGGCATTTATAAGTCATGCCCCGTTGTGGTGGGAGATGCAGCCATTGCTCCCTCCGATTATTACGTCTTCTGGGAGTGCTCCTAGATGAGATATCCTTTAGCGCACGTTAACAATCTGATACGCTCCTGCCACTACCAACTGCGGAGAGTGAGGTCAATTCATCGGTACCTGCCAGTGAGCAGGCTGTCAAATTAGTGCGGATGGTACTGACAAATTGATTACTGTAACGGTGTGCTTCTTGGACTTCCGGATACTAGGCTGAAAGATACAATCAGTGCTGAACCAGGCTGTCAACAGTGATTTTCGGCTGTCGCTGGGGTGACCACGTCACTCCTCTCCTTAGAGATCGACTCCACTGGCTCCGTGTTCCACAGCGCATTGTCTGCAAGCGCTGTTGGCTTATATTCGGGCACAAATCCATTCTGTCCTGATTATCTAACTGTACTTGTACGGAGATCGACTGTGATCGAGAGGAGATCGGTTCTTAGGTCCAGTCGGAGAGTGCAGTTGTTGGTCCCTCCCCGTGGTTAAGTTTGGGGAAAGATCATTAAAAACTCTCTTCCAGACAATGTTACTGGAGCAGTCTCAGCTGGACTTTTCATTAGAAATTTGAAGACACATTTATTTAATATTGATATGAATTGTGTTAAGCGCTTTTGTTGTAGGCCTTAGCCTTGTCTACTGCGCTATATAAATTGTCAATAAATAAATAAATAACAGGTGGAGGGGATTGAAAATATGACTTTTTTGCGTACGTACTATATGGATGGTCCCTTAAACGTTGCAAGCAGTAATATAAAACAGTTCTGAAACATTAATAACTGCCAAAAACTTTATTAACCCGTTGCATGGGGATTTAATTTTTTCAAGTCGTCCCCAATCGGGGTATTTAATTTGGGGGAAAGGCGTTCATGTGAAAATGTGAACATACAAGTTTTAAACTTACTATATTTCAGGCTATATAGAAGCTATAAACATGCGGTTTGCACCGTTGTTTAGCATTTTTATTGCTCTTTCGAACCATCCGTGCCAAAGAAGAAAATTTTGGGGGTAGGGTCCACCCTACAGCCCAAAATAGGACCCCTCCCCAACATTTTGGTCAAATTTTGTTCCAAGCCCAATAGCAAAACTTTTTCCGTGGTAACCCCCAAACTGTGAGCGAGAACGTTGTAAAGGGGTGTAATTGGAACAGAATAATGCAAAAATTTGAAGATTGGACAAAATTTGGAGTAGTTATGCTTTTTCAAACAATATTACTCATTGCTCGAAGAAATGACAATTTTGCGAACAGATTTTCAATCTGAAAAACCAAACAACTCAGTATATTTCAGGCTATACAGAAGCTAGAAAGATGCGGTTTGCACCGTTGTTTAGCATTTTTATTGCTCTTTCGAACCATCCGTGCCAAAAAAGAAAATTTTGGGGGTAGGTCCACTCTACAGCCGAAAATCGGAACCCTCCCCCCCAAAAAAAATTTCAAAGTGCAATAGCAAACAATTTTCAGCGGTGACCCCCAACTGCGAGCGCGAAAGTTTTAGGGTGGTGTAATTGGAACATAATAGTGCAAACATTTTGAAGATCGGGCCAAAATTGGCAGAGTTATGATTTTTCAAACCTCAGACTTGAGATTTTTCGAGGCATTTCAACGCAAAATCCCAGTATTTGGACGATCAATGGCAAGTTTTCTTCCTTATATAGTCAACAACAGCGAAGAAAGTGCTGCCATCTATCGAATGGATAGTAAACTAAATCGAAAAGTTACTCCAGGAGTCCCGGGGCGGTTTAAAACTTGGTCGGACCAATGTCCGATGCTTATGTGGCGCACCGTTTTAAGACGGCGTTACACTTTCGGATATGATTTTCGGCCGCCGTTTATAGACAGCGCTGCCCGGGAACGGGTTAAGTTCAAATGAAATAAAGGAACAAGCAGTAGTAGAAAACAGTTCTACAGCATTAAAAACACAAACACACACATATATGTTACAGTCAAAGTGTGAAATCAGGCAATGTTGACATTGCCTGAAATTTTTAGGAAATGTAGAAAATAAGTCTGGCGACATTCCACATCCCTGTCTTGCCCCTTTCCGTATCTTTATCCATTTTCCTAAAGTTCCGTTAATCCTGATTGCAGCTTCCTGTTTCCAATACAAATCTTGCAGCAGTCTTAAGTCCTTCCCATCAATTCCTGAATTCTCCAAGACTGTAAAAAGAGTTTCATGCACCATGCTATCAAATGCTTTTTCATAATCAATAAAACATAGATACAAATCTTTTTGCATCTCGATGCATCATTCCCCAAGCATCCTTAGTACAAAAATTGCATTTCGGCATCCACAGTCTTTTTTGAAGCCATATTGTTCTTCTGCTATTGCATTTCTAGTCCTGCTCCTTGCTCTTTCAAGCAGTACTCTTAGAACTATCTTCGTTATATGACTTATAAGACTTATCGTTCTGTGATCTCCACACTCTGTCGCTCCTGTTTTTTTGGGTATTGCAATGAATATTGACTGGCACATTTCCAGTGGCAAGGACCCTGTTTCATACATGATGTTAGCCATTTCTGTCAATTTCTTTGTTCCTATCTCCCCGGCTTATATGGAGAGGAAGTCATAACAGCAATTGAAGATCTAGAAGGTGTCAAAATTGGAGGAAGAAACGTAAATAATCTTAGATTTGCAGACGATGCAACTCTAATAGCTGAGTCAAAGAAGAAACTGCAGGAACTTATAAATAAATTAGCAATAGAAGGCGAAAGGAAAGGTTTAAAGATCAATATAAAAAAGACCTTCTGCATGGTGATTACCAAGAACAAAGTAATACCCACATGCAAAATAAGACTAAATGGCAATGAAATCAAACAAGTGACACACTTCAAATACTTAGGCAGTATGATAACCAGCGATGGGAAATGTGAGAAAGACATAACATCAAGAATAGGATTGGCCAAGGCAGCATTCTGGGAACTTAAAACAATACTTACAAATAGGCACCTGTATCTCTTACGAGACAAGATTAAGAGTGCTCAAATGCTATATTTGGTCAGTACTCTTGTATGGAGCAGAGACATGGACTATATCCAAGGCCATGGAGAAGAAATTGGAAGCCACAGAAATGTGGTTTCTGAGAAGGATGCTGAAGATTTCATGGACGGAAAAGAAAACCAATGAAGAGATTTTGAATGAAATTGGAATAAAACGAAGTCTGATGACAACCATCAAAAAGAGGCCTGCAGCTTTCCTTCTTCGGACATGTAATGAGGAAGGAAGGACTGGAGCATTTGGCAGTAACTGGAAAAGTGGAGAGAAAAAGAGCCAGAGGAAGGCAGAGAAACACATATGTAGACTGCCTACGAGAAGGAATTGAGGGAATAATGAATAACATTGAATTAATAAGAGGATGTCAAGATAGAAAAAAGTGGAAATACATGGTCGCTAACGTAGAAATACACAGCACCTAAAGAAGAAGAAGTGTAGAAAATCTGAGCAAATTTCAGGCATTGTTAAACAATGCCTAACAATTTCAGTCAATGTCAACATTGCCCGAGTGAAACGGCTTATGTCGATATTGCCTAAAAATTTCAGGCAATGTCAACATTGCCTGATTTCACACTTTGACTGTAACATATATACAGTACCACTACACTATCTCTGTTATGCACAAATCTGAATTAGCATGAATATTTGGAAAATCATTCAAAATGCCTATAAACATAAATGCATAGATTAATATTTTAAGTTACCATCAGTGTTAAGCTCCATTGGTCTATTGCTTCACAAAAGACTGCATTAAAATAGCATTGGTGCTATGATTATGCTTAGATACACAATAGCTGTAATGCTATTTACTTTTTGCAATATTATTGTTCATGCATGCATGTGTATGAAGTGCATTGCTTGCATGTGTGTCTGCTTGGGCAAACCATTCTCATAACAAGGACCTTTAAGCTGAAATCATTATACTTCCAACTCACCTACTAATCAATCAATATTTCTGCCCTGAATTAGCTGCATGTAGGAGCCGCCCTGAGAATAGTAGAACAGAATACACTAATTAATAATTTATTCCGTACTGCATCAACCATTCAACAGGAAAATTGTATTGCCTACGATATCCTTTTCAGAAAGAGCAACATATAAACACACCTATTTAATATAGGATTTTACTGATAGAATTATGTCAAAGTGCTTTTGTCGTAGGCCTTAGCCTTGCTTACTGCGCTGGAGAAATTGTCTAGAAATAATAATAATAATTGGATACAGCTTATGCATCCCAGGCACGGCTGATACAAGAAACTAAAAAAAATTGTACTACTGATAATAGTACAAGAAGAATCCTGCAGTCACTCTTCATGCTGCATTCATTGGTTGTTCGAAATTTTGATTACTACTGGCAATTATATTCAAATCTGAAATCTCAGAACAAATTATGCATCTAGGTCAACTAAAAATAATTGCAAGCATAAACTGAATCCAATGCAGAAATATAATAATTAACAAGAAATTTGTAATTCATAGCAAGGACATTCATAATTGGAAACAAGTTATGAACACTCTCTCAATGTAGAGAAATATTTAGCAGCAACCACAACCACGCACATCAAAAGAAGTTACTGAATTTATATTTTATTTTCCACCAGAACCTTTCCATTTACAATCAATGCACTCGGTCCCAACCATTACTCCAGTTCATGCATTGGTGCACTTTATTTGTTACTTTATCTACCATATATACTCACACATGAGTGATCTCATAGATAAATCGACCATCTTTTGAGGCCAAAAATTAACAATTTTCTATGATCCACATAAAAGTCAACAATACAAATTTATGAGCATATAGATTTCTTGAATTGGGTAATTATGCTCCATCAACATTGAAATTAGGTCAATAGAGCACCTTGTTCCCTACCCTTGTCTCCAAGCTGCTTACAGGCCAAAGTTCAGCATCTGGAGGATTTGTTCACAACTCAAGTCTAAGTGCTTTATGGTCGGCCTCATCCAGTTGGGGGAGTGGACAGCCAAGGCATGCTTTAATTGCTGTGATGATCCTTTGTGGAAGCAGTCCTCATCAGATGCCCAGAATATTGTAGAAGCTGCTTGAACGACTAGTAGCGAAACAGCTGATTGAATATCTGTCATCATCAGGGCTACTGCCATCATTGCAATCTGCATACCGTCAACATCACTCCACGGAGACAGCTGTCCTCAAGGTACTATCGGACATTCTGCTTGCTGTTGACACAGGTAATCTCGCTCTGCTGACGATGCTCGACCTGTCAGCTGCATTTGACACTGTTGATCACGCAATTCTGCTGCGACGCATGCAGACGACCTATGGGATTGATGACACTGTTTTGTGCTGGTTTTCATCGTACCTCAAGGACCGCACTCAATATGTACGATGCAGCTCCTCCAAGTCTTCCTCAACGCTAACTGTATGTGGAGTTCCACAGGATCGGTCCTCGGCCGATCCTTTTCTGTTATATACTGCCGACTTGCAGGGGCTGATCCAGAGACGTCAACTTCAACCACACTTGTATGCTGATGATACGCAAATCTATGGCATCTGTAAGCCGTCAGAGACTGCCCAGCTACAAAGCGAAATATCTGAATGTGTTGACGATGTCGGTGCATGGATGCAATCCAACAGGCTGAAACTCAACTCAGCAAAGACTGAGGCGTTGTGGTGCTCGTCGGCCCGGCGCCAGCACCAGATTCCTGTGACTGGAATACGCGTTGGCAGGGAGGTCGTCATGCCGTCCGCTTTTGTCCGTGACTTAGGCATCTACATTGACGCCGACCTGTCGATGCGGTCGCATGTCACGAGAACTGTGTCGAGTTGCTTTCGCAGTCTTAAGGCAGCTACGCAGCATACGTGAGGTCCGTCACACCATCGGTGATGCAATCACTTGTTGTTGCATTGGTCCTCAGTCGTCTAGACTACGGCAACTCGACGCTTGCTGGCGTCTCCGGCACTTGATTGCAAAACTGCAGTCAGTCCTAAACGCAGCTGCCCGTTTGATTTTTGCAGCTCGGAAATACGATCACGTGACCCCTCTTCTACGTGAGCTACACTGGCCGTTTTCCGGAGAGGATAGATTTCAAACTCGCTACGTTGGCATTTAAATGTCTCAATGGATTGGCGCCGTCATATCTGGCAAACGCCGCGCGTGTCTGGCGTCAAAACTCGATGCCACCTGCGCCTCGGCGTCTCGACGACTGACGTTCTGCGTGCCTCGAGCACGGCGTTCAACGATCGGTGGCCGTGCTTTTCCGGTCGCTGCTGCTCGTGTCTGGAATGGACTTCCGCCTCACGTGAGGTCATCAACGACGCTGGAGACATTCAAGAAGCGCCTCAAAACCGAGCTATTTATTAGATGCTATGATGCAGTGTGACCACCTCTCTGTACAATTCATTTCTGTTTAATAATGTTATTGTTACGTGCCCTTGCAGTCGTTAGACATTATGTCACGATAATCTTGTCGTTGTATAATAATAATAATAATAATAATAATAAGCCTTTTGACTATGGAAGAGATAGGTTCACAAGACATGCATGAGCAGACCTGGGCCAGCTCTCTGAACTCTGTTTAGAGATCTCTAAACAGAGCTCAGTGTGCCTAGATAGTCCACAGTAGAGCTGTACCGATTAATCGGGAACATTCGCAATCGGGCCGATTATGAGGACAATCGGAACAATCGGTAATCGGGTGCCAATCCGGCACCGATACCGATTAATCGTTAATATTCGTATTCGGGCCGATTATTAGGGTAATCGGAACAATCGGTTATGGGGAACCGATAATTTTTTTCTGGGTGCCGTAGGCCCTAGTGAGTGGTGACTGGTGACTGGTGAGTGTCGCCCTCTGGGAGTCTAGACTCCTTGGTCGCTTCCTTTGGGGGTGGTTCTAGCGCCATCTGGGGGTCGGTGGCGGTTGTGAGCTCGTAGAACTGTCGATGGAGGGAGGGACGATGGAGGGCCTGCTTATCTTGAATCCTTCATTCGATAGTCGGTCGGGGGCAGTTAATGTCAGACCAGATTGCCAGATATGACATCTGTTAACCATCAGTCGGAGACTCAGAGACGATTAGCGTCCAATCTGACTTCGTCGGCATCTCTTCACCCTCGGTCGGAGACGATTAGGTCCGATGATCTTATCTGACTTCGTCGAAATTACTCAGATGCATTAGATGATTTGAATGTTAGTGTAGCTTCGCTTGTTACAACCTACTACACGTAGTCTCAAAAGCTAACTGCCCGTGTCGACGTTTAAAGTTTCAACATTAGCGTCTTTCTGGCGGAGACGTACGTCAATCAAGATGGGCTTACGTGACAGTGGATGGGGCTGCCACTTTGATTTTAAAACTCGCATGTTGTCGACCGGTCTAATACGAATTTCAGTTTATACATTAATGCATACAGTTATATAACAGCTTAAATAGGATATACGTTACATATATATATATATATATATATATATATATATATATATATATATATGACTCAAATAATAAATAAAATATCTGCGTAAAAATACAAATGTCGAAACAACAGACGAGCTGCATTTGGATTTATTTCACTATAAGTCCGCTGAACAGCTGTAAAGCCATTTGCAAACTTTGCAAATCAACTTTCTCTCGAGGTGGTCATGACACCAAAGGCTTTAATACATCAAATTTGGTTCAGCACTTGAGAAGCAAGCACGTAGCTGCGTACACAAACTTTCAAAAAGAATCGATAGAAAACGAAGAAACTGGCCATCGGAGTTTTTACAAAATTAGTTAGGGCCTACTTCTATCTGACTACCACTTATGTTTTAAGTTTTAATGAATGAATACTTTCATAATCACAATTTCAGATAAAAAATTGTAGATTACATTGTGAATATAGACATCTAAAATCTGACATAATAAGACAGTATTAATGACAAAATCATATTCATTAATGATTAAACACACATTCTGCATTGAGTCTCTTGGCAGGTCTCGAATTGCACCTACATGTCGAGGTCTGAAGACATGTACTTTTACGCTGCACCTTTATGGTATATTATTTGAGTGCATGATCATTAAAAATACCCGATTTGGAGATTTAGACAGACAATCGGTATCGGCAAGACAATCGGTTGTCTGACAATCGGAACAATCGGTAATCGGAACAATCGGCAAAATGTGCAATCGGTACAGCTCTAGTCCACAGCATATAAATAGGTGGTCCTGGTGTTAGTAATGTGACGGGCGTAATGGTGTATGGATTACTACGATTTACCACAGACACCACTGGTCAAACGCATCAAGTTTGTTGCAGAGCTGTTTCGTTGTAGCCCACAGTGCACAGCCATAGAAAAGCATTCATAAAATGCATGCTTTGTATATAAGCAAATTTTTGTGTGCATGGGAGCTGAGGAATGCCATTTATGATGATCAAGCATTTTCATACAGTTTCCAATGCCAATCACAGATCATCAACAAGCCATAAACTCATATGCTTTGCGTGACATGGGCCGCAGGCCAAGGACATCTTTGCGTGTCATGATTCATCTGAGCTGCATGCCAACTGCAACAAACTTGGTTGCCATTCCCCTTGCTCCTTCTATTCTGCCTTCCATTAGTATCGAAGGCAGGTCTCCAGCCGAACCTTCCAAGATGTGACTGGTATAGGACATTTTTCTTCAGATTAGTTCCTGCTTCCACATTACTGTTATTTCCTTTCCTTCTATGACTCTGCCATTTGCCATCTTGTCCGTCCAACTGATACTAGGGAATGGCCGGAAACCATTCCGGACATTCACTCCAGCTGGACAGTGTGGTATTTGACAATATCCTGATTTGCCAAATACGGTACTTATGTCACGAAACTACCAGATCTGAATATTATTGTCACATTTCATGTTTTAAAGAAGAGCAACTTAACTGAATTAAATGAATGCATCTGCAAATTTTAGTTAATTAATGCACCTGCAAGATTAAAATTTAACCGGAACTATGTAACACAAAGAATAAGATGCAGTTTCATATGGTAACTTTGTAGTAAGTATTAAGTGTGACTACTGGTAACTGGGAACTTTTAGTAAGTAGCAAGTTAGGACCATTCTATTCCTGTGCGGTAATATTTGCTTCGGATCTGGAGCCGGCAAACATTGACCCAAAATATCTGGATCCGGTGGAAAATATACATCCAATCATTCCCTAACTGATTCTCAAGATACTTCAGTAGCAGATGTGATCTTTTCAATAACCGCGGATGGAAGAATGTCGCTATTGTGTCTTCTAGATCTCTCAGCAGCATTCGATACCGTGGATCATGTTATTCTACGTACTCCGCCGTCTGGAATCCTCTTATGGCCTAAAAGGAACAGTCCTCGAGTGGCTACGCAGCTATCTGGCAGAGAGGTACCAGACCGTCCAATGGGGAGGCCAGCAGTCAAATCCACGACCAGTAGCCTGTGGGGTACCTAAAGGATCAGTCCTGGGCCCACTGTTATTTATTCTATATGTTGGAGATCTCGGTCGCATCATTGGCTCGTACGGACTAAATGCACACATGTATGCGGACGATGTTCAAGTTTTAAGCTCGAGCGAACTGCACGATGTGCAACGTCTACGCACGGACCTGGTGGAATGTGCCGAGGCGATTCAACGATGGGCCGAATCGAATCGGCTATCTCTCAACATGAATAAGACAGAAATCATCACGTTCACTACTCCGAGACGTCACCACTTTATCAGTCATGAGCCGCTCCGGATCGGGGATGTCGATGTCGTTCCGAAACCTGAAGTTCGCCTCTTGGGTGTGCTTCTGGACGAGCATCTCTCCTTCAGCGGCCACCTAGATCTAGTGGTCAGGAATTGCTGCTACCATCTACGAAGGGTAAAACTGATTTGCAGATATCTGCCGACTCCTGATGTCATCAAGATAGTCCGAGCACTGGTCCTGACTCGGGCTGACTACTGTAATGGAGTTCTGTACGGCCTTCCAGCCAGTCAGCTGCAGAGGCTGCAATCGGTTCTTAACGTGTCAGCCAGGCTTATCTACGGATTAAAGTGGAGAGAACATGTCAAGCCACTGCTTCGCGACTGCCTACACTGGCTGAAGGTTCCGGAATGGATACTATACAAACGCTGTTGGCTGACGTTTAGGGCCTTGTATGACTTGACCTGCCCTGACTACTTAGCTAAGCTGGTGCATAGGGCAGGGTCCGGGACAGGTCGATCGAATCTAAGATCTGACCAAGGAATAAGACTCGTGGTCCCCCCCCCCCCAGCTAAGACTGTTAAGTTCGGGACAGATCCCTTTCAAAGGGTAATCCCATAGAGTGGAATTCCCTCCCGGTAGATGTCAGTTAAGAAATCTCCCCAAACCATTTCGCTCAGAAACTGAAAACACACCTTTTTAGTACATCTTATGGAACTTTTTTGTAAAGTGCTCTCGTCTACTGCCTGAGCTTTAAGATAGTGCTATAGAAGTTGTCACCCTAATACTAATAACTGTCCAGGTTTCACATCCATAAGTCAACACTGGGAAAATATACCACTGGATGAGCCTCTTCTTGACCTCAATATTGAGATATCTTCTCATGAGTTCTTCTATCCTCCTAATGGCCTCCTTGACCATACCTATTCTCATTTTGATCTCCACATTTCTGCCATCTTCTGTGATACAACTCCAGTCTCCAGAGATATTTGTAACCTTCTACTTGCTGTGTAGCGGTATATTGTCAATGAGTATATTACATGCAGGTCCATCTTATGCCAGTTTGAGGCCCCTGGCATCTGGCGGGTCTGCGGGGCCTTATATGGGTTGGATCCAAGGCCGTTTTAAGGCATAGGCAAAGTAGGCAAGGGCCTTGCGATATATGAGGGGCTGCGGAGGAAGTGAAAAAAGTTACTTTTTTCTGATGCTTGAAAAAGTTGACGAGCAAAAAAAGGTCAACACATTTTTTGGTGCTTGATCTTTCAATTAATTTATCCTCCAGAAATTGATAAGCAAAAAAGGTAAAAACACAAAAGCTGGGGCGCACGGGATCCCTAAGATGCGCGGGTCCCCGAGCACAGTGCCCAATTTTCAACACATAAAGACGGGCCTGATTACGCATCTTTTGTGTTTCTTGACTGACCATCATAAATTTTGTCTTTCTCAAGTTTAATTCCGTTCATTACATTACCAAAGTAAAAAATAGGCCTACACATAATATACCCCTATTTCTTTCCTTTACACCATCTTCCTTTAAAACAGAGGTTCTCAAACTTTTTGTCTCTGCATACCCCCACGATAGTTTCTAAATGTGACGCATACCTCCCCCCAAAAAAAAATTACATTTGCAAATAATGACTATAAAGTTATAAACATATATTTCAAAGTTGCTAAATAATAAAATCCACATGTAGACAAGTCACGCAGCTTCAGTCATAGATTCCTACAGTTGCAATCCACAGGTGCACGTCATTGAGATGGGTGGGCCTGCTTCGCTGCCACCAGAGCTTCAATTCGGAGGGTGGCTTTGGACAGTGCTAAATGAAGATCCGCCGCCACTGACAAACGTGCACCCCACGAATTTCTGCCACCACCGGTTGCTTTACATCAGCAGCCATATCAGCAATTCGGCATTGAATAGTATCGTTCGACAGAGGCAGAGAATTTAGTTTTTTGCCACATCTTCGCCGAGGATGGACCGAATGATATCTTTGCAACTGGGCAAGATGAGTCTTTCAGCAATGGTGTGTGCCTTTTTTTCTTTGGCTATCCTCAAAGTAACCCGAAATGAGGCTTTCAATCCTGATTCATTCAGTTGCCTGAACTGCCCTGACTGATCGAGACGACTCCTTTTAATTCCATCCTCCTTCCGCTTGAAGTAGCAACTTCCTTATGGGCAAGGTCTGCATGAAATCCACTGAAGTGGCGTTTGAGGAAGCTTGGCTTCATTGCCTCTGCAGACAGCACCTTGTAGCATACGACACACTGTGGCAGTTCGTGACCATCCTTCACAATGTAGGTGAATCCATAGTGAGTGTAATCCTCCTGGTACTGGTGTTTCTTCGTATGTGTAGTTGAAGAGGAGGAGGAGGAGGAGGAAGAGGAGAAGGAGGAGGAGGATGCGGTGCAATGAGTCCTACTGCTCGTCCCGCCTCCGTCACAGACTCCGAAGTTCGGAGACAGGTCCTTCTCACGCGGGAACCTGTTGCTTTGGAATGCCTTGCTGACCGCAATGACTGAGGCCAACTCTGCTGGACTGTTCCCGAGATAACTAAAGATGCACCTTTTTAGTTTAGGATATGGTTGACTGTGTGTGTGCAGCGCCCTTATCATAGGCCTTAGCCTAGGGCACGGCGCTATAGAAATTGTCTTGAAATAAATAAATAAATAAATAAATAAATGTGACTGCACATTTTTACATAAAATACTATGATAAACATTGGTTGCTCTCCACTATTCTGCAACTCACTTGTGAGTTAATAATATTATTAACGTAACCTAATCTGTTGGTGTTATCACTGACCAAGTGGTTACGCAGGTTGATGCTATTTATATCACGGAGCATACGTCTGGGTTGAGGGGCTATGGCTGCTATGCCTATGGGTTGAATTTTTCATCCGTCAGCAGTGCTTCATTCAAATATTGTGTGGTTTGTGTGCGACTCTGTATGTGTGTGTGGGCGTGCGTGCAGACAGATTGTGGCAGACTGGAGGATTACAGTCAGTGTAAATGTGCACACATGCATGAAAACAATAATGTACATTATACATGAAAAAGTTTCACATTCTAACAAAATTCTAACATTTTAACATTCTAACATTTAACATTTTAACATATGCCAGTTCCGGGCGGTGTACCCCCTGAAAACCCTCTGGCGTACCCCCGGGGGTACGCGTACCCCAGTTTGAGAACCGCTGCTTTAAAACATCAGTCACTGAACTCGAATCAGCATTTGCGTTAATGTCATCATCGATGTCAGATAACCTTCATGCTCTCAATCCTTCCAAAACAGAATTTCTTTTAATTGGACTACCACAACTGAAAAAAATCGAAAATCCCATACTGATTTTAACCCCAGACACAATAACCCCTGCTCCAACTATAAAAATCTTGGATATACTTTTGACTCCTCCCTAAATTTTGAAGCTCACATATTCCAACTATCAAAATCCTGTTATGCTCACATTCGAGATCTACACCGCCTTTGTCCATGCCTTGATATTAAAACAGCTTCTACTATTGCCTCTTCAATGCTTCACTCTAAGTTAGACTACTGATTGACAATCCTAAACTAGTTTTGGCTCCTGACACCACAATAATCCCTGTTCCAACTGCTAGAAATCTAGGATTCAAATTTGATTCTTGTCTAAACTTCGAATCACAAATCTCCCAACTATCAAAAGCCTGCTATGTTCATATTCGTGACCTTTGCCGCCTACGTCCTTGCCTAGATACCAAAACTGCCTCCACAATTGCCACCTCAATAGTCCACTCCAAATTAGATTATTGTAACTCCCTCTACAATAACCTTCCCAAAGCCTCTATCAACAAATTGCAATCAATACAAAATGCACTTGGTCGTGCTGTTACTAAGTCACCTAAATTCTCCCATATTTCACCCATACTAAAATCATTACATTGGCTTAAAATAACTGAACGTATCCAATATAAGATAATAACACTTACATATACCTCACTTCAGTCATCAAAACCTGTCTACCTTAGATCACTATTAACCCCTCAGCCTCCTCGACCCACACGTTCATCATCTTACCTCACTCTGTCACGCCCACTGAATCAGTCATCCCTAAAAATTTGCAACCGTGCCTTCTCATACGCCTCATCTGAACTTTGGAACTTGATCCCAGCTTCCCTCTGCAGACTTGGACATTTTCAAACAATAAAATCTGAATCCTCATTTCCTATAATTCCTGCACTATCTCATCAAGTCTTCAGGTCTAAGCTTAATCCTTTGCCGGGGTTCGCCGTGTATATAAGGCGGTGGAAAATCATATCTTACGGGGAACACCGTATATAAACGGCGCGCCAGATAAGCATGTGTACCCCGGACTATAAGATTTTTACATCAATCCAACGCAGCAAGCGATTTAGTTACCGTCCATTCGATAGGCGGCAGCACCGTTTTCGATATTGTTGACTATATAAGCAAAGGATATTGGCTGTATTAGCAACCAAGCCTGGGAAATCCATAGGAAAAGTCTCAAGTCCGGGGCTAGAAAAATCATAACTACGCCAAATAAGGTCCGATCTTCAAAATATTTGCACTATTCTGTTCCAATTACACCCCTCTAAAACTCTCTCGCTCACAGTTGGGGAGTCACCGCTGAAAATTTTTTTTATTGAGCTTTGAAAATTTTTTGTTGGGGAGGGTCCAATTTCAGGGTGTAGAGTGGACCCTACCCCCCAAATTTTTTTTGGCATGGATGGTTCGAAAGACCAATAAAAATGCTCAACAATGGTGCAAACCGCATCTTTCTAGCTTCTATATAGCCTGAAATATACAGAGTTGTTCGGTTTTTCACATTGAAAAACCCTTCGCGTAATTGTCATTTCAGCGAGCAATGGGTACTGGGGTATGAAAATTCATAACTACCCCAAATTGGTTCCGATCTTCAAAATTTTTGCACTATTCTGTTCCAATTACACCTCCCTATAACTTTCTCGCTCACATTTGGAGGGTTACCGCTGAAGAAGTTTTGCTATTGACCTTTGATCAAAATTTGAACAAAATGTTGGGGAGGGGGTCCGATTTTAGGGTGTAGAGTGGTCCCTACCCCCAACTTTTTCTTTTGGCATGGATGGATAGAAAGAGCAATAAAAATGCTCAACAACGGTGCAAACCGCATCTTTCTAGCTTCCATATAGCCTGAAATATAGTAAGTTTATAACGTATATGTTCACGTTTTCATATGAATGCCTTTTCCCAAAATTAATTACCCTGTGAGGTGATAACTTTAAAAATTTAATTCCCCCTTTAAATGGTTAAATCCTTCCTTTTTCTAAAATCATTTCCTCCATAGCTGTAACATTGTAACAACCTAGCCTCACTGCCCTTTGGATGTTGACTATTGCCTGGCTGATAATATACCTTCCCCATAGCTATTTTAAGAAAGGCTGAGCGCCTAAGAATAAGCAGCTACTGTTGTGCTGCTTTCCAAGGCGCTATAGAAATCCACAAGATTTTACTTATGTACTTACTTACTGCAACTCACTGTTTCACAATCTTCCAAAAACTTCCACGTGTAAACTCCAATCGATTGAAAATGCCTTAGCTCATGCATTTACCAAATCACCTAAATTCTGCCATCTCTACACACTGACTGAAAATAGCAGAATGCATTAAATATAAAATAATATCGCAGTCTACCTATGAAATCTGATAATCCCACAACATCCTCGATCCTCTCGATCTTCCTCTCATGTCATTCTCCTTTGTCCTCTGAATCAATCATCCCTCAAAATTTGCAACCCTGCTTTTCCATATGCTGCACCAGAACTTTGTAACTGAATTTCTGCATCCCTTTGCTGTCTTTGTCATGGTCATATAAATTCTGAGCCACAATTTCTTTCTATTCTTGCAACTTCTCCTCAAGTTATTCTTTCTAGACTTAAATCATTTCTCTTCAAAAATCATTTCCTCCATAGCTATAGTCCCAGCCACTGGCCCTTTTGATTAAATGACTCTGCATGAATGACCCCACCTTTGGCTATAGCTAATTCATTCTGAAATTAAGTGGCTAGGAATAAGAAACTACTTCGGTGCTGCTTTTGAAAGCACTATAAAAACGAGGTTTACTTACTTACTTATCCCTATGTATTATTTAATATTGGATATGAACTGTGTTAAGCGCTCTTGTTGTAGGCCTTAGCCTTGTCTACTGCGCTATATAAATTGTCAATAAATAAAATAAATAAATATGCGGCCAGTGATTTTATTGTAAAGTTGACGGACGTGAACCCCGTTATTCAAAGGACGTGATTTCATGTCGAAAATGCACTAAAACTCACCTGTGGGCATCTATCAATTTTTTTAAATTTTAGGCTATACCCGGACCATCGTAAAAAAGAAGAGGAGAGTCCAATCCCTGGCATCCCAAGAGATGTGTGGACAAATCCAAGTTTTGTGGCTATGCTGTTCAGAATACTCCCACAAATCTCATCCCAGATACTTTGACCTCTAGAGTAGGGTGGTGCTTATTTTTGAAGTTTGTAAATATCTTCTTCTTACCCCCCCATTTTGTTTGTATATGTAAGAAAAAAATTCAGGCAAAATATCAGCCTTATTGGAGAATATTTAGAGGTAGCTCAATTACTCTAAAGTTTTGCCAAGATAAATAGCTTCAATGCATACATACTAGCTTCTAATATAAAGATTTAAGCTGAGGTTTAAGCTGCAAAACAGTGCAAATGTAAAACCTTGGTTGCAGTATTATTTAAATTTAGCACTTTAATAGTGAGATTGATTGATCATGTAACTTCATCACGAATCAGCAGTCACCAGTGGACTAATGTTGCTTGAGACTGCTGACATAATGCATTTCCATTTTCCACAGACATGTTTATTGTTTAATTGTTTATATTGTATGCTGACTGCTGACTGTCAGCAGTGCTGACGTCAGCTCAATGTTAGTATAAATAGCCACTTAGAATGTGGATGCCAATTTGTCCACAGTACACACATATGATTAGCTGTATAATAGAGTGTTTTAGAAACATTTCTTTAATGCACTCGGTTATTACTGCTGTAGTTGCAATCGGTTAATGAAATAGGAAATGGCAGCAACAACTAGATCTCAAAACATAGTCTATCTTCTTGGATCTACTGTGACTGAACTGACTGGTAGTAAGCTGCCAACTGTACGCATGGCACTTGGTTTCTTTCTACATCATCACCTAGAAATGCGTGAAACTATTAGAAAGTCATCAGCAGCCACTGTCGAAGAAATTGCAAAATTTTGGCACAAAGCAAGAATTCCTATAAGAGATGCACAGAACTGTCAAACTAAACTAGAACGATCATTTGAAGAGTGGTGTTTGCTTAAGAAGAATAAAGGCCGTCAGTCTTTGAGCCAACAATCAAGAGAGGCTGAGTTCACTTCCATATTATATGATCTATTCGACATTGCCCATTCCGATGCTCTTAGCATGATACAAATAAATGAAGACAGACAGTTTTTGCTACTTCAAAGAGAAGAGGGAAGAAGTGGATCAATGTCAGGTGTAGATGCAATCTTAGACGCAAAGGAAAAACGATCAGCCATGAGACAGGAAGAACTGCTTGCCAGACGCCAGCGAATGGAAGACCTGCAAAGAAGGCAAAATGAAAGGGCAGTATTGATATCCAGCACCAGTAGCAGTGATTACGAAACTGATGAGGCCAGTAGCAGTCATGATACATATGCTAAAACTGAGGAGGGAGCTGTCGGAGGTTGCAGTTATAAGACTTATAAAAAGAGAAAGAGAGGCAGAAACAGTATTATAACACCAGAACTTGCAGCTGCTCTGGACAGAACGAAAATGTCAGATCGAAAGGCGATGCATGTTATTGTTGAAACTGCACAGAGCTTAGGTCATAACATTGAAGACCTGGCCCTCAATCGTGACTCGATTCACTGACAGAATGAAACACAGATTTCAGCAAGCAGCGACATTAAAAGTTGAGTTTAAAGGCAATGTGCCACTGGTGATTTACTGGGATGGCAAACTTATTGCTGATTTAACAACCAAGGAACATGAAGACCGACTTTGATAAGGACCCAGACTTATGGGAGGCACAGGAGGATTATCAGGAAGCGGCAAAGACAGTTCATGCAATGAGCTAGGTGAATGACCACGCAGAACATGGTGTGGCTCTTATACAAGAACTGAGCAGCATCATAACCAAAGATGAGTCACAGCTTCAGTTTTTATTACAGATGGTTGCACAGCAAAGACATGCTTATCCCGACAGCAAGAAACAGACATTGTCAGGGCAGTGTAGTCAGTCAACACTGTAGACAGATATACTGTACTTCTTTACTAACTTCTTGTTTAAACACTGAACAGTTGCAGTCTGTAGTCTTTACAATTTTAGACTTTGCAATTTTACATGTTCATGCTTCCATTTGAAAATACTGTTTGACTTAAAGTGCTGCATTAGCTGATATACACCATTGTCTCTGTTTTTTAGATAAATTAGCTATAGTGACCATAATCGTTACCTATCAGGTTATTGATCTACCAGTAATAGTTACCATAAGAGGCTCAAACTTTTTTCTAATGATTTTAGCTAAAGAGGAATAGTTTGAGGGGGTAAGACAACTGAAAATTGCGAAATTAATTTTTTACTCTGTTTAAGCACCACACTACTCTAGAGTCTAGACAGGACAGCTAAACTCATAGCTTACAGACTTGGAGTCCTCAAGGCTGCGGCCTTGGCTTCGAGGCGCCTCGAGGCAGTGACGCTGTCCTTGGCCTTGGCCTCGAGATACAAGTCCTTGGCCTTGGCCTCGGACCTGATGTCTTTGGCCTTGGCCTTGAGAGCAAAGTCCATGGCCTTGTACTCGAGGCCAAGCCCTCACACCATTGGCAAATTTTTGGCAATTTCTGGGCAAATTTTGGCAGTTTTTGGCGATTTTTTTGCACATTTCACATTTATTTATTTAGTTAGTACAATATTTCTTCATTTCCTGGGGGCAAAAAATCAAGCTTTGTAGTGTAAAGGTCTACATGTGAGGTCCTCGGCCTTGGCCTCGGGTTGCCAACTTTCGGTGACTCAATTCCTGGACACTGAGCGACAACTCCGCCGAGATCTAGTGTTTATTCTAGCCACCTAGACATTGGGGGGGAGGGGAGTTTAACATGTTTCGGGGCACAAAGTTTGTCTTCTTCGACAAGCAAAAAAATAAGGCAATCCTTATATTTTCCCTCTCGAAAATACCTGACAAGCAAAAAAGGCCATCCTTATATTTTTCTTATATTTTTCCCTCTCGGAATACCTGACAAGCAAATAAAAGTTATCATTGTATTATTCCCTTTTGAAATGCCTGACAAGCAACAAAAAGGTCACCTCATATTGTTCCCTCTTAAAGTTCAACCCCCCTCGTCAAAATTTTGTTTTTTTGGGGGGGAAATTTTGGCTTCAAGTCAAAATATCGAAATTTTTGGGGAGAAATTTCTAACTTTGGAGGAATTTCCCCCAGAGAAGGCCTAGAATAAACACTGGTCAATATCGACCACAGCAGAATATGACCAGTCGAAATCTAAAGTGTTAAGTGTGCAATTTTAACCAACAAACTATGTAGTCTATAGATAATGTAGAGCACATTGCAGTAGGCCTAAGGTGTTGCTATGCAAGACTTAGATGACTACCTAAAAACGCTAAATAGTAAAGAGACGCAATTCGCCAATTCTGCTAACAGGCTCAGCAAATTTTGCCAACACAGTCTATGAGCTTACAGTATTTCCAAAAACATTTCCTCATTTCTTGCATTAGTTTCAATGTAATAATGGAGCCTGCTGCGATACTTCACTGACTTCAGAGTAATCCTGAACACATTCTACATTGTCCTGGACACTTAACACCGTTGGTCAATTCCTGGACTGTCCCTGGAGGTCAATCCTGAACAGTTGGCAACCCTACCTCCTACCTCGGCCTCGGACCTGATGTCCTTGGCCTTGTCCTCGGCCCTGTTGTCCTCGGCCTTGGCCTCGGCCCTGTTGTCCTTGGCCTTGGACCTGCTGTCCTTGGCCTTGGCCTTGTGTTACAAGTCCTTGGCCTCGAAAGTTGTGGCCTTGACTCCAAGTCTGATAGCTTATATCACCCCACGGTAGAAAGGAAGCGAGAGCGATGAAAAGGATATGCATCATATTCATATTCATATTCATATTTATTATTATTACTACTACTACTACTACCACTACCACTACCACTACCACTACCACTACCACTACCACTACCACTACCACTACCACTATCACTATCACTATCATTATCATTATCATTATCATTATTATTATTATTATTATTATTATTATTATTATTATTGACAGAATTGACAGAATGACCCAAAGCAACTGCGTTTGATAGCAGGATTCTGAATCGCCGTTTTCAACCGATATCAACGGCAACCTGCCGCAACCAAACACTCACATAGTTGGCCAAATAAAAACAACTTAATGTATCTTTCAAAAAATTTGAAAAGAATTGATTCAATTTTAAATTTTAATAAATCAACTACACACCAGTATCTGGCATCTCGATTCTGCTACGGCGATACTATCGACATCTGTTATTCATCATTCTCCGATTCAAAACAACGCGATGCATAAATTATGATGATAATTTTCTCCGACATTATTCTTATAATTGGATAAAATGTTAAAACTTTAAACAACCAGCCACACGTGAATTGGTCTGCCTGATATTAAGGCGTCTCAATGTCTTTTAAGGATTTCTCACTTTTTTAAAACTATTGCATATGTTGACATGATAATAATAAATAATAATTATGCACTTCTATAGCACAATTTGTAATACCAAAGGGTATCAATCGATGGTAATTCAAATCAGGCACGTCGGAACGAATTTTCAGCAGGGTTTTCCGAGGCGAGGTGTTTGGTAATTGTCACATTTTTCGGTGGACAAGCCAAAAAAGGTAATTTCCAATATATTTTTGAATCGACAAGCCAAGAAAGGGTCGTTTCCTATATAATTTTTGAGTCGACAAGCATAGAAGGTCGTATTTCATAATTTCATATAGATTTTGAGTCGAAAACAGGGACGTCATTTGGGGGCAGGGGAGGAGGCCGTTGCCCCCCTCCTAATTTTTAGGAAAAAAATTTTTCACCAATGTTTGTGTTATTTACTTCTTTTTAAATGTAAAAATTGGCTGGCTAAATAAGTAAAAAGACTGAAAAAAGGTCATTAACCCATAAAGGAGGGCTTGATGTCGAATCTAAAGTAATTACTAAGTAACTTCTTCTTCATGTGCCATGTATTGCTACGTCGGCGACCATGGATTTCCACTCTTCTTTGTTTCTGGCTTTCCTTATCAGTTCGATGTTGTCTGTAGTTCTTGTCACTTCTCTTAGGCTGTCCGTAAACTTTATTCTTTGTCTTCCTCTTGCTCTTTTCCCCTCTATTTTTCCTGTTATGGCTAGATCTTCCAATCCATCTTTTCTTATTAGATGTCCAAAGAATTCAAGCTGCTGCTTTCTTATGGTTTTTAGCAGTTTTCTTTTTGCACCAAAAGTTTTTAGTACTTCCTCATTGGTTATTCTTTCTGTCCATGAAATTTTTTGCATACGTCTGAGAAACCACATCTCTGCAGCTTCCAGTTTCCATTCTGATGTTTTTGTCAACGTCCATGTTTCCGATCCATACATCAGAACCGCCCAAACGTAGCTGTGAAGAATTCTGAGCCGTGTTGTTGTTGAAATATGTTTATTTGTGAGAATCTTTTTGAGTTGTATGTATGTATTAAGTAACTAACCACACAAAATGACTGACAAGCAAAAAAAGGTCGTCAACTTTTTTTCGCAAATTTGTCATGTCATGTTCGAAAGTGTCTTGCCCCCTCCCCTGAAAAACAGTGAAATGACGTCTCTGGTCGAAAATTCCAAGGGGCGCAGATCTGCACCTATACGGTTGCCAGATACTCAAAGTCGAAATACGGGAGTTTGTTTCCGCGATCAATGAGCCCACTCCACGGTTCAGTTCATTGTGAATCATTATGGCTAGAGCTATATATACTACACTACAGTACTACAGGGGCGCCCACACAAGGGGGAAAGGAAGCAAATGCTTCCTAAAAAACCTAGGGGGAGTAAATTCCCCCCTTTGTTTTGGTATCACGTTAGAGTAGTATATTAATTCGATATGCCCCTAAATGCCTGTGCAATTACTGGTTTTACTGCAGTGCAATTTTGTAACTTCATATAACAAGCTTACCAGTACTCAATTTAAGTTAAAGTTCATTATTATAATAATGTGATTTTAAGTGGTTTAGGAGGCTAAGTAAGCCTGTGTGAAAACCACTGATGTAACCATCTGCATTCAATAACCTAGTTTATCAAGATAGCCTTTGAATCCGTTTACTGTTTCAACTGTCACTCCCACCTCGTCCAAACTGTTCCATTTGTCCACAACCCTTGCACTAAAAAAATTCTTTCTTGGACCAACCCTCTGCTTAAACAATTTGCATTTGTGGCCTCTTGTGCTGCTATAGTGTGCCAATGTAAAGAATCGATCGTATGGCACATCTACTTTCCCAGTCATTATTTTGTATGTTTCTATCAAATCCCCCCCTCTCTCTCTCTCTCTCTCTCTCTCTCTCTCTTTCTAATGTTGTCAGTCCACAATATTGAAGTCTTTTTCCGTAGCTTAAATTATGGCACCCATTGACCATCTTCATTGCTCGTCTTTGCACTTTTTCTAAAAGCTCTATATCTTTTTTCAAGAAAAAAGTGCAAAAACGAACAAAGATGGTCAATGGATGCCATAATTTAAGGATTAAGCTATGAAAAATACTTCAATGTTGTGGATTGACAACATTGGAAAGAAGAGAAAAAGGGAGATTTGATAGAAACATACAAAATAATGACTGGGAAAGTAGATGTGCCATAAGATCGATTCTTTACATTGGCACACCATAGCAGCACAAAAGGCCACAAATGCAAATTGCTTAAGCAGAGTATTGGTCCAGGAAATAAAAAAATTGAGTGCATGGGTTGTGGACAAATGGAACAGTTTGAACAAGGTGGGAGTGACAGCTGAAACAGTAAATGGATTCAAAAGTTATCTTGGAAAACTAGGTTATTGAATGTGGCAAGTTACTACAGTGATTTTCACACAAGGTTACTTAGTCTCCTAAACCACTTTAAATCACATTATTATAACCCCTGGGCAGTGATGTGAAGCCTTGGTCTTGGTCTTGGCCTCGAGGCTGCCTCGAGGCCGGATTTCGAAGCCTTGGCCTTGGTCTTGAGGTCTAATGTCTTGGTCTTGGCCTCGTGGGTTAGTGCCTTGGACTTGGCCTTGGAGGCAAGTGCCTTGGTCACATCACAAGGCACTGATGACAGCTATAGTTTGTCATTACAACATGTGTACAATCAACAGTGATTCGTTTGATCCAGATTCTGACTACAACATTTTTGCTGAGGAATTTCTTGAGCTTGAGGCCACTGTTTTCTAGGCTTCTTTGTGTGCCTGCAACTTCGGCCCCCATTGAAAGAGTATTTTCACAAGGAGGATTTGTAATGAGACCGCATCGAGCCAGGCTTGGGAATGAGCTGCTTGAAACGTTGACGTTCTTGCTTTGCAATGGCATATGAGTGAAATGAGCAGTTTTTGTTTAAATAATGACACCATCTTTATTATTATAGCCGCAAGTAACTGAAAAACCAAAAGCTGATTGCAGAATGCAGATCATAATAACTAAAATGTTCACTGCATTATTATTACACATTTATAAAACAACACGTTTGGCTAGTTTATTAGTAGGCTGTGGTGTTAGCTCTTTCACATAGTACAATAGTGTAACAATCATCAGCGCTTCTGTAGTGTACATATCTCATATTTATGTTACATTACGAGTGTTACCCTGCCGATAGTTAAAATGGATCGAAGCCTTGGCCTTGAGTGAAATGTCTTGGCCTTGGCCTCGGTTTGTAGGTCACTGCCTCGGCCTTGGCCTTGAAGCTCAGAGTCTTGGTCTTGGCCTTGGTCTTGAGGGTTAGTGTCTTGGCCTTGGCCTTGTACTGGACTGCCTTGGTCAAATCACTGCCCTGGGTCAAAATATATAAAATTTGGTGTGCCTCTGCAGCATATTATCCTGATTCCTGAATGAAGCCACTTAAGTTTGTCTGTCAAATTCCAAAATGAAGCAGTGCCATCTAGCAAATATTAGGCTGAGGTACGACATTTTAATCAAATTATGAGTTACTATGTTTAACTGCTAAAATTAGTAGCTGAAGTTTTTAATACAATGTCTAAATAAATTTCATTTTTGCTAACTTCTGCCTTGATACTCAGTTGATAACATAACTCTGAAGTCTTTGTTTCCTTTATTTACGTCTCTTTTCTGTAAAGTAAATTTTATGCATTGTTAAGATGGGCTTCAAAAATTATTAAGGAGAAATTTCTCAGTTGCAGTGCAGACTTAAATTCAGAGCATTAAGAAATTATTTTTATTGTTTCATAATCCGTAAGGGGTCATTGCATAATTACGTAATGCTGGAAATGGCCTATTTTGACCCACCGACAGTGGCGACCCACCCTGTAATGATTAGCAACGTTTCAATAGACCAACCTCAGCAGTAAGTAAAATATTTTTACAAATTACTTAATTTTTATAGTTTAAAGTGCAATTACATTTATTACATTTTGTATGTTATTTCCCAACATATTAAAGGAATCACGTCAATAATATTGAAAAATAAAAAATAATACAATAAAATAATCAAAATGTTAAATTTCAAACAAACAAAATTGGAAAAATAACCCATACAATGTCCAGATACATTTAAACAAATCTATTTCAAATTATGTGATTTTAATTAGAGATTGGCACTCAAATTACATAATATTAACATGTCTAATGATCATTCACACTTTTAAACAAGATGAAGCCCGGCTGCCTGGCTACAAAAATAACTGGTTAAGAGGAATAGCAGGAGTAAGCAGAAGACAAACAATAAGAAACAAAATGATCAGAGAAAAGACAGAGCAAAAAGAAATGATACTTGAATCAATACAGAAATGAAGACTGAAATGGGTTGGTCATGTTGAAAGAGTGAAGGAAGGAAGATTACCAAAGAAAGCACTATACAACTATGTTGAAGGGAAAAGGAGAAAAAGAAGACCATGAAAAACATGGATAGAAAACTTAAAAGAGTATGGAGAAGAAATGCAAATGAACTTCATTTAAATGACCAAGGCAGCAAGAGACAGACAAAAGTGGAAGGAACTCGCTCAGACCCATCGTCCAAACCAATAGGAAACGATGGAAGAAAAGAAAGAAACGGATTACATAATATTAACATGTCATTAACACACTCAATGATCATCCACACTTATAAACGAGAATAAGTCTGGTATTAAATATTTAGCTGAAAAAGACTATTGAAAAATAGTAATGGCAAGTTTTTCTTAAAACATTTAGACAGTGCTGATTCAGGGTTGAACAGTTTCAATAAATTGTCTAAATAAAATCTTAGTTTTAGCTCAAGATTACCATCGGTAAATCGGCTTTAAAAACGTTGCATAACACTAAGCTCACACCGACCAACTCACAACGTTTCACATTTTCAAGGGCCCTGCCATCCACCCTCCTGTTACATAATTATGCAATGGCCATGGGCGTCCAGAGAGGTGCAAGGGGTGCAATTTCACCCCCTGGAAAAATTGTGAAATTATGAAAAAAGTAAAATTACTAAAAAAGTAACCTATAGTACTAAGTTAAAATACGAATTTATAGGTGACAGGTCTTTTAATCCCGGTCTTTTAATCCCAGTCACTTAATCCACGTCATTTAATCCTGAAGTCTTTTAATTCCCTAGCAAATAATCCCCTGACACTTAATCCCTTCAATAACCGCCTTGGAGTTTAAGATCAGAACTGCATAATTAGGTAAGGTTTAGGGTTAGGTTTAGGGTTAGGGTTGTTTTTGTAACACAAAAATTTGTTATTTTTGTAACATCAAAAATTTGTTATTGTTGGGGATTTGCACAGGGATTAAAAGCAGGGCTGGCCCTAGCCAAAATTAGGCATCATTTGGAGCCCTCTGCTCCTCCCCACTCGGACCCCTTTCCTATATCTTTGATTGTCTAGTGGCCGTTACTAATATTCAACTTCTGGTTCGAAATTAAATTGAATCGAAAACTTGAAGGAAACAATTAAAATTATTATTTAACTGTTTGCGAACGGATTAAAAAGATGAAATCTCTTGGTTAAAATTAAGATTTTGGGGATTAAGCAACTGCCTGCTTTGACAAGGCCGGTCCTGATTAAAAATGACATGGATTAAACAAGGATTAAATGAATTTATATAAGAATCCAATGAACTTTCTTGTAGTACTAAATAATTTACAATTAGTCCAATAGATCTTGACAGTCTTGTACAGTACTTTTGTTTCTTCCACCACATGACCCTGTTTTGCACCGTCCTGAAAAAAATTTAAAATTTCTTTCATCACAAGATCCTGTTTTGTACCCCCTGGACAAATATCAGTGGACACCCATGGCAATGGCCCTAATTAATTACAATGGTCACTTTAAAACATCTTTAAATCATGTAATTTAAGAACTCAAGTAGTCTATTAACTTTATTATTCAAATTAATTTCTAGGAACAAAAAATAAATATAACTGTAAGTTAAAATGAATACTGAATGTTTTGAAAATCATCAAAATCTTCAATGGCATTCAATCAAATAAATTTTCTTTGCTTGGACAGTGTTGTGACCATAATATCAAAACAAGTAAAATAATATTATTCAAGGATTGTGTGGTCTATTCTCCTTCTGTCTCACGGATGATTGGATACCCTAAATAAGACAGAAAATTAGACTTTTAGTTCTTTATTTTTGAATAGCTAAATTAATAATAAGACAAATGATAAAAATTTATTAAGTATATTTGTAATATTAGTGCCATTTTTATAACATGATAACAATAAGGCATTGGACATCAATCTATGATCGTTATTTGATGTTGATGTTTTTTGAAATTTGCAATTAGTCCTTGGCCACTAAACAATGGCTGATATGAGATCTCTGAATCTGTGACCATCAGTTGGTGGTGTAACCATGTCCTGGCACTTATGGGCAATGCCTAGGTTACTTTGCCTTCAGCCCAGGTTGAGCAAAAAAGACAGTTTAAGCTTCTTGAAAATATGTCTAGAAAATTTCATTATTCTTGCCCAAGACAAATCATGCATCGTCTATTAATATGTAACACTGTTAAATGGAGATTACAATAAAACATATCTATCTGTAGGGTACCAATTTTTATATGTTCTTTAAGCTGTCTACTAGCCATGGCAAACTCTGGAACACTGTGAATTGTCTATTCCACTGCAACAAAGTTTTTTCCAGAAAAACCTCTAAGATCTGCACCTAACCCTAACTCTAACCCTAACCCTTGATCCTTTCAAATTTCATGTCTTAACAAAACTTCATTACCCTTTTACTTATATTATGGAGTACCACAAGGATTTGTCCTTGGACCTGGTTTGTTCAGCCTCTACACCAATCCACTTGCATCCTTAACATGTTGAGCACTGGGAACCTCAGTTGACGTCCATATTTTGGTACTGCAGGGCGCTGGGGACGTCAAACGACATCCTCTGTTCAATGCAAACTGTACACCCAGAGAATTCCTGCTAACATGTAATTATGTTGCTTACATTGTCAAGGCTTCCATTGTGTAAAGGGAACATTGCCTCAGGGAGTTGAGAAGGCACTTGGACCAGATAATTTTCTTGCTAATAATGGCTGGAATCTATATTGATATTGCTCCCATTTTAGCCCAGTAATTGCCAATGTCATTGCCTTGCATTCTTGACCCATGACATTGTATACTTCAATCGCCATTGTTGAGATAATTATTATACTAGTAACAGGTGGCCTATGATTGTCTCTAAACAGAGACATCTGCATCTGCTTAGGCTATGAGGTTGCAGGCTGGCCGCACCTGGAAAAGAAATGGCGCGGCAGTCAACGTGTTAATTAATTCTCTTAATTTGAATCAACTCTATGCTGATGATACTCAATTTCTTTCCTTTACACGGTATTCCTTTAAAACATCAGTCACTGAACTCGAATCAGCATTTTCATTAATCTCATCGTGGATGTCAGCTAACCCCCTTGCTCTCAATCCTTCCAAAACAGGATTTCTTGTTAATTGGACTGCCCCAACAACTGAACAAATTAAAAATCCCACACTGATTTTAGCCCCAGACACAATAACAAACCCTGCTCCAACTGCAAAAAAATCTTGGATTTACTTTTGACTCTTCCCTAAATTTCGAAGCTCACATATCGCAACTATCAAAAAACAGTTAAGCTCACATTCGAGATCTATGCCGCCTTTGTCCCTCATCATCTCGGCTCTCTGCCAGCTAATTGCAGCAATAGCTAGATAGGAAATGTTTCCAATGTTTCTTTCTTTGGCTTGTATTTCAGCTTCTGTGATGTTGATTTGTCTGAGTTCGAAATCTCTCTTGATGTCATCAATTCACCATTTATTCGATCTTCCTTTTCTTCTCTTTCACTGTATCTTTCTGTGTAGAGCTTTGTATGGCCATCGGTTGTTTTCTATTCTGCACACATCCAAACCATGTTAATCTTCCTCTTATAATCTTTTCTACAATATTATCTTTTAGCCCAATCCGTTGTCTGATATCTTCATTTCTCATCTTTTGTAATTTGCTCACTCCCAGTATTTGTCTCAAACAGCACATTTCTGCAACCATTAGCCTATTTTCATCTGCCTTTTTTATTGTACATGTCTTGGAGCCATATAATATTTGTGGTACTACTATTGTGTTGTATATTTTCAATTTGGTTTCAATTGCTAAGTTGTTTTTCTCCACAGTTTTTCATCATTCCCATTGTTTGGAGCCCTTTTGATATTCTTGATTTAATATCTTCTTGCTGACTGCCATCACTTTCAATCACCCCTCAAACATATCTGAGTGACTTGACTTGTTCCAAGTTCCGCAACTCGCTCATGAATCGACGCACGACCAAGGCGGCCTCCTGGATGTTGTGATAACATCAGATGACAAGTGCTCTGGATTATGCTACCATCGTCGAGTCTGGGCTGTCCGACGAATGCGACCATACACTGCTTCACTGGTCGCTACCTGTTGCTTGCCCGTGCCCTGTGTATTCAAAGATATTCCGGAGGAGTTGGAAGCACTTCAGGCTGGACCAGTTTATTGAGCACCTCGAGAGGTCACCACTCTGTCTGCCGACTGATCCTAGCGATACTGTAACTGACTTAGCACTCCGATATCAGACCATTCTTACCAGCATTCTAGATGACCTTGCACCAGTGATGGAGCTGTCCATGTGCCCTTGGCTTGGTGACTGTAAGTGGACCCGACGACAAGCATGCCGGCTGCAAAGGTCCTACCGTAAAAAGAAAAGGACGAACGCAGAATCGGACGCACTGTCCTCTTGGTGTACGGCCCTAAAGGCGAGCAGACAGCTAGTAAGATCCAAAGGTCGCCAATGCTGGTGGCGAGCACTGGACTCCACCTACTCTGATACCATGCAGACATGGAAACACCTGGGCTGTCTGCTTGGCAAACGCGACAAGTCTTCTCATACTATTATTATTATTATTATTATTAATTCTGACAATTTCATATAGCGCAATACGCATAGCGAAGGCTAAAGTCAAGACCGCTTTACAAGTGTCCCTAATAGGAGATGTTAAATAAATATGTTTTAAGGTTCCTAATGAACAGTTCAGGAGATGTTGCCCTAGTCACGTCCGCCGGCAGTGAGTTCCAAAGCAAAGGGTTGCCCCTCGAAACAGACCGATCCCCAAATTTTGCTGTCGTGGACGGGGGTGGAACCACCAATTGAGAGCGGCTGCTTGATCGAAGCTGCGAGCGCCGATCAGACGACTTAGGCTTACAGACAAGAGCCGTTAAGTACATCCTCTATCATATCTCCATCATACATCCTCTACCTTCTCCGCTGAGGATTATTGACAGGAAAGTCACAGACGTCCGTGACCGAATGGCGGATGCAGGTCCTGTCATGTTTCACATACACACCGGATCTTCTTTATCAGAGTTCTCAGTGCCAACGGTAGCGGACGTTACGCGTTAAGTCATCACCAAACAAACAGTGTCTATCGGACTAGCTACCAATGTGGCTACTGAAGGATTCTATAAACAATCTAGTTCCATTCCTGATGACGCTACTATCTGCGTCCTTAGCGAGGGGCGAGTTTCCACCATCGTGGAAATACGCTGCCATCTGCCTGCATCTCAAGTGGTCAGACCTGGACCAAACCGATGTGACCAATTTCCACCCGGTCGCCAACCTCCCGTTTCTGCCGAAGTTACTCAAGAGGACAGTGAACAGGCATCTCATTGCATACTTGGCCCAGAATGGGCTCATGCCGAGACATCAGTCAGCCCATCGGGAGGGCCATTCTACCAAAACAAGCCCTCCTGAGGATCTTCAACGACATAGTTGACGCGATAGCCAACTGAGAATTGGCCCTCCTCTGCCTTCTCGACCTCTCCGCTGCATTTGACACGGTCGACCATGCCATTCTCATTTGTCGCTTTGAGCTCTCCTACGAGGTCAAAGGTCAAATTCTATCCTGGCTGAGTGATTAATTGCCTCAGGGAGAGATCGCAGTCGGTCAGTTGGGAGGGTACCTTGTCTGCCTCATGTCCTGTACGCTGCAGGGTGCCTCAGGGATCAGCCCTGGGTCCACTACTCTTCGTATTTTATGTAGCGGATGTCGGTCGAATTGTGGACTCATTTGGTCTCGCCTCGCATGCGTACACCAACGATGGTCAAGTCTACTCCTGCCTACCTTCAGACACTGAACGACTGCAGACTCGCCTTCAGGACTGCATTCGGGAGATCAAGCAGTGGACAGCAACTAAATCTGTGCAAGACTGAGCTCCTTTGGTTCAGCACACCCAGAAGAAATCTGATAAGCCATACACCGTTCTTGATTGGCGATGTCGACATTGTCCCATTCACCGAGGTACGTCTACTAGGCGTCCTCCTGGATGACTCACTGTCGTTCGTCGGCCACTTGAACGATGTAAATTGAGTGTACTTCAAATCAGCTCAGGATGATCCGAGAGATCCGCCACTATATTTCAACATCTGCAGCGATTCACTTCGTACGCACTTTAATCCTTTCACGAACAGAGTACTGCAACAGCATCCTCCTGGGTATTCCTGACTACCAGCTGGCTTGCCTATAATCAGTCCTGAACGCGTCCGCTCGGCTGATTTTCGGCATCAGGGGCATGACCATGTGACCCCACTACTGAGGGACAAGCTCCACTGGCTCCAGATTCCGGAGCGCATTGTCTTCAAACGATGTTGGATGACTTTCCATGCTCTCCATGACCCCATTTGCCCGGAATACTTATTGGCCCTAGTGCACAGACCGACGATGACCAACCGATGCCTTCATCTAAGATCAAGTACACAGTCGGTACTGTATGTTCCCCCTCCATCTAAGGCTGTGAAGTTCAGAGAGAGATCCATCACTCGAGGCAATCCTCTGTTATGGAACTCGCTCCCGGAATCGGTGACCACCGTCGCCTCCTTCAAGTTGTTTGCAATTAAACTCAAGACACACCTTGTTAATATTTCGTTCGATTGTTCCATGTAAAGTGCTCTTGACTTTGGCCCTTGCTATGTTACTGCGCTATACAAATTGTCATAAAGAATAGAATAAAGTTCCCACTCTGATTTTTTTCTAGTGCAGTTTTAAAGATGCACTCCAGTACAATTATGAACAATGTTGTTGATAGGATGCAACCTGGTCTTATACCAATTTTAGTCTTTATCCATTCTGTTAACCTTTTCCTCGGGTTAGCCGTTTTAAGACGGCGGCGGAAATCTTTGACCAAACGGCGTTAGCCGTCTTAAAACGGTGCCCTATATAAGCGACTGTGTACTGCAGACCTGCACGATTTTCAAAAATCCAACACGGCAACCGATTTAGTTCACATCTATTCGATAGGCGGCAGCACCGTTTTCGATAATGCTGACTATATATGCAAGGGATATTGACTGTAGACTGACCAAGGCTGGAAAATGTATAGGAAAAATCTTCAGCCGGAGGCTAGAAAGGCCATAACTACGCCGAATATGGTCCGATCTTCAAAATTTTTGCACTATTCTGTTCCAATTACACCTCCCAACAACTTTCCCGCTCACAGTTGGGGGGTCACCGCTGAAAATTTTTTTTATTGAGCTTTGAAAATTTTTTGTCGGAGATGGTCCGATTTTGGGGTGTATAGTGGACCCTACCTCCCCCCAAATTTTTTTTGCATGGATGGTTCGAAAGCCCAATAAAAATGCTCAACAATGGTGCAAACCGCATCTTTCTAGCTTCTATATAGCCTGAAATATACCGAGTTGTTCGGTTTTTCACATTGAAAATCCGTTCGCGTAATTGTCATTTCAGCAAGCAATTGGTACTTGGGTATGAAACTCCATAACTACCCCAAATATGGTCCGATCTTCAAAATGTTTGCACCATTCTGTTCCAATTACACTCCTCTAGAACTCTATCGCTCACATTTGGGGGTTTACCGCTGAAAACGTTTTGCTATTGACCTTTGATCAAAATTTGAACAAAATGTTGGGGGAGGGGTCCGATTTTGGGGTGTAGAGTGGTCCCTACCCCCAACTTTTTTCTTTTGGCATGGATGGATAGAAAGAGCAATAAAAATGCTCAACAACGGTGCAAACCGCATCTTCTATATAGCCTGAAATATAGTAAGTTTATAACGTATATGTTCACGTTTTCATATGAACGCCATTTCCAAAAATTAATTCCCCCGACGCGGGATGACTTTAAAAATTTAATTCCCCCTTTAAAAGGTTAATTCATAATCAATTTTCAATCTGCTGGCTGCTTTTTCATATATTATTTTTATTAGTCTTATAATTTTTTCTATGCCCAGGTTTCTCAAGGCTTGCCAGAGACCCTCATGCCAAACTGGTCAAATGCCTCTTTATAGTCTATGAAATTCATGTATAGTTTCTGTTTGCCTCAATATACTTCTCTGTCAGCTTCCTTATTGTGAATAGTTGATCTATTGTGCTTCTTCCCACTCTGAAACCAACATGCTCTTCTCCTATCACTTGCTTGACATTGACATGATTCCTTAATCGCTTCCAAGAGTTCGCCGTTTATAGACGGCAGCGGAAAACCATAGCCAAACGGCGTTCGCCGTTTATAAACAGTGCGCTATATAAGCAAGTGTGTACCACGGAGCTGCGATTTTTTCAAAAATCCAACGCGGGAACCGATTTAGTTCACATCCATACGATAGGCGGCAGCACCGTTTTCGATAATGCTGACTATATATGCAAGAGATATTGGTTGTGTAACAACCAAGGCTGGAAAATGTATAGGAAAAATCTTCAGCAAGAGGCTAGAAAAATCATAACACGCCAAATATGGTCCGATCTTCAAAATTTTTGCACTATTCTGTTCCAATTACACCCCTCTAAAACTCTGTCCATTAATTATGTCAACAATTTTTGGGCAATTTTTGACTCCTCCCGCCCTTGTCAACGACTGTCAACTTTCACTTACCCCCCCATAATTACATCAAAAACTTCTGACCCCCTCAAGATCAATGACAGGTCCCAATAACAAGGTTATTATTTTTTGTGCTAATGACCATTTTTCTCCTGTTTTGCTCATCGAGTGTCAAAATGTGGTGGTGATGACCGTTTTTGTCAAGCTTTTTTCCATTGTAATAAGTAGCATTCCATGAAATTTCCTATTTTTGATTATTTGTAAAAAGTGAAATTGTTGACATCAACTTCTCTTGACCATCTCCCCTCTGACAACAACTGTCAAACATTTTCAAACCCCCTCCCCCCTAAATTGTTGATGTAATTAATGGACAGCCCCCATAGGCCTACAGGTGAAAAGTTCTGTAAAACCGATCCATTGTCTGATGCCACGGGGACGGCTGGTTTGGAGACAAAAGCCACGGGAGCGGGATTGGCCATCACAGCCTCACAGGGTGGGGCGAGAGTGGCGGGAGGGAGGTCGACTGTCTCGGGGCGGGATCAGATTCTTGCCCCTCCCCGTGCAGACCTCTACCACAATCTCTTCACCAGTCATTCTTAGTATCTCTTCACTGGGGTCCGGATAACGGGAAAGTACTGAATAAAGATTTAGTGTTAAATGTCGCGCAACTGTTTTGCTCTTCCACCACGTGTTCGCCGTTTAAAAATTTCTTGATTTGATTTGATTTCCTTTTTTGTAATGGATCTAAGTACAATAAAAATGCTAATTTTAACATTATAGCTTCAGCCTGCAGATTTCAAGATTCGCATAAAAAATTTCACTTCTCCGAGTTAACGGGTTCCAGTTAGAAAACCATAACTCCCCCAAATTGGGTCCCATCTTCAAAATGTTTGAACCTGTTCCAAAGACACCCACCCTCCTTTCTCTGAAAAAATTTTTTATTGACCTTTGAACGTATTTTTCAGAAGAGGTCATATTTTGGTCTCTGGGCCCCCCCTGAAATTTCTTTTTGGCACGGATGGATCTCTTGATGCTCCATCTTTGTAGCTTCTATATAGCCTGAAATATAGTAAGTTTAAAAGTACATGTTCACAGTTCAAACAAACGCTTTCCCCAAAATTGAGAGAGTCTTGTAAAAATTAATTCCCCCTTCAACGGGTTAAACCAGGTAATGTAGGTCTATTTTAAATAGAGACTCAGTTCAAGGCAATTTGATTAATTAACCAGGTAACTGAATAGAGACTCAGTATTTGATTCTTTCGGTGTGTCTTATATATGGGGGCGTCTTATCCATATTTTTTTAACACAAATCATCAAAACTCGCATCTTATAAGTTATAATCGGGTGTGTCTTATACATAGGTGCATCTTATATGCATAAAAATATGGTAAACATTCTCTTCTTGCATTCAAACCCATAAATCACATTGCCCCAGAGTATTTTCAGGAGTATTTCATATTGACTACTTCATGAAGGTTGTAATTGTCCTAGTGCTTTGATGCTCAGACATAGAACGATTTACTGATATCCATGAATTCATCCAATTTTTCTGTCATCTTCAAAGAAATCTAAAGACATATCTGTTCCGAAAATCATACACTTTTTGTGCGTTCGATTGGTTATTTTTGTTTGTATGAGACTATTGTTATTTTATTTATTTATTTTATATTACTGGACTCTGTAATATGCCCTTGCTCCTAACATCTGGTACTATGGCAAACAAAACATTGTCAGTTTAATAATAATAACAACAACAACAACAATAATAATAATAATAATAATAATAATAATAATAATAATAATAATCTAATTATATAATTCTCGATGTCAGTCCGTGGGTCTGACGGCAACATGGCAGATATTGCAAGACGCTGTTGTCATTGAAAACCAAATATTGTTTAATCAAAACTGTATTATCAACGTCTTAATTGGAGCTTAAACCCCCGTCCCCCTTCCCTCACGCCATCCCTCTCCCAATCGCCCAGGCCCCAACCCATACTCGCCCTGCTCCGCCCTACCCCACAGGCCCCAAACCCCCGTTCCCCTTCCCTATCCCCATCCCTCTCCCAATCCCCCTTCCCTCTCCCCATCCCTCTCCCAATTGCCCTGGCCCCAACACATCCCCCGCCCTGGCCCCAACCCATACCTGCCCTGCCCTGCCCTACCCCACAGGCCCCAAAACCCCGTTCCCATTCCCTCTCCCAACCCCTCTTCCCTCTCCCAATCGCCCTGGCCCAACACATCCCCACCCAGGCCCCAACCCCATACCCGCCCCACCCTACCCCACAGGCCCCAAAACCCCGTTCTCCTTCCCTCTCCCAACCCCTTCCCTCTCCCCATCCCTCTCCCAATCGCCCCAGACCCCGCCTACCCCACAGGCCCCAAAACCCTGTTCCCATTCCCTCTCACCATCCCTCTCCCAACCCCCATTCCCTCTCACCATCCCTTTCCCAACCCACCACCGCTCCGACCCTACCCCACCGGCCCCAAACCCCGTTCCCAAACCTACACAACGCTGCTCCGAAAACCCGTACAACCCACTTTCATCTTCCCAAACCTCCCTTCCATCTCCCAATGCCCTGCCCCCGTTATTATATATATTTATTCCTTGCTAGCCTCAATACCTATTTTTTAAATTTAACCCCTCAAGTGGAGATTAAATTTTCAGACGCCGTCACCGTACTGGGGATTTAATTTTTGGAAAAGCGTTCTTCAGAAATGATTGCTGTAACGTTTTAAATTTGCTAATATTCAGGCTATATAGGAGCTAAAAAGATGAGGTTTGCACCATGGTTTAGATTGTTTATTCCTTTTTCTAACCGTCCGTGCAAAACAAAAAAATTTGGGGGTAGAGTCCACTTTACGGCCTAAAATATCACCCTCTCCCCCCAAAAAAAATTTTAAAGCCCCTAGCAAAATATTTTCAGCGGTAACCCCACTTTGGTCAGTGGCAAAGTTGTAAAGGGATGTCAGAGGAACAACATAAACCAAAAAGTTTGAAAATCGGTTGACATTTGGCAAAGATCTATCAATTCTAACCCGATGATGACCCCAATGTTTGAACATAAGTATTATCGGTGAATTTCGCGAAAGTTTTGAATTCTGAGAAAGTTTCCAATTTTTTTGAATTTCCTATATCTCAGGCTATACAAGAGCTAAGAAGATGAGGTTTGCACCATTGTTTAGCTTTTTTATTCCTCTTTCTAACCCTCCATGCAAAACAAAAAAGTCCAGCGTTCATGAGGTTTGCGACAAAAATGAGAATGAGTAGCAGGCTGTTGCTCGGCGTGCAAAAGCAGCACAGCAAACAAGAGAATCAAGCACTGCATGTCATTCGACACTGCCAAATCAATACACTTAGTGTACCTTGACTATCAAGTTTCAGAAAATTCACGCGAATGGGCGTTAACTCGGTTGAAGGAAAAGGCGGCGAGTTAAGGACAATTAATTGCGCAAAATGCTATTGCATTTGCGCAAAATCGAGTGGTAAAACAGCCAATCTCCCCCGTAATTTTTGACTGGTAAACACCTAGTAATAGTAATAATAATAATAATAATAATAATAATAATAATAATAATAATAATAATAATAATGAAGATGCTATTTCCTATAAATGAGACTTCAGTTTAAAGCTTTAGACTGTGTCAAGTGAACTGCAGACACCCATTTCAAAACTTACCATCAAGTCTTTTCAGTGTCTTAAGTTTTGCAGAAACAAGATTGACCCAGTCACCGTCTGCATTATGCTTTTCATACAATGGATTCCCAACAAAAACCAGTTCTTCCAACAGTGGCAACTCATTCTACAGATTTAAATGTGTCAAGTCACAATTACAAAGACATTCAAAGCATTGGCATGTGTATATATATATATATATATATATACACACACACACACACACACACACACACACACACACACACACACACACACATGCCAATCAACAGTTTTCTGCTATAGCATTTTCTCTGAATTTTGCACTATATAAGAGATGACAGTTATTTTGGAACCAGTAGTGCCGGTTCATCTGGAAACCGCAGCTCTGATTCTATTTCAGCTCTCTGATTGGAGGCTATGTACACTGTGTCCGGATAAAACAGGATCCCTTGCGCTAATGATGAAAAACACTAGTAAATATTCATCAATTTTAAAAATTTCTAATTTATTTTAGACCTGTCAGAATGTTAATTGTCATTCAACTAAAATTTGTGTTCAAAATGTCTCCCCTTGGCTCCAACACAAGCTTCAAGAAGCGCTTTCCATTAACCAATAGCTGCATTGGTAACCAACTGATCAAGTTCATCAGTGGCATATCCAGGATTTCCGGAAGAGGGGGGTTTTGGTTTTTGGTTTTGACCGTGACCAACTTTGCAAAAATCCTGACAAGCAAAAAAAACATTATCATCACCTCTACTTTTTTAGGTGACAAGCAAAAAAGGTCCTCACCTCTTACTTAAACCTTTACAGTCTATAGCCAAGGGGGGTTTGACCCCCAGTCACATCAAAAAATTAAAAATGCATGGAAACTCATTAAAAATATTTTGGTTTTTGGCAGCCAAGGGGGTGGGGTTTAACCCCCAAAACTGCCCTTGGCTACGCCACTGAAGTTCATCTCATACATTCACAATTCGCTCGTGGAGTTCTTCAGTGGTTCTGATCCTTGTTCAGTAAACCTTCTTCTGCATTATTCCCCATATCTTATAACCAACTGGGTTTAAGTTATGACAGTTTGGTAGTGGCAAAGATTAGGGGGTATGAAATCAGGAGTTTCCTTTTTCAGCAGTTCACCAGTTTCACGAGCTCAGTGAATGGGTGCACCATTTTGTTGAAATGTGTAATAATCTGAATATTGCCAAATATCAGATCATTTATTAGTTTTGGTAAGTATGTCAGGACTAAAATGAATTAAAATTTTTTAATATTGATGAATATTTATTAGTTTTTATCAATATCGCAAGGGATCCAGTTTTATCCGGGCACAGTGTATATCTTCAGATTCTATGACCAAATAAGGTCATTGCATGCCCACTTAAGGATAGGCCTAAGAGTTTTAGTGTAGAAAAAACTATAAGTATAGGTACACAGTCAAATGAAGGTTCTTCTTGCTCATGTTGGTATTAAATGACTTACTTTCTGCAAATTTGACAGTTTGAAGTTTAATTATAAAAATTTTATTACATTAGATTGGCAGCAAAATTGGAGGCATGTGAAATAGGAAAAAAGTTCTTAAATTGATTTTAAAAACTGGCTGAGGGAGAGAAAACAGAAGGTGGGTAGGTATTAGAGATAAGTAGATATACAATGTACTGATGAAGTAGATATATGATATACTGATAACTGATGATGGTGGGTAGGTATTAGAGATAAGTAGATATAAGATATACTGATGACTTTAGCCCAATCAGAAGGTTAGGCTAAAGTCATCAGTGGCATCCCTCAAGGTTCAGTGCTTGGACCTCTCCTTTTCTTAATATATATATATATATATATATATATATATATATATATATATATGTATATATACAGGGTGGCAAAAAAAAACCGGACTAGTCACAATTAGGTTTGCTTTTAATATAGTCCATTTTTTGCACCACCCTGTGTATGTGTGTATGGGAAATTGGCTGTGAAGACACTACTGTACATGAGGATCTAAAACACTTTCTCAGTGGTCGAAGGACTGGCAAATGCTGTTTAAAATAGACAGGTACTCAGTGATGCACATTGGAAGACAAGAAGAGGAGCATATAATTACCGGTATGCAGAAAAATTTTAAAAAGTATAACTGAAGAGAGAGACTTTGGTGTCATTATGCATGGCAGTTTAAAATCAACTAGACAATTTTCTTCAGCAGTTAAAAAGGTCAACCGAATTCTAGGAATGACGAAGAGGAATATAATGTGCAGCAGAGTTGTTAGTAACGAAGTATTGCTATAAACGATACAGTATCGGCAATACTTTTTAGTATTGCTTATTGTATTGTTGATGCTTTTTAAATGAAGTATCAATTTTTGTATTGCCAATACGTTTTACAGTGAAAAATGTTGATACTTGATAGCGATACTTTTCTATTGCAAACTTATTAACATCACCAAGGCCAGACCAGAACGATTATGTCCTTGAGCTGATGGATATAAATACACATCTCAACGTCAATCGTTGTCATTGCTAATTTCCTCATTTATCGCTTTCAAGCTAAAATTGCTGAAGCGCTGACAGCCTGACATGTCAAAAGCAAGCAGTTCATTTCCATAATAATTTCATAACACTTCCATGGTTCCCTGTTATTTATAAACCTCTATAGTTGTTTAAGTGATCAACCTACATTTTACCATGATTTCTAAACTTTCTTTGTATAGGGCCATCAGAGCAGATGAGCGTTCTTATGTGAGCCTGTGAGGCAACGTATTTTAATACATGCAAATTTAAGGTACACATATTATATGTATTTTATTAAGTCAGCCTAAAAATCAGCTGTGTAAAAACGAAAAGAAATGATGGTGCAAAGAGATCTGCAAGTAACACTGCTCACTGCTGAAAATAACCAAATTGAATGTGTTGGAAAAATTATGTATACTGTCTTAAAGAAATGCAATAAATCTCAAATAATGTCAACATTTTCAATTCACTAGGAAGAATCTGCATGTAAACAGTGGCATAGCATGGGGGCTAATGGCAGCCGCCCCAGGTGCAAAATTTTTGGGGCACAAAATTCCAAGTAAAAAAATACAAAAATGCAATAAGTAATAATAATAAGGCAAATAAAACTGTATACATCAATTTCATCGATTACAAACAGGCTTTTGACTCAGTATGGCATGAAGGCTTATGGTAGACTATGAGAAATATTGGCATAGAAGAGAAACTAATAAATCTAATACAAGCAATATACAAGAAAATGGAAAGTGCAGTAAAAGCTGATAAAGACCTATCAGAATGGTTTAAAACAGAAGTCGGGAATATACAGGGATGCATGCTATCTCCATCTCTCTTCATAATAATCATAGAAGTAATTTTTAAAATAGCAACTGAAAATCTAAACATTGGAGTGAATTGTAGTGGAGAAAATATATCAAACCTTAAATTTGCAGATGATGTAAGCTTACTAGCAGAGAGTGCTAGAGGATTAGAAAGGCTTACAGACCAAGTAAATCAAAGAAGCAGAAGATTTGGACTTAACCGCTTAACCGCCCTGTGCCAGAAAAATCTGGCATACGGTGAAAATTGCTCACGCCATAGCGCCGGAATTTTCCGACATTTTCCTATTGATGCTTGGCAATCGCCGGCGTAGGGAATTATTAATCCTTGGCATGAACAATAAAGAAGGTCGGCCTGTGGATAACTTTTGTGACAATTTTAGGTGTAATTTTGTTTGAAATAGGAGGGGGCAAAAACTCTATCCCCAGCACTTGTAATGGATGGCAGCCAATGGTGAACTGCCACGTCTCTGTCCCCTTTCTTCGCAGAGCGGGTTCAAAGTTGATGCAAATAACATCAATGCAACACAATTCTATGACATGTTTGTCTCACCGGACTTGGTTAGGCATCTTGTTTATCAGACAAACTTGTATGCAACGTTGTTTATTCAGAGAACTCATCTAGCGCCAACTTCCCGAGTTCATGCATGGGTTGATTGATACAGACAAAATTGAAATAAAGAAATTTATAAGTGTGATTATGTTGATGGGAATAATTCGTAAACCAACACTAGAAATGCATTACTTTATTTTGATAAGGTTTAAAAATTACCAATAAGCATTTGTATCAATGCTTCCCAATGATTTTAGAAATTCTACCGATAATTGGAAGTTATTACGTGTATTTAATGCTTGTATTGCTTTTAATGCTTTTTAATGTTTGTTAATATCGTTTATTAATTTTATAATATCTACAAACTTCCAGGCCAGTAAATGAAATAAAAAATTAAAGTATGAAAGTTCATGATATTTGCATGTGGCGTCATGATTATTTTGGTTTCTGGCGGCGAAGCGGTTAATCCAGCAAAAACTAAAGTCATGGCAGTCAACAAAAAGAGAGAGAAAATGTGCTTGTCAGGACTTTTTTGGGAGAAAAGGGAGAGCTAAAGGCGCAAATCCACTTTTGCCCGGACGCTTCTAACCCAAGCTATGCCACTGCATGTAAATGGTAAAAATAATCAAGAGCAGCCAGGGCCTTGCTCTGGACCACCTGTGACCACTTCACAATTCTTCCCCTCAATGCCAGAGTCTTGATTGTCATCTCATTTTTTGAACCCCAGATGAAAAACCTACTACCACTACTGATCAGGTCAGGTTAGGTTGTTGTCCTCCAGCTGTGTCCAGATATTGACTTCTCCATGACATCTCAATCTGAACACATGTTCAGGAAACAGCATACTGCTGCTTCTCAATCCTGAGAAGATTTCGAAGCATTCAGAACTCAATTCCACCATCGGTTGTAAAGACCTTAGTGGCGTCTCTGGTTATGCCATGTCCGGATTATTGCAATATGCTCCTGGCTGGGCTACCAAGACAACTTACTGACAGACTTCAGGCTATCCTCAACACAGCAACACGTCTTGTCTATCAAGCCAGAAGATCAGATCACGTGACACCACTTCTTTATGAACTTCACTGGCTTCAAGTTCCACAGCGGACTGAATACAAATTGGCGATCCTTGCTTATCAGTGTCTTCATGGTCTGGCGCCATCCTATCTGTCGGCTGATTTCTGCAAGACTTCTGATATCAACTCTGGTCGACGATTGCGATCTGCGTCCAGTCTTACTCTGGTTGTTCAGTCTACGTGTCACGTTACCATTGGTGATCACATGTTTCTGGTAAAGGCTGCCAGAGTATGGAATAGCTTGCCGTCATCAACAACTATGGCAAAGACACTAGAAGCATTTAAACGAGAACTGAAAAACGCTCTGTTTGTTCGTAGTTATCCAGAACATTCATCGTTGTAAGATATACTGTATTTTTAATATTGTAAGGTGTCCTAGTAGTACTTGTACGATATGCTACCATAATCAGTTCATGATTATTACAGTGCATCATTACTATCTCTCCAAAGTTCTCTGTCCTTTGTTATTTCTTCAAAAGTCATTCTGTGTCTTCTGTCAGTTTTTCCATTGAGATTCAGCCCTACCATGTGCAGATCCTCTTCCAGTCCATCCACCCATTGTCTTTTCGGTCTTCCTTTAGATCTTCTTCCCTCTGGTGTGTATTTGAAAATTCATTTTGGGTTTCTTATTTCTTCCATTCTGAGTATGTGTCCGGTCCATTTTGTTCTTCTCTTTCTGATAACTTGAATGATGCTCGGTTGCATGTTCTCTCTCTAACTTCTTCATTTGTTATATGTTTTTTGTATCCAATCCTCAGTATTCTTCTAAGCCATTTATTTCTTGTTGCTATTTTTTTTTCTCCAGTTCTTTTTTATGGTCCAAGATTCACATCCAAATATTAGTATTGGTATCACACAAGTGTTGAGAATTCTTAGTTTTGTTTTCATCCCAATGTCATGTCTTTTGAAAATGTTTGTATGTAGCCTGTTGAAGGTTGATCCTGCCATTGCTATTCTTCATTTAATCTCCAAGTCCAAGCCTCCTTTTGCTTCCAATTCAGTTCCAAAGTAAACGAAATTCTTCACTATTTAAATTTCTTTTCCGTTGTGTGATACTATTGGCCATTCTCCAAGTTTTTTGTAATTGGCATAATTTTCGTTTTATTAGTGTTTATTTTTAGTCCAAATTTTTTGTTCCTCCCCGTCTAAAACAATCCATTTAAGTTAGGCACAGTTAAACTGTTTAGCAGAGGGCAATCCAGGACTGCAATATGGAACTGACAAACAACAAAAATTTTGTCAGAAACTCTGACTCTCTTGGAATTTTTCAGCTACTCAAAATCATCATCACTTATCTTATTAACCATCGGGTTCAGAGCCCATTGTTATCTTGCCCTTTGGCACAGTTTTGTCCCTATCTTTTCTGTTTGCAGCTCTATGAATAGTTCTTATTTTAATATGTCATACACCATCTGTGTGGCCATTCTCCAAGTTATTTTTTGTAATTGTCCATTTTAATTTTTGTTTTATTAGTGTTTATTTTTATATCCAAATTTTGCTGTAAATCTCCTTCTGTTATTAATATAATCTAATTAATGTTTCTACAATCCATTTCTGATAGGCAATGTTAAACTGTTAAATAGCAGAGGCATCAACTACCTGGTATTTATGCAATATGCATAGCACTTACTCTGACAAACAACAAAAATTTTGCAGAAAATTTATTCATGCTTCAAAGAGGCACAATGCTTTCAGCTACTCAAAAGCATCATCATCATTATCATTAATAACCATGGGTTCAGAGCCCATTGTTATCTGATGCCCTCATCACAGTTTTGTCCCTATCTTTTCTGTTTGCAGCTCTATGACATAGTTCTTGCAGACATTTTCACACCAATCGTCAATGTCATCACACCATTCTCTGTGTGGTCTTCCTTTCTTGTTGGGACCATCCGTTATTCCTAATATGAAGGAAACTATCCAGTCCATTTTAAAAGAAGTTAGCAGAGTTTAGATAAATTTATTAGCTTCTATTTTAAATATATAAAGGCCAATGCTTCCTGCTGTAAATCTTTGCCCTTGTGCTTTGCTTGATATAACTAATTAATGTTTCCTAAAATTAAAACAAAGATAATGCAAAATGATATTTATTATAAACTGACCAATTTCATGAATTCTGCCCATTCCTTCACCATATTGAAGGAAAAATAGAGAATCTAGAAACATGAAAACCAAAACATCATACATCTCAAAAAATATTTTCAATACAAGAGAATAAGGATCATCCATTTATGACATGGACATAAAATCTAGAGCAAGCTCTATTGATAATTAAGATGTAAAACCATGGATAAAACAAACATTGCTTATACGACATGTGAAATAAGTATAATCACAAAAGCCACAGGTATTGCTGATCAGCCTTCTACATTGTGTCCTGGTTGAAGAGGCACTGTTTTAGAAATCAATATAACTTCAACAAATTGTATCCAAAATTCATAAAATTGTACCAACGTTAAATACCAACTATTCCACACAAAATTTTTAAATTTCAACAAAATCAGCTATACAATTTACAAAATATTAATTTTTGAAAATTTGAACCGAAAAACAATGGCCGAGTTTTACAAATTCTTACTAAAACACAGCATCAGTCATCATAGTAATTATTATGGAAAACCTTTTAAAAGTTTATTACACACTGTATGTATATATAATATATATATATATATATATATATATATATATATATATATGTATATATATATATATATATATATATATATATATATATATATATATATATATATATATATATATATATATATATATATATATATGAGAATGAAGATTGAAAAAATCAGAAATCTAACTGGAAATATCAAAATGGAAATATCAGCATACTGAAATGATCCAGCAAAAGCATTATGTTCATTGCCATTGATGTTTTTGCTGAATCTTAAATGTTTGATTTGCTACTGGTTGGACGATTCAATGCCTGGTCAAGGACAAGCAGGTATAAAATATTTTCATCATAAGCCTGTGTGAGCAGGTATGGAACATTAACAAACCTTGAGTTTTTTAAGCAGATTTATGCCTTTCATCTTCTCTATAATGTTATAAGAAATCCACAGCTGCTCCAATGTGTCACCAACAGCTTCCTATACAGATTTAAAGACATTCAGTAAAACCCAAAGAATGTTAGATTTCAATTATTATTATTATTATTATTATTATTATTATTATTATTATTATTATTATTATTTATTTATTATTTAGGGCTGGTAACGCTTAAAATTTTTTTGTTCAATTAATATGAAATTTTTGTAATCGATTAATTACACACAGGCCTACAAAAAAAATTTGTGAAAGCTTTTTTCATTAAACTAGGTGATTCTTGTAGTTTTTGAGGTGCTGAATCCAAATATGCTATCAGATTTCTCCCATCATGTACCGTTTTTTGGCAATTTCGATGAATTGAATTCTATTATACAGCTACAATGTTGGACAATTAAGTGAAAGGTGCATAATAAAAAAAGTGAAAATAGAGTTACCAAATTTAATTTCTTTTAACAATGTGACAGTGAAAGTTAAGGCAGGTACATTACTTCTTTCTAAGAACACAATGGTTTGAATTTCTCAATTTTTCTCAGCAAAAGTCCACGAATAGCTCTTTCTCTTATGCGATGTATCCCGAGTTCCCCGATGGAGAGACCAGCAGTAATCTCCCATCATGTTTACATCCCAATGGCCTTGGTATCGTTTTTCCATTTCTTATATATGTTGGTGAAACCACTCACCATGCTCTTCACTTACTGATCCAAGATTTTCTGGGGAAAAATTCAGGTGAGAATGTAACAAGTGTAGCTTCAGACTCATATGACACCCAAGTCTTTCAAACGTTTATAAACATGTTGTCAACTATATTTTTGCAGCCAGGGTCTTTCTCATTTCAAGAAACTTCAAAACTACCTGCCTAAATGCAGTCCAAGCATCCTTTTCTATCAATGTCATCATTGTGTCACAACCTATGGACCTGCAAAAGTTTTTGTATGTCAGGACCAACAAAGACACCTTCTTTTAACTTTGCTTCTGATAAGTGAAGGAATTTTTGTATAGATATTGAAAGCAAGCTTCAGATTTTGTGAGTTCTTTGACAAATTGCTTCTTAGGGTCCAATTTTATGTGTAGTGGTGGAAGCAGTACCTTTTTCGGGTCTACCAAACTTACGCGCACAATGTTTTGCTTCCTGGTTCAAGATTTTTCTCACATGTCATATACCAACAAAAAGATGCTCCAGGAGCAAACAAGTTCTTTTATTTCAACCTGGAACCAAGAAGTTCAGCTTTCTCTTTGGTTAAACATAAGTCTCTTACTAGATCATCCAATTTGCTTTGCTCAAAATGCTGAGGTTTGCTGCTTTCTTATTCACAGTCAGATCCGGTGTTGAGCTCTTAACACTCAGAATCACTACTAGTTGTGCAAAGAGCTTGCAATGAATCTGGTGGGATAAGAACAGGGATACCTTCACCATGAGGTACAGGATGCAAGGCGGAATGCAGATTGGGATATGAAATTTCTTCTTGTTCTTAGAATTGTACCCACTGATATTGACACTGCAAAAATAACAGTCATCAGTGTGGTTTTTCTGTTCTCTTCATACCACTGGTACTCCAAATTTTTAAAATCTTTTCCTATATGACCATTTCCTTAAATATTCCACATAAACATAACCCACCTTATCTGGTGCCCAAGACTTTTCCTGGTCTCCGAGTTTCACACCAAAGTAAGCAAGGTACAGCTTTTTCACAAACTTCGTTATGTTCCTTTGATGTTTCTTGACCATAAACTCACCACATACATAACAAAACTGTTAGAACTATTGACACAAAGACGACTTGCCATTTTAAAATAAAAAACAAACAATTACTAAATGCCAAGAGTCACGAAGATGACTGAGAAACAAGAAGAGAGACGCCAGCTTATCAAATCAGATGACTTCCTAAGCTGGCGCCATCTGACGTCCATGTAAAAACTGTACGTGATGGAGCTATTTCGGCTCATTTTTGGATTCAGCATGCCGAAAAACATAAAGGAAGGCCAAAATTATAGAAAAAGGTTTTCCTATGTAGGCCTGTGTATAATCGATTAATCTCGATTAATTAGGGTTAGGGTAGTCCTAACCCTAACCCTATCTCCCACCAGAAGTCTCTGTCGTTTAATAACAATAATAATGACGTACACATTTTGGGGTAATATTAGATTCAAATCTTGAAATTTGACGCACATGTTTGAGACTTTATGCCAGCACATTGGCATTTGGCACTCCCCAATGGTGGTACGTCAGCAATGTATTTGAACCGGTAAGCCGCAGTAAGCAAATTTTTTTCGCAGTTAGTTTAAAAATGAAATGTTTCTTCAACTTTCCGCTTAACCTCTTTAAACTTTGCCCGAGCCCAGCACGTCATAGATGGCATCTTCTATTTTTCCTTCATGAACGCAGAGTTAGTTTTAAAAATGAAATATTTTTCAATAAACTTTCTAAAAATAGAATCGTAGTTGAGGCTGGAAGAGGGAGGGGGTTCGTTGTTGTTGAAAAGCTTAAATTCTGAAGCTTTGGAGACATGATCTACGAAGTACGATGATGTTATTACTTGCCATTTTGATTACAGCTTAAACCATAGATTTAAATTAAAATCTATGATATTAACATCCTCCCACCAAATCCCGATGGAATAATAATATTTTTGTACTTGGGGTAACTGTTGGGAACAGTAATTGCAGCAAGTAATAGAAGAAGGTTGCTCAAATAGAAACTCTTTGAAAAATTAATCAAACTATTAACAATAAAAAAACTAGAAAATATAAAATATTAGACTTGAATCTGTAGAGTGGGCCAAACCCCAAAAAATTAATCAATAAAAATTAAACAAAGAAAATTTAATTGATTAATTTGAGATTTTAAAAAAATGATTAATCAGTAGATTAACACGTTAATTTGGGTCCCATCTTCAAAATTTTTGAACTAATCTGTTCCAAAGACCCAACCTACAATTATTATTTTTATTATTAAATTTTTGAGTCAATTTATTGTGTGCTGAAATTTCTTTTTGGCACGGATGGATGGTATTACCAAAATGTCAATGATGCAAACCAAGGGCTATATAGCCTGAAATTAGTAAGTTTAAAAGTACATGTTAACAGTTCAAAATAACGTTATTCCAATATAAATAAATAAAATAACAGTCATTTTTCAAAAAAATTTGAATGGAAAACAATAATAATTGGGGAACAGAAGAGAATAAGATTTTCTAAACAAATAAGTCTTTTGACTTTTTTCTTAAAGGATGATTCAGAAAACAGGATGATTTCACAATTATCATTTTTGATTTTGATTTCAGAGTCAATATAAATTATCAGTCATCTGGTAGATTCAGATTTTCCAAATGTCTTTTGATTTTTCTTAAAGGATGTCAGAAAACTGACACTGCAAAATGATCATGGAATCTGACACTGCAAATGTTTTACAGTGAGATATCTTCAGTGAGATATCTTCCACTTTGAGCATCAGACCGCATGAACAGTTGCAACTTTTGTGATATTGTCGGTATGAAACACTCCTGAAGGTACCCTGAAGCAATCTGATTTATGGACTTGAATGCAAGAAGAGAATGTTTGTATTCAATTCCCACTTGAACTTTGAGCCAGTGAAGCTGGTGAGTTAGTGGGGTAATGTGGTCACGACGTTGAGCACCAAACACAAGCCTTGCAGCTGTATTCAGCACCAACTGCAGGCGATTCAACTCGTAGTCAGGTAGGCCATAGAGAAGACTATTACAGTAATCCACTTTCAACATCATCATCATCATCATAATTGCTCTCTGCCAACTCATTTGTGGCAATAGCTAGTCAGAAAACATTTCCCGGCTTTTTTGTCAAATGCTAGTTTTCCTCCTTCTACAATTGTCAGTTGTCTTTCTTTGAAATCTTCTTTTATGTTGTTTATCCATTTTTTTCTGGGCCTACCTATTCCTTTTTTACCTTCCTTGTATGTGTAGCTTTTTGGGACGTCTCGAGCCTCCTATCCTGTTTACATGTCCATACCATGCTGGCCTCCTTTTCCCGAGTTTGTCCACGATGGTATTCTTTACCCCAATCTGCTGCCGTATATCTTCATTTCTATGTTTTTGAAGTCTGCTAACTCCAAGAATGCGTAGCATTTTCTAGCGTGTGTCTGATCTGGAGTGTTATGGGCGTGTCGATGTAATGGAGCCGGTAAATGATGGCGGTCCAGACACTCGACAGCGAACAACCAAAACATTCAAAACTGCCCGGACAACGTGCAGATGACCACCTGGAATGACGAGAAGGTAACTGTCTGCATGTTAGGCGCTAAAAACAAGCGCCAGATGCCAGCAAACTGCCAAAAACGGCGATTCTCCGAGGCACTCGCATACACGTGCTAGGCAGCCGGAAGGCGCCAAAACCGGAAATTGATATATTAATAGACTTATCAGTGTTCTTCATGACATTAAGTTGGTCGCCAGATGGCATTGGTTGTCTACCTTTATCTTAAATATTACTTGTTTTTGCTTCTTGTCAAACCATCTAGGCTGAAAAAAATGTATCTATTAAATTTGATTAACCATATCGAGTTAATCTTACTTTATCTCACGACATGGGTGCACCATTTAACATCATGTACAACAAGTGCCCATCAGAAACTGATTTTTCCATTTAAATAAAGGAGATAATAAACTCTGAGATATCAAGATGATATAAAATCTCATTTAAGGGGATGCTATGACCTATCCATAAAATTCAGTAACTTTCGAACTACTAAATTTTCTCTATTCACAAGCTTTTATTTACAAAAATCCAAAGGAAGCATGAACTTTTAAGCTAAAACAAATATTTGAGAGCTGAAGAAGTTCTAGGTCAAACATTTTTATTTTGGTGGATAGCAAAACTAATTGATGCACCAACATGTTACAAATGTAAAACTGATTAAAGTGCTAGTGATCTTTAATGGCTTGTGAACATCTGATGTGAAATTACATTTATTGTTATGTAGCTGTACAAAAATGTCAAATGATGCATTGCCAGCAGAAAATTACCAACAAGTCGATCTTGCCATAGGGAGCTGAGTTCATTAAAGGGAAGACCACTGTCACCCAGCATAAAACATCTACAGTATACTTCCATTGTGACTGATGTTAGAAGATGACTGTAAAACCTTTGCCTAGTTCAATAAATTACAGGGTGTCTATGAAAAAACCCCCCAGCAGAAAAACTATGATTTCTTAAAAGTTCCTAAATATATTTCTATCAAAATTTCCATACTTCTACAGCACATATTTCCCCACCTTTCTGCCTATTTTCATCTCATTTGCATGTAAAGTAGCCATTTTGTGAGATTTCAAAGTCAAAATTCGATTTTTACGAATCAACAGACAAAATTTTATTGATTGTCTAGAAATTTCAACTAAACCACAATTGTTCAAGATGGTTATCAGACATAATTGCAAACCCTAACCCAAACCCTAACCTTAATTGCAAAAATTGTTCGGTATCCAAAGCCAAGCTCCCACAATGTCTGAATTCGCATCTTCATTCGATATTTTACCCAATTTGAAAGTTTAAATCAAACGTTTATTGTTATGTCGAATTCTGTGAATTTAAAAACATGTTTACAAATTTGCATTCGATTTAAACTTTACTACTACTACTGCAACAACAACAACAACTGCTACTAATACCACCAAAATTGACATGAAGCCAAATTTATGTGAAGCTATAGATATTTAGGCCTGTCATGCTGCGACTGAGTAGTAAAAATCGAAGTTTGACTTTGATATCTCACAAAATGGCCACCTTACATGCAAATGAGATGAAAATTGGCTGAAAGGTGGGGAAATATGTACTGCACAAGTGTGGCAATTTTGATAAAATATATTTAGGAACTTTTAAGAAATCAAAGTTTTCCTGCTGGGGTTTTTTTTCGTAGACACCCTGTACATACGAAGAAATCTACTTACAACACCAGCCAGGCTCTTGATGTTATTTCGGCCAAGAGATAGTATTTTTAAGTTTCCTAAGTCACAAAAATTAAAAATATTTAACTATAAACATATGCAAAAAACTACAAAATCACAGGAATACTTGTATAAACTGTTAAACATTCAAAAAATTCCTTCTAGAGAATAATAGCAACGATAAGTTGAAAGATTAATTACTTATACTTATAATCACAAATTGTGAGACAATGCAGAAACCTAAATGTACAAAGCTTAAAATGCTTGGAAAAATTGAATGTTGGGAGTTTGAACTCCTCTTGCACGATCCGAAGAAAATAATGCTGGAGCAAAGCATTTATTGCATTTTGATTTCTTTCTATTTCTTTAAAAGGAATATCAAAAGTCAAAAAGTCCTTCCCCGAGCCTCATGGGCTCATAAGGCGGCGCTGATCTCCGTTTCTATAGCCCTCAGCCAGGCATGCAATGCCACGGATACGGGGCCAGTGTATCGCATAGCGGACCTGTTTGACTTATCGCAGAGATTTTTACCACTGCTCCTCATTTTACCAGCACGAAAAAGGCTGAGTCGACCTTTAGGGCTCCTGCGGGACTTGAACCTGCAACCTCCTGCCCAATCGTCCAACGTTGTTACCACTCTGCTAACTTCCTGCCCCCAAAAGGAATATAAATGTTGAAAAATTTATAACTATCATACATAGCTTAATAACATAGTCTTGGGTGAAGTCTCAAAAGTCTTTTTAAAAAATCTTGAAGTCCATGAAATCAGGTTTGACTTTAAACATGATCATTCGGACAAATTTTTGCCAAATTATTCTACCAAATATAACAATATTATATTGTCATAGGCCCTACAGTCCCACATAAAGCAAAATCAAATGGAGATCTCATGCTTATAAAAATCCTTGCTAACAATCATAATCGAAAAATGTATAACACCCTGATCAAAAAATATATCAATTACAGTAAAAGATAGAATAGCTCAACTAAAGACATTGCAATAAGTTTAGAAATTAATATGAAATTTAATTTGTAGAGGTTGAAAGTTTAATAAAAAATGTATTTTCTGACTTTTCAAAAGGAACACCACAAAAACAACCCTCAAATGGATCTTTAGACTCTTCCAGTTTCTCAGAGCAGTTAGATTATGTCATAAATAACAGGCTCCACCTCCAACAAGCCAAATGACCACTTGTTTAGCATTGTAGTCACCAATGACCAATTTGATGTCGTAGCTTGGCACACTGTCTAGCACTTCCTGCAGTAGCTCATAAAACTTGTCTTTTTTGTCTTCTTTGTGAGGAATTAATAGTAAAAATTTCAGAGTGGGCACTCTTATAGTTTTTATTCAGTGATTAAAAGAATATCTGCCCCAATGCAAAATTGCAATTAAAACATTCCTGTTGGACATTGCATTCACTAAGTGACTGAGTTACTTTAGTATGCAGTGGCATCTGACACTCAGACAAATCTGTGACAGTTTGCCTTACATATAACATTGTTTTTATTTGTGTTTTAAATTTATTAAACTGTACTTAACCCCTTTACCATTTAGCCCGAGCCAGACTCAGGTTACGTAATCGACGCTTAGCCGTTTACCCCGAGAGGGACTCGGACAGCACTTTGCAAGCCTACAGCTAACGGTTGCATACAAGTCTGGCTCGTTATTGAACATATATGGGCTTAGTATCCATTTATTGGCCAAATGGCACTATTTGTTCAAATATTTATGATGCTGACTCTATAGAATATTGATATTTTCCAATAGGACCCTTGGACTTATGCCTGTAATGGCGGTGCCTTAGTGACTGGAGATTCGTTGCCATGCGGCAAAATTCCTCAAGAAAGTGGGGATAAGTCGCAGGAAATAAAACTCCAAAGCAAATCTAAATAGAATAAAAGCAATTTTGAGGTTTCTGGTCATAGTTGAATGGACTTTTACGGTGTTGAACTGGAATTACCTTGGTTCCAGAAGCGGCCTTTCGCGTAGCGTTTGTAAGACTTTATTCTTTCGATCTCCAAGTAGAAATCCAATGATTGAGGATGTAAAGTGATAAAGGGATACTAAATCTGACCTTTATATCAATTTCTAAAGTTTTCTTAGCTTCTACGCTTCAAAGTCAGAAGTAGTTAAAATATTTTAAAGTAATGTATTGCCGTACTAAAATAAATGGCCACTATGGTAACGGATTTAAAAATTTTAATGAATGGTGAAGGGGTTAATACAGTACAGGGGACCCCCGTTATAACGCAGACTTTGGGGTCCATAACTAGACCCGCGTTATAACGAGGTCCGCGGTATACTGAAATGGACCATATGCGGCGCTATATAAATTTTATTAGCCATCATGATCATAATGGAACAACCACGATTAAATGAATAAATGTCGGTGCATTGTTCTATAAGGGTGGATTTGTTCAGAAATATGCAATTAGTTCACAAACAAAGTGTTTTGACAGCGGCAAATGGTCGCATGGCGCTTGAGCAAATGAAGCCTGGTCGATAATACAGTAAGTAACAGTTTGTGGAGACTTACTTGATGAATATTAATAAGTAACATTGTACTTATGAATATTCATTAATTAAGTCACTAGAAACTGTTACTTATTAATATTCATTAAGTAAGTCTCCACAAACTGTTACTCCGGGTGCTAATAAGCTTCGACAAAAATCAGTCATATTGCTTGAAATATTCCACTCAGAGGCCGAATCACAGCTTTCGCTCATGCCCTGATTTATTTAAGGTCATATTTCTGAGACTTTATCTTTGGATGGCTAGCAATTATCTAAAAATATGAGTTTTGAAAGCCTAATGGTAAGAATGGCGTCTCTGGTAGTTTCCGATAGCGTGAGGCCATGACACCCGAAGATTAGTGTAGCCGCACAGATCGCGGAGCTAAGCTTATGCAGTATAGACAACACAAAAAGGGAACAAACAGTCGGTAATTTTGGATCATTCGCGCGATATCAATTTTCTTATACTGTAATTCAGCTTCTAAGTTGGGATCCAAGCCGTGTCCGTGCTATAACCGAATCCGCGCTCAAACGGGGCGCGCTCTAACGGAGGTCCCCTGTACTTTGAAAAATATCACTAATACATAATATAATGAACAGCAGAAGCTGGATCTAGTGAAGAATGGAAAAAATCAGCTGGACAGAAAATATAACAAAGAAGTCCAGAAGAGGACAGAAGCGAAGAAAAGCCTAATAAACACTATTTGTACAAGACAAAAGAAGTGGATAGGCCATGTTCTGAAAGAATCATGCCTACTAAGAGAAGTACTAGAAGGAAAGATGAATGGGAAAGCACATAAAGGGCGACCAATGACATTGATGCTGGAGTGGATGTTCAACAGTATGAAAAAAAACAAGTATTCAGCCCTGAAGATAAAAGTTCAAGATAGAGAGGAGTGGTGATTGCTAGAGTATGGAACCTGTCTTTGGACAGAGCATCTGAAGAATAGTTACGGTACATTCTTGTTCTGTTCCCTAATTTTTTTAGCTAATTTAGTTTAATTGTTATTTGTCTTCACTTTTTTGTATTTCTCTGGTCCATTTTCCTTCAATTTTATTCTCTATTACCAATCTCAACATACCTTAATTAATGGCATCATTACAATTTGTAATGATCATCCAACAGCTAGCTGACATAGCCATTACAGTTTATTTTTATTAATTGACACAGAAATCTCTAATTATGTGTAAAGGTTCAATAAAACAAATAGAAAATATTCAATTTTTATGAAATATTACAAAGGAGAAGGAGACAAGGTTTCAAAAACCAAATTCCAATTACAAAAAACTAAAAATTTTCAGAGAGGTCATTTTGCAAAGTTGACCATAAAAATGGTCTAAATAAATGAAACTTACTAAGTCCATGTAAGTTGGTTATTTTTTCAATGCTGTTTGTGGACAAAGAGAGACGTCTGAAATACAGTTGATATATTATGCATGAATTCAATGTGCAAATAATTCACTCAAATGGATAATATCAATTTGTTAACTACAGCTTAATAATTAATTACCTGAGCAGTGGTATACCTAGGGTATTTGGCACCCAGGGCAGTGTCATAGGTGCTGTCCCACTAATGCTAATTCAATATTTAAACAATATACATAGGCCTAGTACATGTGTGTAGCTGCAAGAATCATAAATGACTGATGCAATCTACAGTAATATAAAGCGACTTTTCTTGTTTTTTTGTATGCTAAATCTTGAATTGCCCCCTTCTTGTGCCACCCAGGGCAGACTGCCCGTCCAGACCACCGGAGTCCACCCCTAGGTACACCACTGTACTTGTTTATAACAATTTCTTCTAAAGTCCTTATTTATTCATATGCTCAAATTTCTTTAAATATTTACAAAGTACCCAAGTATGAAAGTGATCCAAATTTTTAATCTCCTGCTGACATAATATTCTCAAAAGAAGATTTATACATGTACTATTTAAGAAAACACAGCTGGCAACTGCAAAACAGTTTAGCTACAAATCAACATATAGGTCACATTAAGAAATATAGTAAAAATACAACATAATAGATACACACTCGCATTTAGTAAGGGTTGAAAGTGCAGCATCCATTTTTTCAATTGGAGGAATCTGTCCAAAAAGGTCAATGCGAATAGCTTCTGTTGCTTTTTGTCCATTTTTCTCCTCCTGAAGAAAAAAACACCAAAATGATAAGGAATTTTAAAATAAGGGTTTGCTTAAGATATATCGTGATATAAGTACGAACATTGCACTACAAAATAAATATAATTGTAAACAAAAAATATGAATGGTTGGTGTCCAATCAAAATAGTGCAAGACAAAATAACACCGACAAAATCATGCTGACAAAACAGCGCTGACAAAAAAGCTCCACAAATCCCGACAAATTAGTGCCGACATAATCACGCGATATGAAGAAATTGACAATTATAAATAAAGTAAAGATAATACTCGGCTATGAGATGTCAAAGATATTCAGTACCATCTTTTAAACATGTTGGCATGTCGAATGTATTAACATGTGCTACTAGATTATAAGACAAAACACATGACAAAACACATAAGAAATAAACAGTACATTACTTTACTACGTTTATTAACTGGTTTTGTTATTGAATATTATGAAAGGACCCTATTTTTAAAGAACATCAGCACTGACTTTTAGTATTTGCTTTTACGTTATTGAATATTATGGATGGACATTTTTCACAGTTAAATTAGCTTTGACGTAATATTACTTGAAAAAACCTATTAAAGTTAATGTTAAGTTCTCTATCGGTCCTTAGTTCAACGCTATTTTGTCGGTGCTAATTTGTCAGCGCTAACTTGTCGACATGATTTTGTCAGTGCTATTTTGTCTTGCACGCAATTGAGTCGGCGAACCTGAATGGTTTAGTGTGCTTAGAAATTTCAGACAGGAAAAGATCCAAATCCAACCTGAACAATGTGAACCAATACCTTCTTTTTAGCAAAGAACCAGACCAAAATAAAAAAATCAAAGATACTATTTTAAAGAATTTGAATTGAACCAAACAGAAGAACTGAACTGAACCAGAACCCAAAATTGGTGTCAAATGAACATAGGCCATCCTAGAACAGGTGGAGATCCAGGAAATGAAATTAGACATTGAAAGGATGGGTGAATATGGAGATAGACATTTATAAACAGGATTGAGATGGGATAAATTTTGTTATTGGATAACTTTCTGGTTCCTAGCTCCAGCACCAACACAGTAGTAAGTGAGTAGGTCAGAAAACATGTCTGGGGTTACAGTGGTGTAGCCCATGCTAAGTAACCTGTCTTTGGACAGAACACCTGAAGAAGAAGAAGCCCCATACTGGGTTGTTTGGAGTTGTTCAAACAACCCCATTACAAAAATATGACCAACATAATAGATGTAAATCCATTGACTTTTGGTTGAAGGGGGGGTAGTGGGAGGGGTCGACTGCAGGCCCCCACGGGTGTTCAGTTGCATAGTGCATACTTGCATATGTTGACTGTGTATATATAGCTCTGGCCTGATGCCAAATATGACAAATTGCCAGCATATACCTACCCGTTTTCGTTTTCGTTGGTCCAGCCAGGCCGGGCCAGCTGCATCCATTTTGAAAGATGTAAGGCAATAAATTAATTATTGTACAAGCCAAGCAGATCTGTAGGAAACTCAGAAGAGATGAAATTGTATTTAAATTTGAATGCAATTATTTAACAGACACTGGATGTATCACTGTTATGAGTAGAAATGAACCAAAGGGCAAATGGTATTAACCCCTTTACCGTCCATTTAAATTTTTTATGCCATCACTGTACCGGCCATTTATTTTTAGAGAACAGTGCATTTCAAAGCTGAATTTTGAATTTACTATATCTCCGGTTACATAAAAGCTATGAAGATGAGTTATACACCATTGTTTAACTTTTTTAGTGCTCTTTCTAACCATACATGTTAAAATACAAAATTGGGAGGTAGGGTCCACTCTATGGCATAAAAATTTGCCCCACTACAAAAATTTTCAAGCCACTCCAGCAAAAAGTTTTGAGTGGTAACCCTATTTGGGTGAGCGGCAAAGTTGTAGGAGAATGTCAGTGGAACAAAATAAATCAAAACGTTTGAAAATCTGATCATTTTGGTAGAGATATACTACTTCTAACCCGAACACCCCTTGGTCGGACACATACAGTAAGTCTTACTTTGCAAAAGCACGTGTGTCTACTAGATAAAAATCCCAAAGATACAACACATAAATAATAAATAAATGCTGCTATCTATCGAATTAGTACATATCCAAAGGTTATTTGCATTATAACAACTTTGCATGATTTAAAGTGGTTTACGTCAACTGCCCGACCTGCTGAGTACACCTTGTACACAGGGTCTTCCCTAAATGAGTTCTCTGCTTTGCTATGGAGGAAGTCATAGTGATCATCCGATCACTACCAAATAAGCAGTGCAAACTCGACCCACCCCCGGTGTGGCTGCTGAAGGAAGTTGTTGAAACGCTGTCTCCATTCCTTGCAACGCTCTTGTCAACTTCTTTGCAAACAGGTGAATTTCCTTCGTCGTGGAAGCATGCGGTTGTGTACCCGCATCTCAAGCGACCTGGCTCTGATCCTGCCGAAGAAGCCAACTACCGTCCGGTCTCGAATCTTCCTCTCCTATCGAAAGTGTTGGAAAGAGTGGTAAATAGTCAAGTGGTTAGATACCTGGTGTCGAACAGTCTTATGCCGAGGGAACAGTCAGCTTACAGGTGGGGCCACTCCACGGAAACCGCCATACTTCGGATTTACAACGACATCGTCGATGCCGTAGCGAATGGGCAGTTAGCCCTGCTCTGCCTACTCGATCTGTCGGCTGCGTTCGACACTGTGGATTATGACATCATCATCTGCCATCTTGAACTCACATACGCCATCAAGGATACTGTTCTCGTCTGGCTGCGTGACTACCTTACTGGTAGATCGCAGTCAGTCTGCTGGAGTGGCCATATGTCTGTCCATCAACAGGTTCTCTGCGGCGTGCCTCAGGGGTCTGTACTTGGACCCCTGCTGTTTGTCCTCTACATTGCAGACATTGGCCAAATTATCAAATCGTGTGGTCTCGAAGCGCACTCCTACGCCGACGACGTCCAGATGTATTCCTTCTGCCTTCCAAAGAATACAGAGTGGCTTCGAGCTCGCATCAGCGACTGTTTTATTAAGATCAAGCAATGGACTGTATTATAACCGTCTTGCCTTAAATCCCTCCAAGACTGAGATACTGTGGATTGCAACCCCTAGAAAGAATCATCTGATCAACCACACACCGTTCTCAATTGATAGGGTATATATTACCCCATCCACTGAAGTGCGCCTTCTGGGAGTGTTAATCGACGAATCGTTAACGTTTAATGGACACGTAAGTAATGTGTCTCGATCCTGCTACTGTCAGCTCCGGCGGATCAGAGATTCGTCGCCACCTGCCAACCTCATCAGTGATCGTATTGGTCCATGCATTCGTCCTCTCAAGGGTTGATTACGGCAATGGCATTCTTCTGGGCCTTCTTGCTAGCCAGCTGGACCGTCTACAGATGGTACTCAATGCCTCTGCCCGAATGATCTTCGGAGCTAGATGGGGTGATCATCTCATCCCTCTGCTGAAAGACAGGCTTCAATGGCTACGCATTCCAGAGCGTATAACCTATAAGCGATGTTGGCTAACATCTCGAGCTTTGTATGATCCAACTTTCCCCAGCTACCTCGCTGAACTAGTTCATAGTTCTTCGCCTACTGACCGTCGTCATCAGCTCTGATCTGGTCACAGTGTTAAGCTGCTTGTTCCTCTCCCGCCAAAACCGTGCAACTGGGCGAGAGGTCCATTACGCGTGGGAACCCTATCCTCTGGAACGCCCTACCTAACAACGTGTCCATGGAAACTAACCTCGAATTGTTTGCAAAGAAATTTAAGACGCACTTGTTTGATATATCGTATAAGTGCAGAATGTAAAGTGCTCTTGACTTTGGCATTCAGCTATGATTATTGAGCTATATAATTTGACGTTTTAACATAACATAACATAACATTATGAGGCTTACTGCCTGTGTGAAAGCCACTTGGGGCACTAATGGGGTGATGGGGTTAAGGCGTCATAGACGATTTACGAATGACTCCGAAAGTTACATGACGCCTTTAGGCGTCATAGCCGTTTAATGAAGTTGACGCTTGATGCCTATAGACGTCAAAGCCGGTAAAGGGGTTAAAACAGTTGCTTTTTATGCACTCTGTTGTTAACTTGTTATCTTGGACATCCATACAACATTAATGATGAATAGAGACCCTACCTTGTCATGTCTTCGGTCCACAACCAATGGTCTTCTCAGTGTGCCCCAAGCACGAACTTCCATGTTCCTGAAGCGAGGTTTTGAATCAGTTGGCCCTATCCTTTGGAATGCTCTTGACGCCAGTATGTGAGGCTTAGCAACTCCTAATTCTATGGCCCTCTTTTTGAAACGACTTAAAACTTATCTCTTTGTCAATATAAAGTAATTTGCTGTGGGAGCGCTTCTGAGTGATCTTTCAGAAGAGGCGCTATACAAATATTTTGTTACATTACATTACATTACCACAGAACAGGTTTACTTTCCAACACTTAAGGTGTTGGAAAGTAACAGACATAACAGTGCTTCATTAGGACCTGTACAGTCAGTAGAATTTCTAGTTTCAGGAAATCAAAATTTAAAATTTCAATCATTATAGTTTGTATGGTGTGGACGGTAAGCTGCTGAGGATCATCTAAAGCCTGTATAAATCGGCGATGGCTGCAGTCAGGGTCAACGGAAAAATCGGAAACTCGTTCAGGCCGACAGTGGGCTCACGACAGGGTGACCCAATATCACCACTGCTATTCTTACTCATGCTAGAGCGAGCAATGGAGAGACTAGAAGAGGAAGAGGGGGAGGAATAAACATCCAGGGGAAGACACTGAAAGATTTGCGATTTGCTGACGACGTCGATCTCATGTCCTTCATGCAAAGTGGACTACAAAAGATGTTGAATACATTAAATGAAGAGAGTAAAAGGTTAGGTCTCGAAATCAACGTCAAAAAGACAAAAGTCATGGTGGCAGGTAGAGTGGAGGAGCCGGTGGTAATCACCTTAGACAGCACCCAGTTGGAAACGGTCGAGCAGTTTGTATACCTGGGAAGCTTGGTGTGTGCAGATGGGAATTGTAGTCAGGAGATTAGAAGGAGGATTGGTCTGGCCAGCTCAGCATTGGGTCGCCTTGGCAAACTATGGAGCTCTGGAAAGATCTCCCTCAAGACAAAGCTCCAACTTTTACGAGTCTGTGTCTTCTCTGTGCTCCTTTATGGAGGCGAGACTTGGACACTGAAAAAGGATGACTGCAGGCGACTCCTGGCTTTCGAAATGCGATGCTACCGACTGCTTCTTAAGATCAGTGGCGTAACCAGAGTCAAACGTAACTGTGGTTCAGCTGACCATGGGCTGTCCTTAAATTCGTAAGCAATTTTTGGCGAATTAAACCCCTAGACAGTTGTCACACTTTTCAAGCCCCCCCTCTTTTGTTTACTTAATTTATGGACAGACACTCAAAAAATTATTTAAACAAATTAACGTCTATTTTAAATTGATCCCATGCCTTATGCTCAACAGATGAATTTTAAAGAGTGAGTTGAGCCCTCCTATCTTTGAGAGAATTTTGGAATGCTCTCTTCTTTCATGGTGCCTTGTTGCCCAGTCTGACCTTACCGTTTCCGACCAAATACTCCATCGGAGTACCCTCTATCCCTGGTCAAATCTCAAAGCAGCATGATTTCTTTGGTCCACCAGACCCAATGGTCTTCTCAGCGCAGAGGTCAAAGCCACTTCATCTGCCTGCTATCCTGGTTATCAGTCACCAAGTTTTAAATCTTCAGTTGAGCAACAATTATCACCTTACACTGAAGATGCTCCACTTGGTAGAGGAAGATGCATAGGAAATGAATCGTCCATTATTGACAAGCCATTACCGCCATAAGTGAAATTCGATATATGACGTAGATACATATACTTGCCAAACACAATGACTATAGTAATTACTGCATCTCTTTTGATACCTGTAACCTTAAAACGGTTTCAGATACATCACTTTAGTTTTAGATGATTAGAATAGTAGGCCTATTGCAATGAGTGATCTTGACAGTGCAAAAGTAAGCAAATATAAATATTAAAGGCATAAATTTTTATTTTTTTCAACCCGGGCAGAAAATTTTCAACCGGGCAGAAAGCAAAAAGTAACCGGGCATTTACATTGTTACATTACGCCATTAAGATATGGTGGGGAATGAACATCACGAATAAAGAAGTAAGGAGAAGAATCAGGATCGACAGTGATGTGATAAACACAATCAAAGAAAGGAAGCTCCAGATGTTTGGTCATGTCAGTCGCATGGAGGAGAAGAGAATTCTGAACGTTGCAATGGAGGGAACAATGGAGGGAACACGCCCTCCTGGAAGGCCCAGAAGACAATGGTTCGATGACATCAGAGAGTGGACGGGATTAAATCTTGGAGAGGCAATACATGCGGCACAAGACCACGAAAATTGGAAAAGAATCGTTCAGCATGCTACTGGTCTCGACGGTTCCTGAGGGACTATGAGCTGATGATGATGATGATAGTTTGTATGTGCTGAGTACAAGCAGTGTCTACAATAGAATATATCTAAAGATGCAGCATTTTGCTTTAGATGCAGATGCTTTGGGTCGTTGATCGGCTGTTCTGAGAAACAATTCATTAACGAGGAATTTAGAACATGGAGTAAGGCTCCAGTTAACAATCCCACTTTGCATAAGCTGGCTATGCCACTGTGAGGTTAGCAGAAAATAAATTTAAAAATTTCAATGCACAGATTTGAAAAGTAGTTGAATTGCAGTGATCTTACCACATCTGAAAGGATGAAATGACATGGACTATTAGCAAACACTGAAAAAGCTCTATTTCAATTTAATTTATTAATGCAGCCATTATAAACACATCTGCAATAAGCAAAAGTCTTAATAACATTTCTACAAGAGTTAAAACACTTATAACTGCCTCTCGTTTCATCCGACAGTTATAAAGATTGCATGAGTGAATTTGAAATGTCACCAATTACATACACTTTAAAAGATGACCACTTTGAAGGCAAGGCACAACATCCAAAATGTACAAAGTAGATTACCATATGCCGGATGGCATGCATGAGCCATGCCCATACTTATAATTCTCTGGATAGGCTCACATAAATATATAACAATTGTTTTAGGCAGCTGCTGCACATTAAACACAGGCTTACCATGGAACAAACATTCGAATAAACATCATACTAACCGTGCCATTATAGCCAAGCTAGTTAAAAATTCTTACCCACTTAGTCACAGCTTCTCTGATGGTCGTAGGCTGGAAATGAAGTAGGCCAACAGATAATAGCAAAGTCAGTAATTCCGCAGTTTGCACATTAGTCAAAAGTCCTTATAGTCAAAGCTAAGTCAAAATATGTAATTTACAAGATAATGAAGTCTGGTTCACAAATTCGTTGACAATAATTGAGTTTGACCTTATAAGTGACCAATAAGCTAAGCAGGGTTGACTGTGTGCCCATATTTTAGCCAAATCAAATCTTAAGATCTAGATACCGGGTTTGAGTTATGTAAAACAACGAAATAACGACTTAAATCAAATGCCTTCCTGAGAAATTTACTCACAAATTTGAAAATTACTTTCAACTACCAAGAAATTCAGATTTCCAGGGTTTCCTGCAAGAAAATTTGAACTTCGTGGTGTAATCTACAGTAGACCTACATCGTTAAAGCATTAGATAATCGAACTTATCTGATTTGACCAAAGATTACGATTCCACACTGAATGCTGTTAATGGAATTACTAAATTGGCGCTATAGAAGTTATTTAATTCGACTATTAGTTTCTAGTTTGCTTCACAATCCATAAATTATTATCGCAACCATGAGAAATTTCTGCAACTAAATAACAAAACGATACTTTCAAGCGCAGCTTTTATTATTTTGAAAAAGATTACCATTTCCAACCACAAATTCAAAATCAATTCCACGAATTGTTTAAACTATTGTACAAATAGATTCTTTCAGCGAAAGACGCCGGTCAGTGATGCCAGTGAACTTTTTGAAAAAACAAATCGTGTCCCAAAAATCACCAGAAAAAACAGATTTGCAACAGGCTGCAAAACCTCCATTCCTCTTATTTGTTTATAATTTGTATGTTATTTATTTCAACTCAAATGTAATTAGATACAACATACTAGAGTAGGATACATTTTAAAAAACTAAGCTAATAGTGTCTTAGGACCTTAGGACCTCTTCTTTTTACACTCTACACGGCCCCTGTCAGTCACCTTCTCACCATGCAAAATGCTGCTTATCATTTGTATGCAGACGATACCCAAATTTTCCTGAGTTTCGACCAACCATCTACCTTACCATCCCTGGAACGTCTGTCAAGCATTCTGGCTTCTGTGCACACTTGGATGAATAAAAACAAACTCCTCCTAAATCCAGGAAAAACCCAATTTCTACTGATAGGAACACCACCTCAGCTTAAGAAGATTGACTTGTCATCAACATGTCTTTCCTTTGGCACTTCACCGATTCATCCCTCTCAGTCTGCTGGAAATCTTGGAGTTATTTTTGATAATCACCTCTTATTCTCAGAACACATTGCCTTCGTCTGCCGTTCTGCTCACTATAACATACGAGATGTAAGGAGGATTAGACACCTCATCCCTTCCTCTGCACTTATTCCTCTGGCCAACGCTTTGGTATTGAGTCGTCTCGACTATTGCAATTCACTGTATACTGGTATTTCAAAATCCGACTTAAAACCGCCTGCAAAGGATTCAAAATTCATTAGCCAGGGCTATCACTGGAACTGCCAAATATGAGCACATCACACCGATCCTAAAATCACTTCATTGGCTACCTGTCAAACAAAGAATTGAATTCAAGATAACTTAGATAAGTCTCATTGTGCATAAGACGCTCCACACAAATCAGCCAATGTATCTCCGATCGTTACTGACTGCTCAAGACAACCAGCACTCAACGAGGTCATCTGATGCTACTACTCTTTACATACCCTATAGCAGGACTACTACTGGAAAACGTGCTTTTTCTGTCGCCGGACCCAGACTTTGGAATTCTCTGCCGGTACAGGTCCGCCAAACTGATTGTCTTACTACCTTCAGGTCTAGACTTAAAACACATCTATTCCTGACTGCATGTCCGCCTTAACCTGGAATCCGGAAGTACGGACTGACCTTTGGATTACAACCTCGATTCACCACGGACAATGATTCACGACTACGATTATTCACTGAAGCGACCATCGACTGGTGCAGATGTACTACAACAATGGCGCTAAAGAAGTTTTCTACTACTACTACTATCTTTTTACATTTACTACTACTGGCACCTAAGTTCATACTACTATTTTCTACTAAATCTACTACTACTACTACTACTACTACTGCGTTTAGTTCACACTGTAAGCCTATATTTTAGCATTAAGGTTTTTAAAATGGGGCCTACTACTACTACTACTACTAGAACTTGTTAATATTTAACATGTTGTCTATGGGACTTGATAACTCGGTTTGATTGGTTGTTGAAACCGTAACTGTGTGAAGAACAAACTCTATCTACTACTGATACTACTAGAACGGTCTGTTATTGTTTACTGTTTCTACTGACTGAGATTGTGTTCGGAAGCCAAACAGTCGTTGCCCTCTTTACTACTACTACTAGACTATCTGAGGTAAAAACTACATTGTTACTATGAAGGCTTCATTAGTATGGAATGTGTCATTAAATCCAGTTGAGGGCTGAAAACAATGTTAGAAAAAGTAAAGGTAAAGTAAAAAAGTAAAGTAAAATCTCGTGGATTTCTATAGCGCCCTGAACGCAGCACAACAGTATGCCCCTTACTTACTTTAACGGCAGGAATAGGAACTTAGGACTCGTTGGGAGGTCTATGATAATAATATTATTAGCCTATAACTTGTTTGTAATATTAATTCACTACATACAGATGATGCAGTGCATTGGACAGTGTTGTACACTGCTTTTTCCTAGTCTATGCTCTATAGCAGTGACGCAGCCGAAGGGAGGAAGTTTTGGGGTTAAACTCCCGTAGCTGTCACTAAAAGATTTTTTCATTGTTTCACGCATTTTTATTTTCGGATTGCGGATTTGTGGATCAACCCCACCCCCGTGGGGATGCCGGAGTAAAAAAATTTCTTAACAACGGTACGAATTCAAGAAATTGAAGAAATAATGTAGTTAATTAAAAGCGTTGACCTTTTTTGCTTGCCGACACTAACGAAGAAAAAGAGGAAAACAAGGTGTCAGTGTGAGCGGACGAACATTTTTTTGCTTGTCAAGATTTTGTCACAGTTTTTAACAGTTGACCATGACCAAAACCAAAAAAAACCGTCCGTAAATCCCAGCTACGCCACTGCTCTATAGTTCTGTTGTGTAGTAGGCCTATAGCTCTAGCCATAATAATTCACAATGAACATGGACCGTGCAGGCCCGCCGGAACGAATTTTCATCAGGGGGTGCAGATTTTCTCCAGATAAAAGCAGTAGCATCATTTCACACTTTTCTTTTGGGCAAGATAATCGTTTGCAAATTTGGGGCAAATTTTGGCAATTTTATGGCCAATTTTAGCAATGTTTTGCTAATTTCAGCAAATTCTTGGCGATTTTTTGCACATTTTTTGCAAATGTTGGCAATTTTGGATCAATTTTACCAATTTTTGGCAATTTTTGGGCAAGTTTTAGCAAATTTTGGCAATTTTTTGACGAATTTTAGCTCAAAGTGGGTGCATAGGGGTGCAGCCCATCTTCTTTCCAGGGGGTGCACTGCACCTCTACATTTTTCCAGGGGGTGCAGCTGCACCCTCTGCACCCCCACTTGCGGCGGGCCTGGGACCGTGGAGTGGGCGCATTGATTGCGATAACAATCTCCCTGTATTTTGACTTTGGAAATCTGGTGACCCTAACTACTACTGATAGTTTGTAATTGAAGTAAAAATTTCTATCTAAATCAGTGGTTCCCAAACGGTGGTACGCTTACCCCCATGGGTACAAAATGGACTTCCTAGGGGGTACGCGGCGGAAAGTGGAAAGTCCGTGGAATTCTTATGCACTGATGTTTGATAGTAATAAATTTCACAATATTTGCAAAAGTTCTAAAAAAATTGTGATTGGATTTGATTTTCTCAAACTGCAGTGACAGATGTAGACCTTTTGGACTCCTCTAACCCGTCACCCCTCGCTATAGATTTAAAGTTTAACCTGTTCTATCACCTTGTGGTATTGGACTCTTCCTTGGTCAGCGCGGCAAATTAAAAAATCGCCCTGTGTGGATCAAAGACGCAGCAGAGATTCTCGAAACTGGCTGATGAGATGCAACCTCATCCGTCTCATTGATTCATTTTATTGTTTTCATTTGACCGATAGGTTATGCAAGTTTAACTTTGAATGCTAAAGGTAAGGTACAACCCATAGGCCATCGCGGACCCGTCGGGAACCGAAGGGTTAGCGCCTTCAGTTATATACGGCAACGGCTGAATGAGGGCAGATTGCCAGCCTTTCCCTCGCCGCCTTTCCTTCCACCGAGTTAACACCCGATGTACTCATTCACAGCTGAGTCGACTGGGGGCGCTTGGGACAGAAACAACCGAAAAGTTTCTGCCGCGGCCGGGAGTTGAACCACGGACCTCGGGATTGGCAGACCAGTGCGCTAACCACTGTTCCATCTGCGCACCCACTTTGAATTACTTTGAATGCTACAAGTAGGATATTTTTATGCTAATAAGCTTTAATAAAACCTAGTAGGTCTAGTAACTAGTTAATGATTATGGCTAATGCAATCCGATTCAGGGCCATATTAAGGCGGGGGCTGACGGGGCTGTAGCCCCCCGACCCATCATGAAAATAGGCCCACCGATTTTCGAGATAACCTTTTTTTGCTTGTCAGAGATTTTCAGTTTAGGCGACGGCCTTTTTTTTCTCAGCCCGCCGGCCCACTCGGACCTTAATCCGAGCCTGGGCTCTTCCCTTAATTTCCCTACTAACCATTCCACAAGATATTCGACAGGGCTTTAATTTAGTTGATGTGCCTCGTTCTACTACAGTCAGTGGCGTTGGTGCGTAGTATGAAATGGCTGAGAGTGCTCTATTTCGAACCCTGTAGATCGAAATCGAGAATGATATAATTGATTATTCTTGCAAAGGTTAAATCAATGAAGATGGAGCAAGAGGAAAATGTGGATTTTGTCCGAGAATGTCTTCAAATCGAATAGATTTTTACATACCTAGGGCCTATACGCCCTCTATTCAACAGGCGTTCAATTGCCTTCTCTCACACAGCGAATTAATGATAAAACTTGTATTCGATATCTATAAAACCTGTTATAGGCCTATAATAACACGCGGCTCTTCCAAGGCCATATTAAGGTGGGGGCTGACGGGGCTGTAGGCCCCGGCCCATCATGAAAATAGGCCCACCGATTTTCGAGATAAACTTTTTTTGCTTGTAAGAACGATTTGGAAGGGTTATAAGTTATAACCTTTTTTGCTTGTCAGATTTTCAGTATAGGCGACGGCCTTTTTTTCTCAACCCCCCGGCCTTCTCGAACCTTAATCCGGCCCTGGTCCGATTACATGTAGGTTTGAAGACATTATTAAATTTCATGATTCATATACCATGTTTATGCTTTTAAAAATCGAAAGTGTGCTTCCTTAAATTTACTTTGAAAATTAGGGGTACACGGATTTTCGAAAAATGTCTGAAGGGGTACGCCGACCGAAAAAGTTTGAGAACCACTGATCTAAATCTATCGCATACAAGCTGTTAGAAACGTGAGCGATAATGGGCAGTTTTAACTTCCGTCACTGGCTGACTGCACGCTGCAATCTAAACCTATGGACATTGATCGTTCTTCCATCTTGCCTTAATATTTGAATGACTATAAATCAATGGACATTGATCCTTTTACCATTTTTTCAACAGAAATACATAGATTCCGTTGGTATCTACCGAAATTTAAGTTTAGTCTGAAATGTCAAAAAATGGACTTTTGTTTATTTTCTTTATGAGATGCCGTGACAAGCAAAAAAGGTCAGCCTATTTACGAAAAACATATTACATTATTTTTCTGAAAACAGGCCACTTTGCTTAAAAAGTCAGGCCAGAGGGGTCAGCTGACCCCTCTGACTCCCCGTTAGATCCGCTTCTGAGTCTTCATGTTTAGCAACTGCCTGTTGGACCAGTATTCGACTTTAAACCGTTTCGCATGAAAGATTGTAGGCCTATAGCTTATCTTGTTTTGACTAAATTTACTTTCGAAAAACTCTCGACACATGCAAAGGAGTGAGGCAATGCCACTACAGCGCAGGCTACATAAAGTCTGTCAATACATCAAATGATGTCTGCTAATAAAGTAATTTCAAGCTTTCATGAGCTTCTTTTTTGAAACCAGATTCCGCAAAAACACCAGCTAACTAGACGAGGTTCGAAAATACAGATCTGGTGAAAAACCAGCAGTGGCACCACTCACCCCGGTCCCGGCCGTTGTAGGCCTACCGTTACTTTAAATTCGGTCTCTATCCAAGAAGTCCCATCTGGCGCTATTATACAGTGGAAGCAAGTAAATAAGTCAAATCTTGTGAATTTCTATAAAGCTTTTTGTGGCGTGATTGGACACTTACAAGCCACGCGTCAACCAATAGCGTAGCTGCTATAGTCTTACATTATATATTCTATAGAGTAGTTAGTTTCAGCGTCAGTCGCTCTCACACAGTCGAAGACTCTCACTCTCAGTTGCGTCCTGGATACGAACATTAATAATTAATATATGAAGTTGATCATACATCTGAGTTGATCATAGTTTTATAGCGTTAGGAAACGCCACACTTTTTAGGTCAGATATCGTAGTAAAGTAGCTGCTTGTTCACAGGCGCTTAATCTACAGTTTGAGAGTTGCAATAGGTAAGAACCTAGTCCTACGTGTAGGCAAGAACCTAGTCTTACAGACTAAAAATCCAATGACCACTGAGATAGTCTATTTAGGTCTTGCAAAATGTTTGCCTCTGCTTCACTACCACTCTCTCCACACAGTTTTGTGTCATCAGTAGATTTTTTAATTTTTGACATTATACCATCATCATCATCATCATCATCATCATCATCATCATCATCATCATCATCATCATCATCATCATCATCATCATCATCATCAATGCCATTGATATAGGCCCCTATATTAAAAACAATAGAGGTTCCAATAGTGAACCTTGTGGCACTCCAATTATAACCTCAGCCCAATCTCGACTCCAGCCACCCAGCGGAGCGAGGGTATCCGACGCCCGGGGACAAAACATAGGGCCTACTGATAGCGCCCCCTCAACTTGACAAAAGTCCTAAGAAGCAAAAAAGGCGCCTGCTCTGCCCATTTTGGCGCCCTTTCATTCTTCAATCAACTTCGCTAATATCTTGACAAGCAAAAAAGGTCATCACCCGTAGCGGAACACCCTACTTTAAACCAACTTATTTTGGCGCCCACTACCTCGGTGCCCGAGGACATCTGTACCATCTTCCTCCCCTAGGTCCGTCTCTGCAGCCACCGATAGAGTACGTTTCCCAGTGGCGGTCCTGCAATAAGGAATAAACGGAGAAGCAGCGTCAGACGACCTACGTTAGTTGAGTGCTGGTGATCAGGACCGAATTAAGCTTTTGTAGACCTGTTTCACAAATAAATGAACAGGTTCCCGACGGTGATGCCCTAGACCGTTTATATTAAAATATTTAAATACGGAAGAATAATATGGATATGACCCGGCCTACTTGGCGATATGACCCGGCCTACTTGCGATCGGTTCCCGTCAGAACACCGAAGTTAAGCAACGTCGAGCGCGGTTAGTATGGGTGACCATCCCGGATTCTAGCCGTGGTGCCGGCGGCCAACCAAACCGTTCATCGCTTAGGCGTCGATAAATTGGTAGCAGCGCTAAGCTGCGAAAGGTAAAACGCGGGTCTAGAGAAAGTAATGGCAACCTACTCTAGATTAATGGCGCAAGCCACCTGCGTTGCTGCTTGCCTAGTAACCGGAGATCAGCACCGGCCCCAACGCTCGAAAATCGAGTATGCATGGGACTATCTATACCTTTAATATGGATATATTTGTAATCGTTGAAGTAGCGCTTTTTGGAAAGAGACAAGCATTCAGATAAAATTGATGATATAATATTATGAATTTAAGCCGATTTTGCAGTAAGACAGTGTTGACCGTTACATGGCAAGGGGAGTGGTGAGCGTTTCTGCTACAATGTGGTAATGATGGCACTATATATATAGTTAACCTATTATTATTATTATTAATATTAATTCTGACAATTTCATATAGCGCAATACGCATAGCGAAGGCTAAAGTCAAGAGCGCTTTACAAGTGACCCTAATAGGAGATGTTAAATAAATATGTTTTAAGGTTCCTAGTGAACAGTTCAGGAGATGTCGCCCTAGTCACGTCCGCCGGCAGTGAGTTCCAAAGCAAAGGGTTGCCCCTCGAAACAGACCGATCCCCAAATTTTGCTGTCGTAGACGGGGTGGAACCACCAATTGAGAACGGCTGCTTGATCGAAGCTGCGAGCGCCGATCAGACGACTTGGGCTTACAGACAAGAGCCGTTAAGTACTCGGAGCAGAAAGGGTCATTTAACGTCCTAAATGTAAACCAGCAACGTTTAAAGGCTATACGCTCCGGAATCCGGAGCCAGTGAAGTTTGTCTCGTAATAGCGGTGTCACATGTTCATTCCACCTAGCGCCGAAGATCAGACCTATGTATGTATGTACGGTGGCGGTTCAAGGATTTCTTGGTGGGGGAATTAAACGAATTCATAGAAAGTTGGTGGGGGGGGGTGAAAATAGAAGGAACAAATCAATAAACTTTGCCGGAAAATGGTGAAAAAATTAGTTTATGAAATCGATTGTTGATAGGCCTATCCAAGCATAAAATTTAAAATTCAAAGTTGGCAAACTAAAGCTATAGATATATAATACTGTCATTGAGCTTTGTAGTCCTTCTGGCTTCTGCTAGCACAAATCCTGTTTTGTGCATTACACCTAAAAACAGAGGCAAAAGAACTGGATTGGGCATGTTCTGAGAGGACACTCATTATTCAGAACAATACTGGAGGGACAAATGGGAGGAAGGATAACACTGGTCTACATTTTAAAAAAAAATTCTGCTGACCTAGGTATTTTTGCTGATTTTACCCAATTGAGAGGTGCTGATTCCAGATATGAAGTCAAAAATTATGCAAAACGTCAAATTTTTTCGCAAATGAGGAATGCTTAATTAAAGGTGTTAAAGTCAAACATAAGGGAAAATGGAAATTCTGAAGAACTGATAGCACATAATTTTTTTATTCAGCCAAAAAATTAGTCTGTCATCTAACCAAGAGAGCAATAAGAACAATTGCTAGTTGCTTAAATTTAAGTTTTGATGCAGGAATCTTCTCTTTTTGGTGCTCCGGGAGTCCGGTATATAGTTATCATCACAGTTGTCACTCTGTACACATGTCCCAGCAGTAGTCTGCCATCATGTTCGAGTTCCATCTGCCTTGATATCTACGTTCCATGGTCTTGATGTCTTGATGGAAGCATTCTCCTTGTTCTTCACTCATAGCTCCAAGATTTGAAGTTCAGGTAGCTATGAAGGCAATGCAACTTGACACTCATTGTTTGCTCCCAGTTTTCGAAAAGCAATCTTCGAATTTTGAACTGAAGGTCATAATTCTCAGCTCTGAAGTTGCCAAGAAAGTCAGTAATCCGGTCGTAAAAAGCATCTTGTCTACAACTATAACATCCCATTGATGCAATAAGTCCTTTGATGTTGATGCAGTATGCAAACTCCTCCTCCCACATGGAAATATTTCAGAAGATCATTCTTTCTGCCAAGATACATAAGCGTGGTTGCAGGTCAACACTCAACAGGTTCTTTTCCTTCAGTCTTGAACCCAGTAACTATGCTGATGACTTCGGCAGATCTAGATCTCGTACAAGGTCATTCAACTCAGCTTGGTTGAATGTTTGGTGCATTCCAGCGTCAACTTCTGACGCCACGAAATCTTCACCATCGGTGTCTGTTCACAGACAAAATTCATCGTCGTCAGAAACTCCCAAAGTAGTGCAAATAGGCACAGGAACTTTGTCACAGTGAGCAACCAGTCTCAGAGCAGAGGGGGAGATTTGGGTACTGGATGGAAGATTTTGTCTTTGTGGACATGCCCGCAATAGTTACAAAGCAAAAGTAGCAGTCATCAACATAGTTTCGAGGCTCTCGCCACACCATTGGAACTCCAAAGCTAAGACTTTTCTCTGACCTTCAGTCCATTGTCTGACCTTTAGTCACATTATGAACTGTCTGAGGCTTTCAACACATGTCCTGCACACTTTATTTCGTGCCCAAGGTTGTCCTGGTCACTCAATTTAACTGCGAAATATGCATTATAAGCTTTATGCACAAATTCAGACATATCTCTCCTTTGTTTAGGTGTTGTAAAACAACCACAAATGTACCCAAACTTGTCGGGATAATTCCTGCACCGTCTACGAAGTGTTCGAGTGCTGGTTGACATATTCCACAGAAACCCATTTAAAAGAATTAATTTTTCTGCGACTTGTAAGCCTTTTAAACGACTGAATGCTGCCGTCAGTTTCACGCTGCTTATATAGGCCTATATCCATAAAATGCTGACGTCTGCAGTTTAAAACTGCCTATTAAACTGTTGTATTATTAAATAGTTATGTCCACTGCATATTAAGCATATCTTTTTGCACATCCTTATCTTTTTGCATATTCAATATAGCTAAAGAATTATAATACATAATGTTACGTTATTTCTGTAAATAGTAAATGAGTAAACAGCGTTTTGCGGAAAAACTGGACGTGATAGGAGGAAATGGGTGTGATTTTTGGATTCAGCACACCAAAATACATAAAGATCACATGTTGTCTTCAAGTCAGCAAAATTGACGTAGACCAGTGTAACCAGAGGAAGACCACGCACATCACTACTGCACTGAATGCTGACTAAAGACGGATACAAAGGACTAAGACCCAAGCTGCTGACAGAGAAAAATGGCGCCAATGGGAACCAGGACCTGCTTTCGGGCAGAGCACTTAAGAAAATACTTAAATTTACAATGAAATGAAGTATCAACGAATTTTTCAGCAATGATCTAAAAAACAAATTACATAGGCCTACTTATAACATTCATTCATTCATTCATTCATTCATTCATTCATTCATTCATTCATGGACAATTTCTATAGCGCTGTTACCGCTGTAACAAGGCCGAGGCCTACAACAAAAGCGCTTTGACATATCAACAACTATACTCCAACCTAAACAGATGCGTCTTTAGGCTCTTGATGAAATGCTCAGCAGTGTCGGCCATGGTGACGTCGCCTAAAATTAGAAAAATGGTAGACCTACTTTTCAGCTCATTTATCATAGGCCTACTGTCATTACTGTAGGCCTATTGTCAGTTCAGATTGTTTACTAGTGAAAAGGCCTACCGATAAACTCTCACTCACTGTATGTTTCTAATTTTGGCATAAAAATAGTTCAGCATTAAGAATTAATGATTAGTTTATGATTATTAATGCAATAGAAAAAGTTGAATTGCAATCGATTGTGCACAGTAGCGTGCAGAGGGCGGGGGTGGCCCCGGGCGTAGACCAGGGGGCGTACAAATTGAGCCGATGACCTTTTTTTGCACAGCATACTTTCTGGACAATTTGGCCCCGGGCGTCGGGCACCAGAGGGACGTAAAATTTGACCTGATGACTTTTTTTGCTCGATGGGGCGCCTATTGCGCAATTAGGCCTATGTGATTGAAGAAAAATTTCTCTGGTCGGGCTGACCCAGTGGCCCTGGTAAAAATTTCAGGCCCTGCCTCAGTTCACAAACTGGCGCCGCCACTGAGTGGAGGGTCCGAGGGAAGCTAGACGAAGGCTTGTAGATTCCGGATCCGGTCCGTCGTTATACGCCGTTCGATTAAATATATAGAGCTATCTATTTAAGACTACACCAGTAGCGTCATTTCACACTTTTCTTGGGAAGAGGACGAGATAACATGTGGGAAAATTTTTTGACAAATTTTGGCAATTTTTGGCAAATTTTTGTCAGAATGTTGGCAAATTTTTGGCAATTTTGGGGGCAATTTTGGCAAATTTGAAATTTTTTATTTTTTGGCAAAATTTTGGCAATTTTTGCGATTTTTACACATTTCACATTTATTTATTTAATACATTATACATTATTATTTTCATTTCCTTGTGAGCCACGACCCCCTGCCCCCTTAAATGACACCCCTGGACTACACGTTTAGAATATCTTATCTTCTATCACACGCATTTTATAATTTACATTCGTGTTGGATTTCGTTTCGATGTAGGCCTACGGCGTACTTCGACTCTTAAGGCTTCGTCCGACCAGAAGAGGCCTTACCAGGGTTTAACCTAGGCCGTTTCCGGGGGGGAAAATTGCCCTTCTCCCCGGAAATTTCAAATTTCCTCCGGAAATTTTGGCTTACTACACCAACTAACAGCAGCCCCCTAGCAGAATTTCCCCGGCTTTGTCAGTTTCCCCCTGCTTTATCAGTTTCCCCCCCGGAGTCCAGGAGTCTAGATTAAACACTGGGCCTTACTCACGCGGAGCTTAGTTAGTCGGCACCCTGGGTCCGATCCAGTCCTCGTTTGGAATTATCGTTTCATTAGTACACTTTTGGTTTTAAAAACCCTAGCAAGTTTGAATATTTCAAAATTCTGTATGCTGAACCCTTGCACACAGGGTCGGTTCCACGTTGGGGATGACTGGAGATGCATCTCCCACCGGCCCACCAAAAATGCGTCTTCAATGGAAAATGATCGTCTAAACGGATTAGCCACAAAGATATGGGCATATCCATAGACAATGTCATCGAAAAATTCGCCTCCAGCAACAGAAAACTCAATTATGCACTATGACTTTGTACAACCAGACTACAATGGCTTTTATACATTGTCAATTCTGAACATTATATTTAATAAATAAAATCTACAGATTTCTTTTAAACCGCTTACATATAATTATTTTAACAATTGGCGGGATATTCCTAGAAATTCATTTCATCCCCCACCAACTTCCTAGAAAGTCATTGTATGGGAGTATCCAGAACACTCTCTATGCCCACCAACATAGCCAGTATCTATGCTGGTGGGCAAGAAATCTGCTTCTGCCATTGGCGTCTATTAATAGACAACAATGGTTTCTATGGTTTCTGGAAACTTTCTGCCCACCAGTGGGCGGAGCAACCGGACCTTGTTGGTAAACACTGGATACCCCTATCCCCCACCAAGAGTTTTTGGAACCGCCACTGCATGCTTGCACAGTGCCGTTTTAACTTTTAAGAAATTTTGGGGCTTTAGGCATTTTTTACAAGTAGTCATGGCCTTTTTTGCTTATTCTGCTTTTGGGGTAGATTTTTTGTAATCAGACAAAATCAAGCGTTGGTGACCTATTTTTTACAATTAATTTTTTTCACCGCCCGCGGGGCCCCTCTTATATCGCGGGGCCCTAGGCACGTGCCTACCATACCTATGCCTTAAACCGACCCTGCCCTTGCAGGTTCTTGCGGAACCTTTTTGGTTCCGTTACACAACTTACGTGGTACACACTTTGGACAGCGTTGCGTTAAGATCAATAAAATAATAATGATAATAATAATAATAATAATAATAATAATAATAATAATAATAATAATAATAATAATAATAATAATAATAACGGATGACGTAAGCCTTGGAGGAGCAAGCACTGTGGTGGCAAAGGATGTAGAAATTCTAAAGGATGAGGCAAATACAATCGGCCTAAGTTTGAACATCAGCAAATGCGAAATTATCTCGAAATCGACAACTACACATCCCTTGAATCTATTCACTCTTACCAATCCGGATGATGCATGCTTGTTAGGAGCACCATTATCAACAGGTGCTGCCCTGACAAATGCTTTGGAGTCAATCATCTCAAAACTTTCAGTAGGATTTTCACGTATGCCGCTATTGGACAGCCAGGAGGCGCTTATCATCCTCCGTTGTTCGCTTGGTTTTCAGCGAATGCTCTTCACTCTTAGAGCGACACCGTGTATGCAACATCCGTTGCTTGAAAAGTTCGACAACATGCTTCGTGAATGCCTGTCATCCGTGATGAACATTTCATTATCGGATTCTCAGTGGATTCAGGCTTCTCTTCCAATCAGACATGGAGGATTCGGAATTCGACGCGTGTCACCGCTGGCACTTCCTGCCTTTCTGGCTTCCGCCGCCGGCACAGCGTCACTACAGTCCGCCATCCTTCAAGGCACTCCACTGTCGGAAGACGAACGTCTGTCATCGGCAACCGCAGAATGGTGCAGTATCACCAACCTGCAAACGCCGAACATAGAGAAGCAACATCAGCAATCACAATGGGACAATCCACTGATCGAGAAAGAATTCTCCAGCTTGTTCTCAAGCCAGACAAGTCACATCGACAGAGCTAGATTGAACGCAGTGACATCACAGCACTCAGGTGACTGGCTCTTTGCACTGCCTATCAGCAACTGTGGCCTCAGACTCGACAACGAATCAGTGCGTGTAGCAGCTGGTCTATGACTCTGAACGACACTGTGCATGCCGCACAGCTGTCCCTGCGGTACTCTTAGTCGAACAAGATGGGCACCATGGTCTCTCCTGTCGGCTAGGACCTGGTCGAATCGCCCGCCACGCCGCCCTGAACGATATCTTATGTCGTTCGCTGATAAAGGCCGGTTTCCCGTCGTCAAAGGAACCTTCAGGTCTTTCAAGATCCGATGGAAAACGACCGGATGGCTGCACTCTCATCCCATGGAGGACAGGAAAATGCGTTATCTGGGACGTTACGGTCGCAGACACTTTCGCCGCTTCCTACTGTCATCAGACAGCATCAACTGCGGGTGCTGCAGCCGAACGTGCAGCCGAAAGGAAAACGGCCAAATACCTTCAACTGTCTGGGTAGTACCGTTTCATCCCTCTGGCTCTGGAGACGATGGGGCCAATCAACGAAGAAGGTCTCCGCTTCTTAAAGGAAGTCGGCGGTCTTCTTAAGCGTCAATCCGGAGACGAAAGAGAAACATCCTTTCTGCTACAGCGAATATCAGTGACACTCCAGAGATTTAACGCTGCCGCCTTCCGAGGAACTTTCAAGACATAATTATAATAATAATGACGCGAAAGGAACAGACGTTTATAATAATAATAGTAATGATAATAATAATAATAATAATAATAATAATAATAATAATAATAATAATAATAATAATAATAAGATCAATCCAACTCTCTGAATTCCTGACGAACGCATTCATTGAGCGACCTCTATGCAAAGATTTCAGAGACCCTCTTTCCAGGGGCGTAGCGACGGGGGAGGTATATCGGTATATATACCCCCAAAAAGTCAGGCTACCTTAAAGTTTCTAATGTGTTTTTAAGATTTTCAACGGTTTTTAAAGATGTATACCCTAAATCACATTATACCCCCAAATCAAATTCCTGGCTACGCTCCTGCCTCTTTCCAGTGGCGGCTCTAGGATTTGGCAAGTGGGGGGAGGGGCATTGGGGTGGCAACTTCTAATCATGGGGGCCAACCATTTGTTGTTTAATGTATGTAGCATTAAGTATAGGTCCCAACTGGGAGCCAGGCATTCAATAGGGGCACGGGCAGGGGGCCCGTGCCCCTATTGAATGCCTGCCCCCTCCCGGTGAAGCCGCCACTGCCTCTTTCAATTGTTAGATGCAAAATTTACAATCTTTGTCTAATGCAAAATAAATGCTTAATGTGATTCACTAAAGTCGCTAAGTTTTTAATTCTTAGGAGTATAGTCAATACACCTGCCAAGTAGGTATACTGTAATAGCACCTGATTGCTAATTTAAATTTTATTCTTGTTCTTTTAACATCTTTCCAGGTGTTTAACTTTCAAAGGTACCTTCGTGGTTGAAGGCATATCGGCTGATATCGTGAATATCGCATGATAGTCAAAATGTCCAAGGGAGCGTCTAGTCTTCCAAATGAGACAAAATATACTTAGGCCTAAAATGAATCGCTGCATCGAATTTACTTGAGCATTGCATTACGACTGCAACTGAAATCGATGAATATCTATTTTGGAAGACCGTTTACTCTCTACACTCGTCCATCTATTGTTTGTTCAATTCTGCTTTGATCTCTGTAAAAAATACAAGAGATGCATTATTGCTTTGCAATAACTTTATCCACATAAATAATATATGCTCTAATAAAATGCTATGTAACAAATCAATTGACGAAGAACACATGAAAAACTCGTTACAGATGCATTATAGACAAACATACACGAGAAAATGTATTTTTATATAAAATAGAAAACCTGGTAACCACTGAAAAATCGGAGGTAAAGACCAAGAGGAAACAAAGAATGACGTATGTCAGTAGTTTACTGATACTGACTGATGTAAAGGGGGTAACTAAAGAACTAGAACTCATGCAATCAATGAACAACAGAGAGAAACAGTGGCGGCTCCACCGGGGGGGCCAGGGGGCCCGTGCCCCCTATTGAGAGCCTGGCACCCCCCAGTGGCCCCCCCAGTTGGGACCCTATACTTAAAGCTACATACATTAAACAACAAATGGTTGGCCCCCATGATTATAAGTTGCCACCCCAACGGCCCCCCACTTGCCAAATCCTAGAGCCGCCACTGGAGAGAAATGCAAGTCCATAGTCGTCAACGTAGAAATCAGTGGCGTAGCTGGAGTTGGAGGCGCCCGGGACAAAAACTGGTATATGCGCCCTTCAACATCCCTTTAAAAAACTCTGACGAGAAAAAAGGTCAGCGGCTATTTCGTGTAGCTACTTTATGTGCATTATTTTTAGATAATGTAATAAAAAATTTTATTTGCCCTGCTAGTTAAATTTTGTTATTTTGCGCCTTCCCAATAATTTATACCAAAAATTTTGCGCCAGGGCGATTGGCCCCATGCCTCCACGCTACGACACTTGTAGAGATACGCGATACCTGAAGAAGAAAACCACTAAGAAAACCGTACCGCTTTAATGTACGCGAATTGCAGATTGCATATCAAACGAATACGAAGACATAAAATGAGAGCAATGAGATATGAGCAATGCACGCGATTTAAATCTGCACATATCCCATCAGAGCGAGGAGCGTTCTAGAGAAGAGCAGGTCACCAATGTCTTGCATCATTTTACTGTAGCTAACGAAATTCTGTGGAATTACTAATGTACAATTATTAATTCTCAGTGTTTTTTCTAGGCCTTTTCTGGGGGGAATTTTCCCCAAAGTTTGAATTTCCCAAAAAATGTTGACATTTTGGCAAGTAGTATGACCTCCCCAATGTCTTTTACCCCAAAACTTTTTTAACTCTCCCAATGTCTAGGTGGCTAGAATAGCCACTGATTAATTCTAATTATAAAATTAATTTAAATAGTATTACAGCGGATTTTAGACGAGGATCGCGAAAATTTCAGTGAGTGTGCTTTTGTTTTGCCTTTCAGCTTTCATTTTACGCTTGTACATTCGATCTGGTATTATAAATTTAGAATTTTGCTGAAATTTTCTAAAATTTCCAGTTTTTGGTCATATTCATTTAATTAAAATCTCAGAGGTTCAAATCTCAGAGGAGACAAGATGTTCAAAGGAACGTCTAGCTTCTGCTATTCCTACCAACCATCGATAATTTCGTCTTTGATCTTGTTCAGCTCTTTTGAAATTTCGACCAATATCTCCTGTTTTAAGGATTCCAAGTCGGAAGACGAAGATGTAGAACTATTTAAGGCTGGACCACTCGAAAGTGTCCGAACACTGTCAGAAAAAAATTATGGAAATCCACTTTTAAATCGAGAGCCCTTAGAAGTCTTAGGTGAAATCAAATAAAGCACCAATACAGGCAAACCACACTCGATGCAAAAGTAAAGGCTTAACACTAAGACTATATTTTAAAAAATTATAATTATCACTGCATGAAATAGTGGTGAAAATGGGGCTTAGAAACTAGGATGAGATAAGAGAACGTTAATGTGAGAGGTTTAGTGAAGAATTTGGACATGCGTGAACCATTATAAGTATGGAAACGGTGTCATATCTGCGTGAGTATACAAGGCGAACAATAAACTGAGTCCTAATAGAAAGCCAGCCTTAAAGAATTAGTAGAAATCGTCTATAGCTCTATGTAAAAAACTAACAATGTCTTGCCATCAAAATTCCACTGAATAGCTATATAGGCCAACGAGCAAACTAAAAGCTCGAACAGACTGACTCAGGCACGTCGGAACGAATTTTCAGCTGGGGTGCAGATTTTCTCAAGATAAAAGTTGTGTCTGAAAATCCCTGACGAGTAAAAAAGGGTAGTCCCTCTCTCTTCTATTTAAAAATCCTCACAAGCAAAAAATTAAAAAACAGCCTTATCTTCCAAGGGGTGCACTGCACCCCCACTTCCTACGGGCCTGGGCTGACCGACCTTGCGTTGGAAATGTTCGACAGTCCTGACGAAGGAGATGATCCAGAAGAATTCTTAGAAAGTTTCTTGACAGGAGTAAATCCCGGTGCTTTGCTTTTGGGAAATGGTGGCTCAATTTGGCCGCAACTACCGGGTTCTGAATCCTATGAATTGAAAGTGTTTTTTAAAATGAAATCAGTCGCTGTTTTCCTACTAGAAATCACAGGACTCTACAATTGGCGCTTTCAAATACCTTCGCTCGAGTTCTTTTAAATCAACTGCGAACAACAGCATTTGGCAAAACACTTACTTCCCAATAAATTATCTGACAGTCTTTTAAGTATTTCGCAGGAAATTGCTTATTTAAGAACAAATTTACGATGCTTTGGCTAACTATGCCTAAATCTAATATTACCATTACAGCAGGGCCGGATTAAGGTCAGAGTGGGCCGGGGGGCTGAGAAAAAAAGGCCGTCGCCTACACTGAAAAGTGAAAAATCTCTGACAAGCAAAAAAACGTTATCTTCCTTCCAAATCCTTCTGACAAGCAAAAAAAGGTTATTCCAAAAATCGGTGGGCCTATTTTCATGATGGGCCGGGGGCTGCAGCCCCCTCAGCCCCCGCCTTAATATCAATGTTTATTCTTGGCCTGTTTGGTGGCGGGGGAATCCCCCCCCCCCCCAAGTTTTAAAATTCTCCCCCCCAAAAAAAAAATTGTATATGTTGGCTTGGAGGATGGAAATTTCCTCCTAAAAGCGTGGAGAGACAAATTTTGTCGCCCAAACATTTCAAACTCCCCCCAATGTCAAGGTGGCTAGAATAAACGCTGCCTAATATGGCCCTGCATTACAGACATTCTGCTTCATGCGCCAGCAACAAGTATAAATGTCTTATTTTAGACATTAGAAATACAAACCGTTTGTGACGGCGTAGCTCCGATTCCACCTGGTGGTCCTCCTGACCCTCCTCTTTCTGTCTTCGCCTTTCGAGCCTGTAGCCTCTTTGCCATCTCTGACATCATGTCCACTGGACCTCCTCCTCCTTCTCGTCCTCCTCCTCCTCCTCCTCCGCTGCCTCCGCCAGCGACCGACGCTCGAGCAACGGCAGCTGAGCCTGAGTTCGATGAAGAAGAGGATTGCTGATCGGAATCTACTGCTGACTAAATACACCGTTTCAAAAAGATTATTTCATAATTCTGCAGATACTAAATTTTAAAATTATCCGTGATTCACTGACCTACATGACCCAGTCAACTATTATGTACCGTGTAATTTGAAATAACACAAAATCGTCAATGGCATTAACACGATCATACAATAAAGGTCCATCCTTATAGTACGCACGCACTGACGGGGAAGATGGCTGGATTTAGGAGATTTTTCGTATACACTGTGTGCAAACGGGGGAGGGGTTGAAAATATGCCTTTTTGCGTACGCACTATATGAATGAGCCCTAATATAAGCGGTTTTAATAAATATACCAACAAATCGAACATTAACTGCAGAGGACCTGTCCATTTATATTATTATTTTATTATTATTATTATTATTATTATTATTATTATTATTTATGAACTTCTATGGCGTCAATTAATACTTGATGGCATGAATTGATGTTACTCCAGATCCATATCGCAAAAGACCAGGTCAATTCCAATTTCCAGAGAACAGTCAGATTGGGAGTGGGGAAGCACCGATTCAGACTATGGAAGAAGAGAAACAGATTTAAGAGTAGGCCTTACTATAGGGGCTGTCCATTAAGTTGACGTCAACAATTTCACTTTTTACAAATAATCAAAAATAGGAAATTTCATGGAATACTACTTATTACAATGGAAAAAGCATGGCAAAAAAGGTCATCACCACCACATTTTGTCACTCGATGAGCAAAAAAGGGAAAAAGTGGTCATCACCGCAAAAATAATAACCTTGTTATTGGGACCTTTCATTGATCTTGGGAGAGGGGTCAAAAGTTTTGACATAATTATAGGGGGTAACTGAAAGTTGACAGTTGTTGACAAGGAGGAAATGGGTCAAAAATTGCCCCTAAATTTTTTGACATAATTAATGGACAACCCCATAGTATGCAAGACAAAGAAGAAAGTTAAGGTGTATGTACTTCTGCTGAAGCAGCAACTCACGAACTCAGCAGTCAGCATAAGCTGAATAGTGCAAGCCAGCCGATGTCAGTATGGAACAAATCAATTAATCAATATTCTAGAAAAAGTCTGCACTCTGCAGCTTCCATTAGGCCTAAATTACTATATGAAACGGTGCTGAGTGCGCGATAGTAGAGGTTACATTTTAAAATTTCATTGTAACAATATATCAAGCTAATATTTGTCAAGCTAGTATTTGTCTTCAGCGCTATAGAAATTTCGTGTTTACTTAGTTACTTACTTGTGAGTAGGACTAAAAGTCAGTGGCGGCTCCACCGGGGGGTAGGGGGCCCGTGCCTCCTATTGAGTGCCTGCCCCTTCAGTGGCCCCCCCCCAGTTGGGACCCTATACTTAATGCTACATACATTAAACAACAAATGGTTGCCCCCCATGATTAGAAGTTGCCACCCCAACGGCCCCCCACTTGCCAAATCCTAGAGCCGCCACTGCTAAAAGTTTCTTCAGCACAGTAGTGAAAATTTACAATTTAAATAAAAATCCAACAGTTTAAGTTGTGAATGCTTCTAGTCTGCGTCACTGCTTCCCTTGCGCTCTTAACAAGATTTAAAGTGGCTTAGAAGGCATTACTGCCTGTGCGAAAGCCACTCTCGCGAATCAATCATTGCATACCACTCTCAACAGTGAGTTGCGTGCGTAATTGAGTATCGTACGACAGTGATTATCATGAATAACCAACTGGTTCGACTTACCTGTGCAACCTTTTTCAATTGAGCACCTTGCAAGGCTGCTGCAAGACCCCCTCCTTCTTCTTCTCCAAACTCTCCATCTTGTTTCTTCGCTCGTCCCACTGCCGGAGCAGGAGGTGGAGGAGGGGGCGGTGGACACCCGCCTCCAGATGGAGTGGAAGGTGCAACCGAAGTGGATGACACTGTAGGTGGAGCAGTGGGTGGAGCCATGGGAGACGGGGCTTCGGATTTTGAAATCGGCCCAGATTTTTGCTTTGCAGCAGCTGGGGCGGCCGGAACTAGAGTACGAAGACCGGCGCTGAACTGTGAGCCACCAGATTGTCTAAAATGAAAAGTTGCCACATTTCATGGGTTAAATACGTCATATGTCTATATAAATTCCATAAGTAAAGACAGGTCCAGTACTCTAGTCCGAGCATTGGGTTCCGGCGCTTATCTCCGGTCTAGACAATCAGCATGTAGGTGGTATAAACCATTAATCTGGGGTAGGTTGCCATACTTTCCCCAAACCCACGTTTTACCTCGCAGCTTAGCGCTTCTTCTCATTTTACCACTGCCCTCTAGCGAGTAAGGCTGAGTCGACCTTAGGGCTCCTGTAGGTAACGAACACACGACCAGTTCCCGCCCCTATATTCCATATTACTTTATATTGCATAGGAAAATAAAATTTTCACACACTCGTACAGCCTCTGGTACTAGCTGTTTTTCAGTGTGTACCTCTGGCGCTTACTGCCAACATCATTCCGTATAATAAACATTGCATTTTAGGTCTGGTCTTAAAGCACACATGCTTAGTTTGGCCTATCTGCCATAGATTGCTACCTGACCGATCAAAATTGACGTTCATGGCTTGACCTGGTTCGAAATTACGCTTGATTTGGCGTGGCACCGGCTGACGCCCTAGGGGCTTGGGCATTATGACAGTGGCACCACAGAAGCTGATTGCTTGACTTGTGGAGTAACAATAATAGCTCAAATCCTTATTATTAAAGTAGCAAAATGTTTCACAATACATGTACTCACTGGATATCCCTATGCCTATGCCATTCTATGTTACCTTCCATCATATCACTTCATAGTTCATAGTTCATACCACGAGTCAGGCCCGCTGAGAGAAATTCCGGGCCCCTGTGCAGAAGCTTGGGCCAACTGACCCCTGACAAGTCAGAAAAAATGGCGATGACTTTTTTTGCTTGTCACTGTTTTTCACGATATTTATTATTGATGATGGTCTCAGTGCCTGGGTCCCCTTCATACTCGCCGGGCCCCTGTGCACATCACGTGCTAACCTTTTTGTGTTATTATTATTAATAATACATCTTCATCATCGGCCTGGGCCCCTCCAGACCGCCGTGCCCTGTGCATTTCCCCCTGCCCCTTCGGCGGCCCTGCCACGAGCTCAACTAATAATTCTGCACTTTATAGTGTCAGTTCTAATACATACACGTATCTATCGGTGGCATCATTATTAATTTTTTAATAAACTTTTATAGCGCCATTTTATTAGTACAATACGATTGTTATCACTCGATGGTCGCTCGAAATTTGAAATGTAGGCCTAATTTCTGTTGTCAAATGCAATACGTCAATAAGGAATTCCAAAATCAATCAACAAGAAATATTATTCTGACAATTATTGTCTACAGGGATTAGTAAAACTATCACAGCAATTAGTAAGATATATTCTGTCAAGAAAGAGCTAGAGGAAACTAAATTTGGCGATTTAGTTACATAATGTTTGACATTGAATTAATCAATAGACCTTTGGTCATAATCTTCGTTCGTTAATAAGTCTCCGCTCCCTTCGTATCCGTTTTGTATAGGCCTAGATATTGTTTTCGGCGCTGCCGACGTAGGCGGAGCTCTATTTCCAGAGGACGTAGACAGTTGTTGATATGCAGCTGAAGCCATACGCATTACATACTTAGAAGTTATAAAATACAGAGTGCCATGACAAATAGTTTATAATCTCTCTGGAGTCCACGGAAGATTATGAAGTCAATGAGGATAATCATAAGACTGTTTCATCATCATCACCAACATCATCGTCGTCATAGGCATCGTCGTCGTCCACATCATCATCGTCATCGTCATAGTCATCGCCGTCGTCGTCGCCGTCGTCCTCCTTCTCCTCCTCCTCCTCCTCCTCATCATCATCATCATCATCATCATCATCATCATCATCATCATCATCATCATCATCATCATCATCATCATCATAATTGCTCTCTGCCAACTCATTAGTTGTAATAGCTAGTCAGAAAACATTTCAAGGCCTTTTTGTCCTATGTTAATTTTCTTCCTTCTGCAATTGTCCGCTGTTTTTCTTTCAGATCTTCTTTTATGTTGTCTGTCCATTTTTTCTGGGCCTGGCTCTTCTTTTTACCTTCCTTGCATGTGTAGAGTGCTTTTTTGGGAAGTTTCAAGTCTTCGATCTTTTTTACATGTCCATACATCCTAGCCTCTTTTTTCTGAGTTTGCCCATGACTTTAGCCCAAATCCGCTACCGTATAGTTTCATTTCTAAGTTTTTGAAGTCTGCTAACTCCCTGAATTCTTCTTGGGCAGACCATGTATGCGAAGAGTAGCCTGTTTTCAGAGCCGTAGCTAGGGAGACAGAGGGCAGCCGCCCGGGGCGCCGTCCTAGGGGTCGCCGTCCTAGGGGAGGGGCGAATTCCGCACACTAATTTTAAAAAATTACCACGTGAAAATTCAGATAAGCGAAAAAATTCATCACCGAATTTAGGCAGTTATAGGCAGTTAAAGGCTCAAAATTTTCTATTATGGTGTGTGTCGTACAGTAAGCCTATGATGTCATGTTGTTCTTCGTAAAAATCGAAACACTTTCCCCGAGCGCCGAATACTCTAGCTACGGCTCTGTTTTTTCATCTTCTCTTTTTGTGACTCAGGTTTCTGATCAATGTAGTATTTAATTTCTTTGGAGAATTTGTTACTTCGGTTTTAGGTGAGAAAGACAATTTTTAAATGCGCATGAATAAGAAGTTTTAGAAAGTTGTAAAATTACAAGTATAGACCTATAACAAATGATAGATTTCACATCTTTTCACGTTTTCTCGAAATTCGCTAATCTTTATATCGCTGATCTTTATATATTTCTTTCAAAATTTCCCATGCTCAGCAAGACTTCGATTTTCGCTTTAAGTTTCTCAAATTGTTCAGGTCTCTGTAGCGGTAGCTCTGAGAAGTTCTGAGTCCGATCTGCTTTTTCATGGTGTTGCTCATCAATCAATCGACTTCCGCTACACTCCTGCCCTAAGCTCTGACAGAGTGCTAAGTGATTCATCGATCACATCTAAATAACTGCTTATGAATCTCTGCTAAAATCGTTTCCTGAAGTGCATCTATTGCTTACTGACCGTTGAGTGAGTCGACGATGTCCAGAATGTGTTGAGCAAAGGTTTCGGCGTCCTCTGGAGACGAGAAAATCACTCCGTAGATGCTTTGACGATTTCTCCATTGGTGGAAGTTAGGCGTTGCCTGACTGTATTTCATATTCTTTACAATCGACGAATTAATTACGACCTTTACAGCAAAAACACGAACAGCAATATTCTATTTAGGACCTGTCAAAAAATAATGGCCGTCTACAGTAAAACATCATCAACACGGAGTCGCACAAGTCTGCTTGATACAGACGTCGTGTCATCAAGAAATAAAGAGAAAATTGCCATGGAAAGAAGCCTTTACACACACACACGCGCACACACACACACATACACACACAGGAGAACTACTAAGAAGAATCTTTAACCGCAATCTCTAAAAACGATTGATCAAAGCACTGGTCTGGCCAGTGATATTCTATGGGTCAGAAACAAGGACGCCTAGGAAGGATGGCATAAAGAAATTAAAGAAACTTGACATGTGGCTCTCATTTAAAGGATAGAAACTCTCAACTGATCGTTTGAAACTGAAGCAGAAAGAGATATATCACTATTGAATTCAGTCTTCCACCAACAAAACAATTACACGATAGGCCCTAATATGATTTCATTTGGCCTAAACTTTGGCCTTGGGTGACAGGCGCAGTTTATGATCACGCGGTCATCATATTTCCAACCAACATTTAATATCAGCCAACATTATGACGGTCCTCTCGATCATTTCTGCTCTTAGTGACACAAGATACAGTATATCTGACATATTAATCGAATCATCTTAGCAAATGTCAGGAAATACGAATCCAAATATTTAAGATAACTTCCGCGCTTTGTTCTTCGTTCAATTTAAAACGATCAAAAGAATTGTTCTGTTTGAGTGCAAAATAGGCCTATACTATGCACACAAAAACTTCTAACGAAATTTTCAACATTTATAGAAATGTGACTCACAAATCACAAAATACATCGAAATAAGATTAACTTGCTATGGCTGACTTTAAAAAATTATTGAAAATTTTTATCTTAAATTGTTCCTGACAAGGTTTCCCCTTCGTCTGCCAGTGTCGGCTGAAAACATCAACTGGCGACTGTTGCAACCGGTAATAGTCGTAAACGAATAGAAAGGAATACTCAGTGCAGCTCAGTATTTCTGTATTCACTGACAATGGACAGAAAGTTTTAATTCCAGATTATTAATTAATTGGTCTTCAAACGACAGATGCCCTTTACCGCCAATCCATTAAATACTGTTGAGTCTTACTTCGCGGTCCTGGACTCGTCTGGCAACTACACGAAAGGTGTTATTGACCGTATGGTGATAGATCTGAACCTTCGAAAGACCGGCTTCTCCAGAACTTCCAGCGTGCGTCCACTGCTTGACTGCGTCGTCGTAGATCATCACCTGGGCCTGGACCCCAAACAGCGCTCGTTCACTGAACGAGAACAGAACAGAATCACCCAAGAATTCACTTTCATTTAAATTGCGAAACCGTTTAATCTGTATTTCAATAGCACGATACTAATATAATTAAACGCAACTGAGGCGGATGCTTATTAACTGACCTTGGCAAATATCATAATGACGGTGGTGATGGTGCCATTGTGGCAAATGTGATAATGATGAGAGTGATTATGATGATGATGATGATTGTTGGAGGAGACGATTGTTGTGGCGAAGATTCTGGTTGCACTAAATATACTCGCCGTCCCAAAGGCGTTGCCTGTCCTACTCCTTACTCCTTTCTTTCTCTTTTCTTCAAAATATTGGGAATTTAAATCAACTAACTAGCTTTTTCCAAAGAGTCTGTAAAATTAAACTTGCAATCGTCACACCACCTTTGAATTGTGCCTTGTCAGCCGCTTGGTGTCATCAGCAACGCATTGGTGTTGTCCAGGATGACAACTAGTCACTAGCAACGCGACAGGATAGTCACTCCGTTCGGCTAAGGAAATGTCACCTTTATATCCGCTATCACTTAACTAATGGTTTGAGGGAAATTTTAAGAGTTTACTTCCGATTATAATCAGACTTCTGATGTCAAATGCATTAAAATAAATTACATGAATTAATGATTAAACCAGAGTTGTCCAACTGGCGGCCCGCGGGCCGGATCCGGCCCGCGGACCAGTTTCATCCGGCCCGCCACCGAGTTTGTGAAAATAACATTTTTTGCTATAGAACCGGTAATTACCGTTATTTTATAAGACTATACTGGGACTAGATTACCAAATTGCTTACTTATCAACACCACATGTCATGTGACGGCGGTTATTAAACTTACTTATTTGCTACTTAATTATTACTAACTTACTTAAATTTGCCATCTCGCTGCAAGTCTCGTTCTCGCTCAATTAAAATTTGACGCCGTTTTCAGCAGTTTGCTAATGTAAAAACACTCTCGTTTCTTGTATACGACTTGGCGCCACAAACATTGATATTGACATTGCTGGTATTGTTATAGAATACCTTTTCCGCAGTGCTAACACTAGATTAGAAAGTCTTCATTCGATAGAATAGAACGGATCATTAGATTGAAATTGAACAGAATCACTCGAATGATTTTGGATTTGGGAACAGGTCCTTTCGACGAGGGAGCCCCACCTCGTGGAACTCGCTTCCGAAGTCGCTCACAGTCGAGACACTGCCGGATCGGTTCCGAAAACAACTGAAAACACTTGTTTAACATATCATTTTTGTAAAGCGCTTTTGACTTAGACCCTTTTAGCTTTGCTTACGGCGCTCCAGAAATCGTCCTGTATAGTAGTAGTAGTAGTAATAATAATAATAATAATAATAATAATAATAATAAGAATAAATAAATAAATAAATAAATAATAATGACTGTCACTAGTCTGACTAAATCTAACTAAGACACTAAGCCGGTAGAATACTTACTTACTTGCTACTTAATTTGAACTGGAATACTATGTTAAAATGATAATATTATAGCAATATAGCTGTTTATAGCAGTTACCACCGAAGTGTTTTTTATTTCTTGGTTAACACGTAGGCCTAGTCTTACACTAGTCGTATAGTCTTATTTCCATTGACTGTAACTGATATTAACTGAAAAATGAATAACTTAAACAGTCAAATTAACTGTCGCGTGATTAACTGTCACGTGATTAAGTGTCAGTGATTAACTGTCGCGTGATTAACTGTCACGTGATTAACTGTCGCGTGATTAACTGTCGCGTGATTAAGTGTCCACGTGATTAAGTGTCGCGTGATTAAGTGTCTAAGTGTCGGTGATTAAGTGTCGCGTGATTAAGTGTCGCGTGATTAAGTGTCACCAAGCGCCGGCGATGCGATGATATTGGACTATTACAGTAAGTTAACTGCGTAGCTAATGTATGTATTTTGGACGTTTGTAATAAAGAGACGGGGCTGGGCGAGCGACGGACAGTTCGCGAAGGAATTCCGGCCAGGAAAGTCACGAGAAACCGTCGCGGAGCTTCCGTCAGACTGTTAACCAGTAAAATTGATTCAAGTCTTCGTCCTCTCGCATCGCATCGAAACCACTAGTTCCCAACAACAACACCAATAACAACGACATGGCTTCTTAGCCATCGTCGTATGCTATAGATTTGTACTTGTAGCACGTTATGACAGCTACAAAGTAGTTATATAATTTGAGGCATTATGATCCTATGTAAGCGGTATTTTAAAAGTAAGCATCATCTGTTGTTTCATTGTGGAGTTCAGAGCGTTTTCTCTTCTATGCATGCATATAAGAAGTTCAAATAATAATATTATTGGATCACTGAAAATAAGAATTTCGTAATGGTTTTTGCAATAGGGTCTATAATTATATTTATAGGGCTTACAGTTGATTCAGTCATTAACTAATTCGCTTCGGTAGAACTGTGATGATTACAAATATGTTTTGTTTTTGACGATTTGCTGTTTTAAAATTGTTGAACTCGAATGAAATTAATGAGTCTGAGAATATGAATATAGGCTATCGCATGCGCAGTGTTTGTACTCGCATAATGTCTATTTTGGAAATTAGTAACGGTATTGTTCTATAGCGACTCGCCTTAGCGCCTATGTAGTATACTTCGACAATTCTTTGACGAGCTCTGTAAAATTGGCCTGGGGACCTGGTCTGATTAATTATCGACTAGAAGCACAATCGAATTTTTAATATTGCGCGAATGTGCCGTTGAACGATTTGTGAATTAAAGTTGTGACGAGCAGCGACCTAAATAGGACTCGTTTACTTACTTACTTGTCTAGGGGAAACTACTTTGGCACTAACTCGCACATTTTAACTGACAAAACTATTCTTCTTATAAAATCTCGCTTTAATCTTAATTAAACATTCAACTCTTCCGCCATAGCGGCTATCAATAGGCAGTGCTATATAACTCTAATCAATGTTTTAAAACGTCCAGCGACAGCAACTATCTTAGCAACTAGTTACTAATATAAATAACAGCTGATAACAGCTTCCACACAAAATCAATGAAAATGAAACAAATGTCTTTGCACGAAAACCAATTCGATATACTAATTCACGAATATTAAGCGAACTGAAATCTCGGTTCAGATTTAAATAAAAGCAATTTAAACTAAAACAACGAAGAGCAGAAACGAATCGCTGCGATCGAACGTCCGCCTTCTTCTTCGGCCACCGTCGAACTCTCCTCTTCCAAAAAGACGCACTTTTAAAACGTAAATTTTCAGCAACGGCTCTTGCGACCAATGACGCCCGTCGTCACATCACGCCTTCTATAACGTGAATTCCTATTTGCTCACATAAACATAGAAGCAAACACAGTAAACTTCACATACAAACCTACCAACATTCCAATCATTTGCTATCTATGCTTCAATCTATCTTTATCACACCCCTAGCACTCGAGCCTACGTGGTGGATTACCACGTCAACTCAGATGCAATGGCTGTGACGACATCCAAAGGAAATTGCGAAGCAAACTTTGGCTTACACCAATTCAATTTCAACTTATCCAAAATGGAATTAATATTACACAAAGGAATAAACAAGAACCAACCACTGAGAACAACTGCAAAAATTATGCTATCTAAGTGGTTATATCACAAAACTATCCTAACTTTTAAGCTACAGTAACATTAAATTCTATTTTTGGTTCCAACACTTACTTACAACGCCTAACTAATTACTTATTCTACCTATTCTGATGGTCAACTTAACTCTATAGGACATCCATACATACTTAAGTATCAATAAAGTAAAAGAGTAAATCAGTCTATGAGCAAAACTCATAATCATTAGATGCTGTATTAAGCATAACCTAAGAAACTCAGCAAAACTACTGCACTGTACTGAAAAATATATAGGCTTCCTATCGGGTCTCAAGGGACTTACATATCTCACACATGAGAATGTCTTTGGCATTTCTCTAATTATGCGCTTCAAAGGGGCTTGACCCAACAATACTGAATCATTGCGACCATAATCCTCTAAATTATAGACAACTGACTTTCCATCAGCTTCCACTGAGATGCTATGTTTATTCATCCAATCAACTGACAATTGGGTATAATTCCCCATTGACAACTTTTGTGTTGTCAGGACTTAGTCTATGTGGTGAAACATATGCGGGTTGAGCATATTGTTTAAGCAAGATCTCATATGCGATAAGATCAGTCTGTTTAGGTTTCTTGTTGAACATCTGTTCATGTTGCATAATCAGAGATTTCAATTCCTCTGTTAGACCTGACCCCAAATGTTTTGCTTTGTCCAGTACCAGTTCTTCAAAAGAACACTGGACGTTCTCTGTTGTTTCTATTGCATTGGCAGTTTCAAGTGGGTTTGTAACTGTGCATGCAACAGTTTTAACAAATTCTTGTTCACTTTTATTGTGAAACATTTTCTTTCTACCAACATGAAACTTCGAAAGATTTACATGCCACAACAGCATTTGTTTTTTCTTGACTGGGATGAAGTCAACGTAGTTCTGCCTGATTTCTGACATGACATCACTACCTGGGACTGTAATGAACTCCTTGGGCAAACAACACCGAACAGAAACATCTGTCAACATCTTACCTACTATCTGTCCTGCATGCGCGGGAATGGGGATTGCATCTGGGTAATGAGCACACAAGTCCATTTTTGTCAACAACCACCTGTTGCTTGACTTGCTGTACTCTGGAACTGATTCTACGACGTCTTCAGCAATACGGTCAAACACATAAGTTATTCTTGGTAAGCTTTGGGATTGTTCAATGCTACCGTATTTACTTGCATTGAGTTTCTGGGATATATCGCATGTGCGTGCATATTCCTTAACATCTTTGTTAATTGATTGCCAATAAAAATGTTTAATGATTTTTTGTTTGATTTTGTGTATTTCTAGTTGTCCGGACGCCGGAATGTCATGTGACAATTCTAAAAGACGCCTACAGATTTGCAATGGGGCAACGATCTGCAAACGACCTACATCCGCCTCCTGTGGACACTCAGATTCCACAAATTTTTGTACCAAAAGACCATCATAAACACAGTATGAGATTTTATGCCCTGGAGTATCAAACAGGACAACTTCCTCAAATAACATCTTCAGACTCTCATCAGTCTGTTGCAACCTAACTAGGTCATCATGGGACAAAGACAACTCTTTCCCAATAAATTCATCACATGACCCACTTGGACGATTCAACAAACCACTTGGCCGATTCAATAAACCACTTGGCCGATTCAACAAACCACTTGGCCGATTCAATAAACCACTTGGCCGATTCAACATACCACTTGGCCGATTCAATAAACCACTTGGCCGATTCAACATCCCTGAACCACCAACAACATCATTAGGAAAAAACTCTTGGAACTACTGGGCGATTCAACCTCATGGAACCCCCACCAACAACAACATCATCAGAAAAACCATGTGGGTCCTGGACACCACTGGAGTCACACGACTCATCAAAAACAACCTCCTCATCAACAGTACTTGGAGCTACATCATCAGCATCAACACACTGTGAATTTACAGTAGACCCCAATAAGTCTTCCTCAAACAGACTCTCTAAATTAAAATCAAAATTATAATAATCATCTGGATTATATGTGACCTCTGCTTTCTTATCTAATGAATCTTTCTCAAGATCAATTAATGATTTGATTTTAGCCCGAGTCACCACACACGAATCCATGAGTTCCTCCTCAACTCGACAATCCACATCAGCTCCAATCAAAACATCAATCGAATGGGGCAATTGATCGATGAGACCACACAACACTTCTCCACGATGAAAAACACAATCAAGATTCACCAACACCAAAGGAATTTGGATAACATCCCCAGTTATACCTTTAATCAAACGACATTCGCCTGTATCTTTGTATTCATCAGGATTTATTCGTTCTTTACTGATTAGAGTCTGTGATGAACCTGTGTCACGAAAAAATAATTTGTCTTGTTTGTTTGTCTGCATTTACAATTGTAGCTTGGGAACAATAGGGTCTGAAACTGGTTGGTACTGTGTCCAAACTATGTGTAACTTGTTGCACAAAGTTTACGTTGGACCAGCAAAATTTGAGCCTGGCTCAAAATTTGCCTTTTCATTTCTCTGTCGTTTTAAAGCAAAACATTGGTCTAAACCATGTCCATTCCTATGGCAGAATGCACATTTCTGGGTTGAGGGCAGCCCATTTTTACCACTCCTGAAATTTGAGTTCCTCCCCTGTGTATTGGAATGTGGAAAATTTCTCAAATTGGCATTATTTTCATCTGGCAATGTCTTAGAAGTGACATTTTGATTGGATTGATATCTCCAATTAGTGCAACTGTTGGCATTGTCTCTATCAGTGTTGTATCTATTTGTTTGGGTTGCATTGTGCTCATGTCTGTATGCATTTGGAGCAAACTTGTGTCTGTTGTATGTGTCACTGCTATTTGAATAATTTCTGTGAATAGCAACAAACTGATCAGCAAATCTAGCTAATTCAACAAGTGAATTGGCTTGTTTGTCCATAAGCCAAGTTTTCAGCACATTATCATTCACCTTGTTCAAAAATTGTTCCATTTTAAACAATTCTTTGATTTTTTCTGGGTCATCTTGAGCCTTATGACCAAGCAAAAATCTCTGAAAAGGCCAATTTAACCTAGTTGCAAAATGTGTATACGTTTCAGATTGGTCCTTGTTGAGCTGCCTGAACTTTAATCTATATGCTTCGGGAACCAATTGAAACATATTTAGGATGGCTTCTTTGATAAAGTCATAGTCTTGGACCTGCTCAGCAGTCAGTTCTACAAAGACTTTTAAGATCTTACCACTTATCTGAGTTTGAAGCATAGCAGGCCATTTATTTTTCTCAATCTGAAGTTCAGCATTGTTCGTTCGAACAGAGTCAAGTAGGAGTCAATATCTGTACTCTCATTAAACCTAGGGAGTGCTTTCCTAGCATTTTCACTAGCTTTATCAGGACTACCTGCACTAGTCCTATCACTACTTACTGACTCACTTTGCAAGGTCAACTTATGCAACTCAATCTTCTCATTGGACTGAATTTGAGCTTGTTGAATTTGAGCTTGTTGAATTTGAGTTTGGGTCTGGGCATCAAGTTGAGCTTGCTGAAGCTGGGCATCAAGTTGAGCTTTTGGGTCTGGGCATCAAGTTGAGCTTTTGGGCATCAAGTTCTAACTTACGCATCTCTAACTGTACCTCTAATTTCTTAAGGACAATGGCCTCAGATTCTATTGGATTGTGGTTGGAATTTTGAGAATTCCTACTGCCAACACTCTCAATATCTGTCTGTCTGTCTTCACCCAATCCTGTCACACATAATTTAATCAGCTTTGCCCTCAATTGGTCCTTGTTACCCCTCATTTCGACCCTTTTGAAAGCAAATTTTCCTTAAGTCTTCTACATTCATAGATAAAATGTCTTCAACTGACAATGATCAGGAAGTGCTGGGTTTTCCATACTTAAAGTTATGCAGAAAAAACAAATTCAATGCAAAACAACTAATCAAAACACACAGCAATATTCAACACAAAAACAGTAATAATCAATTTAAACTACTGATACTTTACAATGAACGGGGAGACAAAACTCAAACCCTATTTCACTCTTAAAATTCACTAGGCCTCCTCAATTAATTAAATAAAGAGCCTAAAATTCTGCTTTTCTTACTACACGGAGTGGAGCAGCGTATTACCCTTGTGCGACGACAACTTCAACTAGATTCAAATCTACCGGACCTGAGCCTACCACATGTGACGAGCAGCGACCTAAATAGGACTCGTTTACTTACTTACTTGTCTAGGGAAACTACTTTGGCACTAACTCGCACATTTTAACTGACAAAACTATTCTTCTTATAAAATCTCGCTTTAATCTTAATTAAACATTCAACTCTTCCGCCATAGCGGCTATCAATAGGCAGTGCTATATAACTCTAATCAATGTTTTAAAACGTCCAGCGACAGCAACTATCTTAGCAACTAGTTACTAATATAAATAACAGCTGATAACAGCTTCCACACAAAATCAATGAAAATGAAACAAATGTGCCCTTGCACGAAAACCAATTCGATATACTAATTCACGAATATTAAGCGAACTGAAATCTCGGTTCAGATTTAAATAAAAGCAATTTAAACTAAAACAACGAAGAGCAGAAACGAATCGCTGCGATCGAACGTCCGCCTTCTTCTTCGGCCACCGTCGAACTCTCCTCTTCCAAAAAAGACGCACTTTTAAAACGTAACTGCCTTCAGCAACGGCTCTTGCGACCAATGACGCCCGTCGTCACATCACGCCTTCTATAACGTGAATTCCTATTTGCTCACATAAACATAGAAGCAAACACAGTAAACTTCACATACAAACCTACCAACATTCCAATCATTTGCTATCTATGCTTCAATCTACCCCTTTATCACAAAGTTTACAAGTCAGCCGAGAGAGGATGGAGGGGGAATGCCCAGGAACCCGGCGATCTGTAAGAGGTCCGCAGAGGCGGATCTAGGGTGTCCAGCGCCCGGGGACAAAGGATACCCTAAATAGTCTCCGAACAGCCCCCAATTCGAAAAGTAACGACCCACAACTTTATTTTGCTGATGAACTTTTTTGCTCGTCAGTCTTTTAGAGACCCGATAACGTTTTTTGCTTGTCAGGATTTTTTAAGATTTCATAAGGTTTTTGAGTTTTGTGCCTGTCAGACTTTTTGTGGGATGACGTTTTTCACACTTACTCGGCAGAGACGCCCAAATTTTACCGACACTCCCCCCCCCCAATTTCACAATCCTAGAAATAACCTTGCTCCTCAACTTCCAAAACCCTGACAAGCAAAAAAGGTCGTCACTGAATTAAATGGCGCCTCTGACCTCCCGAAAGATACTGACAAGCAAAAAAAAGTCGTCACCGGAAGAAATGACGCTCTTTAAACTCCTCCCGAAACTCCTGTCGATCTTTTTTGCATATTTTTCTTACATTAAACCCGATTTTGACGCCACCACCACCTCGGCGCCCGGCGTAATATGTACCCCCTCCTGCCCCTAGATCCGCCTCTGGGGTCCGGCGGTTCGGCAATAATGCTATCTCATGCAATACTATTTCTATTTATAACACGAACGCTGCGGGCGGCGCTGAGAGGACGCTGAAAGGCGGCTAGGCTCCGCTGAAAGGCATTGCGTGCCTTTAACGTCTTGAAAAGTCTGACAAGCAAAAATGTCATCACCACTTTTTCACACTTATCTGTATGCCTTTAGAAAATTACCAAACTTTTTTGAGGACGAACTTATTGAAAAGTAACAACTTTAACTGTTCAGGGGCCCGTGACTGCTCTGCCCATGGGTCCGAAATTTATTTCTACAGGCCGAGAATTATATAATGATACTTCAACTGATCCAGGATTAGATGTCTTGATAAATAATTGAATATGTCACTTAACTGCATTATTGATTACGAAGAACTGATTTAAATAGGCCTAATTAAATTCGTGGCTTGTGTAAAATAGGCACTTCAAGTACAATAGTTATAGTGGTTGTGTTAAAAGAGGTACTAAAAAGAACCATAATTATAATGGCAATGTTAAAATTGGAACATAAAAGGACCATAGCTAAGCAGGTTTTTGAGAAAATCTTCTCTAAACCAGAGGGTCACTAGCGCTCTTTATAACGACAAATAAGGCTTTTTGTTAAGAGAAGAAGTTTGCTTGTTAGTCGTTCTGTGAGCTTTAGCTTGATTACAATTCTTCAATCAGTAAGCCTAATCTTTCACGAAGGTCAACAGATAGATGGCTTAATCAAAATGACGCTGGGCTTTTAGGCTATTTGGCATAGAATAGAGCAACAAAATATTTCGAAATATTTACTTAATTCGAAAAAATCTTCCTAGCAACAGGAAATTAAACTTGGTGTCAAAATTTTGTTCGGCAGAACTTCAAGGAGGGAAATTTTTGAAATATTAGACAAGTAAAGTACCATAGGTCTATACCCATAGACCTCTTAAATGAATTTAAGGGTCTATGCATATACCACGATATATATACTTTATACAGTAATTCAAACTTCATCTTTGCAAGGACAGAAGGGCTAAGTCATGGACCTCTACATAGTAACATATAGGAACCCATGGCTGAGCCCTCTAACTGTGGTCATGTTTGTGAATCGTTAGGGAAGCGCATGGGCTATGGGAAAGTTGTAAATGTAGGCCTATCCTTGTTAACTTTTCGGTCTCGACCAGTGAGGTGGTCAAATTCCAAACTCCTAAAAATCAAATACTGCGGCCATAATATTATAGCCTAAAGTTGATTGAATACAATAATATTTATTTGCAAAATGTAGTCGGTTAAGTGACCGAAAAGACAGGTCACATTCAGAAAGTTTTTCTGTCTTGAGCAGAATAGGACTATTGTAATGAACAATTGTGCAGAAAATAAAAACGTTCTCAGTCAGAGTCAAAGGGGGGATGACATCTTGATCCATTCTTGATCCATAACGGGAATTGTAAAGACAATAAAATTAACATAAAATCACAAGTTCGTCTGCTAACTAGGTATGTGAGCTCGGAAATTTTCGGAAATTTCCTCCGGAATTATTCCGGAAATTTCCGGAAAAATAGCGGTACTTTTCGGAATTTCGGAAAAGTTGATTATTATTAATTATTATTATTATTTTCATTATTATCATTAATGTTTATTATTATTTATTACTATTACTACTATCTACTATTATTTTATTATTATCATTATTACTATTTATTACTATTCATTTCTAGCGCATTTGTTAACAACTGTCAGGATTGTAGCGCTATATAATGTTTTTATGGACATGCGAGCGGCACTTCCGGTTTCATTTTTCCGGAAATTTTCGAAAATTTTCGGAATATTTCTGGGCATTCTACTTTTCCGGAAAAGTTACAACCCTACTGCTAACGTTGCCTACCTTGTCCCGTCGTTCATGGCTTGACAATTCCGATTGAAAATCGGCCAATTGAGCTAAATTGTCTCTTATAAATCGAATGGTAGACTTTATTCAAGATGTTACGATGACACATATAGCATACGTAGTCTATTCCTATTATACAGACATAAATCGAAAAAGTGAACAAAATTCTTGGCCTGTTCAAACAATACGATCTGCATCGGGTAAGTATAATTGACTTAACTGTAACCAGACATCCGTTTTGTTACATATAAAACCAGACTCTTATCGTAGTAGTTTTGCCGCTGCTTTTTCTTTGTTAAGTAGGTCTTTTAGTTATTGGCCCATCTAGTAGGCCTATAGACTATATTTAGCTCTATGTCCAGCAAAACATCTACTCGATCTATTATAATGTTGGTGTGTGTCCATTACCTGCAAATTTCTTTCCTACAGCTATTATCAAGAAAATCGAATTATTGTTTAAAATTTACTAGCTTTCAAAATATTATGGCCTATCTGCTTAATCTGATTTGCCTGCAAATATTTTCGCTTTCAAAATAAGATTTTAATTTCCTTAGATGTAGGCCTACATTTGTACTTTCGCAAAGCATTGCAGGAACAATGAAAATCATGTGTTAGTTGTGGCTTAGCGTCCTAAATGTCTGCTTATTCCAAAATATTTAATAAGTAAGTAAGTAAACACGAAATTTCTGTAGCGCTGCCCGAAAGCTTGGCACAGTGACCAGCTTATTCACGAGCGTTTTTAATCTAAGTAAATCCATAGTCCGTAATCCGTGGTGGTCGAGGTTGTAGATCCAGGTAGGCAGTCGCAGCAAAGTCTTTTTATGGAGGACTAGAAAGATGCTCGCTTCGCTCGCAGTGCAGGATAATACTAATCCAATACTTATACCTAATACCTAATCATTGAATTCATGCTGAACAACATTTCAATGGTCGCCACCTAGCCAAGCTCTGCGCCACGTAATAATTAGACCTATGTACGTTAAAATCACGCAACTGTGACCATTTGTAACGCTGTACACGTATTTTTTGTGTACGTTAAAATGTACGTTAAAATTGCGCAACTTCCTCAAGCTACGAACAATTGTTACCAATAGCAACGTCGTCGCACGCCCACCCCTCTGACGCTGCAATGACTCGACTAAACCGTGCTAAACGTACGCTTCGTCAAACGCTTCTTCGTCAACCAATGATAACGCTTGAAGGTAACAGACATACAGAACAAAGATCTTAATATTATAGATGATAACAAGATTTGCGGCGGGTAGAATGCAATCCTCTACTAAAGATTTCGCCATATGATTTCTTGAAGAGAATAGTTTTGAGTTGTTTTCGGAAAGTTTGTGGAGTAATGGCCAATGGTGACTGATTTATGGACTGAATTCAGAGGACCCGAGTTATTGATCTTTCGTATCTCTGACGGAAGATCATTCCAGAGACGAGGCGCAGTGTACGAGATCGACCGACCTGAGAACTTTAGTGACGTGGCTGTTGGTCGAATCAGTGTCAGGCTGACAGATGAACGAGTTGGCCGTAATTTTGACCTTGAGAACTAGATGGCGTTGTAGGTCAGGCATAGAATCTTGAAATAATAGAAGAATATCTGCCACATTAAAAAGAGGCGCCGACGTAGCGCTGATTCGACTATATATATATATATATATATATATATATATATATATATATATATATATATTAGGGTGTGACAAAAGTACAAAATTTTAGAGTTCACGTCCCATACAAACGGAAATCGATGATCCATATTAAAGTAAATAAGCTATCGAAAACAGATATTTCATATGAATCACCCATTTCTAGCAACTTTGTTAAGAATGCAAGTCAATTTTGCCAAATTTATGCATTGCATTGCCATTTTCCGACATTAACAGTATTAGCAAGTTACACCATTGCACCATTACACCAGTGGTGTAATATAGCAGGGAAATATATATAATATAGGGAAATTAGCAGGGGTAGGAAGTTGTCAGGAGCAAGAAGTTAGCAGAATGATAACAACACTGGACGATGGAGCAGAAGGTCGCGGGTTCAACTCTGGCAGGAGCCCTAAGGTCAATTCAGCCTTCTTTCTCCAGATGGAGATGGCAAATGAGTAGCGGATTAATCCGTGGAGTAAACAGTCGCGTTTCATGAGAACACTGGCCCCGTATCATGTAACCTGCACCAGTCGCCTGGCTGAGGGCCTTGGTAACGGAGATCAGCGCCGCCTTATGAGCCCTGTTTTAGCCATGAGTGATGGGAAGGATTGGCTTTATACTTTTGCACCATTCTAACTTATATGCTATGAGCCAAGCAGCATATCATCTTCTAAATTGAACAAAACTGACCGAATAAGAACAAAATCATGTGAATGCTACAGTGCTGCAGTTTAACTATTAGTGCAGTAAATGTGATTTGCTTTCTATAGTTGGCAACTCTGATCTTGATTTCTTCATTTGAATTATAACTCCAAGGCGTGAATCATGTCCATAAACTTTATGGAAGGCTACAGAAACATCCTTGATATGTCTTTCCACATCTTGTGCATGACATGGATAATATGGCATACTTATTTCTGCGTGATTTTCAATGGCTCCTGAAGTGATGTCATGCACGAGTGGAGGGATGTCAAATTTCATCCGTTCCCAATCAATGTTGAAGTAGGAGTCTGAAGTGAAGTTGATTGTAATTTTGTTCGTGTCAAAACAACGAATTCTACCACTGTGTTGATGATTACACCGAACTAGTGAAATTTTGATAACAAATTTTCTTATATTTTCGTCCTCATCACCGACAGCAGTAGATACTGATGTCCATTCTGTGGACCACTGCTAGAACAGCACTGATTGTCACTATCTTCGTCTTAGGTCTCCTCATTGCCCGTGTAACTGACATCACTGCAAAGGCCATTTGGACTGTTTTCTGAATTGTAATTCATTTCAAACTCTTCTAAAGCAGTACTACTTTCTCCCATTTCTCTTTTTGTTTTGCCTTCAACCTTTGTTACTTTTCATTTTATGTCTTCTAGTTATTGCAGCCTGATTTGATGTAACTGGATCAATTTTTTCAATATCCAGTTTTCATGTAGTTTTTTCTGCAGATCATTTTTTTCTCAAATAGCCTTTTCACTTTTTCACTATGCTGACAAATATTAGTAGTATCTGGCCTTATTATATATCTCAATCACTTCAGATGCAAAAGTTTTTACAACATCAACAGTCTTATGTCTCTCTTTTTCCTGTTAAAAATAACACGCTCTTAGAACATCTTCACACGTTGGCAGTATTTTGGGGATTTTGGCTAATTCCTTTGGAAACCCAAATACTGAATGTCAACTTTTACTTATTGTTCTAGAGCAGTGGTTCTCAATCCTTTTGCCTCTTGGACCTCTTTTGAAGTTCAAAATATCTAGCGGACCACCCACTAAATTGAGCAATCATCTGCTCCAAAGAGGCGGTGATGACCTTTTTGTTATTTTTTGCTTGTCATGAATTTTTCACGTAGAAAATGCACAGAATACACACGAAATGTCGATAACCTTTTTGTGCTGATGACCTTGTTTTGATCGGTTGACTTTTCAGATTTTTCACATGGAAAATTAATAGGGCCTATGTCTAATTTTTATTTACGTTTTTCAGACTTCGCCGAGGACCACTAGTCCGAGGACGGACCACTTGTGGGAACGCGCGGAACAAGGGTTGAGAACCACTGTTCTAAACTTGCCATAATTTAACTACAATTCACCTCTAAACCCACTTAATGATCATCATTAGAAATCATAAATACAATGGTTCAATGGGCATGAGAAGAAAGCAGAACCCACTAGATGCCAAGAAGTGGATCACTTTATGAAGGATGTTGTAGAAAAGCCTGTATTATTTTAACAGCAAACACCCAAGTTTACCAAATTTAATCAAAACTATAGATTCAACAAAACAGTTTATAGTATCCCAGCAACTATGTTAATGCAGTTATTGTTAAGAAGCCATTGCTTTGCAATGAAATATGCAATAAATATTATTATTCATAAATCAGTTTTTTCAAAGTTGGGACCCTAGACATAAAAATAATATATTGAAATAGGGTTTTCTTGATCAGTAGATCAAAGAGCATCTTTTTAGTACTGAATGGATATAGTTTGTATTTTTGTCATGTATAATATATATATATATATATATAAAATTACATATATATATATATATATATATATATATATATATATATATACTCGTGTTTATACGTGCCCTTGGTTTTATTCAGTTTATTCAACGGAATTAACAAGCTGTTCCTGAATGTTCCTGCTTGATAAACGTTTCGTCTTCATTAATCAAAATGGGGTTTCTTCAAATGCTTACTACCTATTACAAAGATTTGTCAACGTCGGTTATTGTCATTCATTGTGGCAATTAATTGTCTTCCTTCAATTTCTGGTTCTTCGTTGGAATCAGCTCTTCACGATTTCTTCTTTCTTTCTCATTCATGGAAATATCAATAAATGAGATATTCACCTTCTCAAAGTATTGTCGAAAATGATACCGATATTCATCATTCTTCAATACAGCAAGCATCATTGAGGATTCCAAAAAAGTCAGCTAAGGAACTTACTCTGCAACAGTAACAAGACAATATTGATAGACGAGTGCGTACGTCTGTTTGATGTCATTGATGTTATGATATGGCTCTGTTTGGTTGATCAGTTGATGTAATCATTTCTTCATGAAATATGATGTGTGAATTTCGTTATAGGTAGCTATATTGAATGATAGATGATATTTGGTTTATGCTCTACCATTGGTATTTAGCTTTCGCCGACGATACATAGTTGTAGTTTAGATTTTATTGAACCCACCACAGTCGGTTTCCTGCATTAGGAAACTGTGGCACCAAGTTCGAACCATGATATAAGAATACATAAATCTCTTCCACAGTTTCGGAGCCAATTGGGATAGGTGTCTTGTTATGAAACTGCCAAGGTTCTGGGTTTCAGACTTCATTCCACGAGATGTGAAGGTCAGACTTACAGGCTTCAATTTCCATCCGCAGGAGAATAATTCGGGAGCTTCTCGAGACTTTCGTCGAAAGGAGCAGGGTCGTCAGGGTAGTTGAGGTCTGTATGCTCTAGGATTTGGCAAGTGGGGGCGTTGGGGTGGCAACTTCTAATCATGGGGAGCCAACCATTTGTTGTTTAATGTATGTAGCATTAAGTATATGATCCCAACTGGGGGGCCAGGCACTCAATAGGGGGCACGGGCCCCCCTGCCCCCCCGGTGGAGCCGCCACTGCGGAGGTGGTACGGAATTTCACAGAGATGTAGTTGTCGAGACGGACCTGGGTTGTGGTACAGGTCCAAAATAGGCTATTTTCAGCAAATTAAAATTTCTGATCCTTTCTATGACGTAGAAATAATGATGTGAAATGACGGTCATGTAGTTATGCGTTGCTAAGGAAACGCATGCGAGTTGAATTAATTGATATTACAATGATTTGGTTAAAAGAATGCGTTAGTATTCCAGGATTATTATTTGATCAAGACAGGTAGCGACGAATTCTTTGTTTACCAGGGTATTCTGTATACGTTATTTGCAGAATATTTAGCAAGTAAGTTGAAGTAACGTGTAATATTGTCGACATACAGAGCAGCCTTTGCGGCTCGGGAAAATTTGTTATAGGCCTACCGAGAAAGAGAGTTCAAAATGTTTGAAAAGAAGAAAGTTTTTTTAAAAACTCAACTCAAGAATACTTTACTTCACGAGGACCTACATTGCTAGAGATTAGGCTTATATGTCTAATATTTGAAACTACTTTATATATAAACACATTCAAAGGTTATTAGACTTGCATAGAAGTGGCGTATAGCAAGGTTCTTGGAGATCCTTGTATAGAGCCTCGGTAAGTGGCGTAGCCAAGGGGGTTATACCTCTTGGCTTCTTGGCTGTTCGACCAAAAAATTTGGTTCTTTCCCGTTATCCGGACCCCAGTAGAGGGATGGTGTAGTTTACGTTAGGGTTTCGGATTAGGGTTAGGTTTAGTGTTAGGATTAGGGTTATGGTTAGGGTTAGGGTTAGGTTTAGGGTCAGGTTCCCGACTGAAAAGCCATTACACTTCACTGGGGTCCGGATAACGGGAAAGTACCAAAAAAATTTATTACCTACTGACTTATTGAAGCAAGTTGAAGACCATTTTTGCTCGTCAGGATTTTAACCGAGTTGTTAATCATGGACATAATCATGATAACCTTTTTGGTTGCCAGAATTTTCCGAAGTTGAAAATCATAGGAACCTAGGAACCATAGCCCCCTTCGGAAAAATCTGGCTACGCCACTGGCCTCGGTGGCAGACCTCTGCAAATCCCATTTGATTTAACACAACAAACACCGTCGCTTTGCGATATTTAAAAAACCGATATTTTCGCAGTTTTAAATTAGGCCTACACTCCTACAGTCTATTATTCAATACGAAATCAGTCATTTGAGTGCGTACGCTGTTCATAACATGTAGTTCTAGTTTGTATCATCATCATCACCATCGTCGCCATCATCATCATCATCATCACCATCATCATCATCATCATTTCGTATTTTCCTCCGTAGTTGAAGATGATGTGGCATCACGATTCAAGCGTTTCCAGACAGTTCTATCTCAATATGCTTTGCTGCTGTCGTTATATTCATTCCCGTCCAGTCTTTTATTACATCAGTCCATCTTCTGTTTGGCCTACCTCTCTATCTTTTAGTTGACACAATGCCTTGTTGTATTCTTTATTGCATGTTATCGTTTGCGTTTATTTGTATGTGACCGAAATAAGTCAATTTGCGATTTGGCAAACATGTAAGAATTTTAGTTTGGTTTTGGCTCTTTTTATAACTTATTGTAAGCTTACTTTTAGACTTTACTCATTTTAAAAATTACTTTCTGAATATTCTGAAAGTAAAAAACAGTACTCGCTGTAAGAAGTTCTTTGACCGCCGGGAGCTCCTGTGCACTGCACAGCCTGCACAAACCATTGCTACGCCACTGTTCAAAGAAGTGTGAATGACAGATCGAAAACAACAAAATTCAAAGCGGAAATTTCAACCAACCAGTCTGTCTTACAGGCTAACAGTCAGCACATAGCAAAACATCAACTGCCACGACCTTTTTTGATGGTGTTTCGATATTTAATTTTGATTCGTTCCGTTTTTTATGCGACGTTTTCACTGCAATTTATGGGCCTACATATCTAATGCTAATGCTAACCTTACAACTGCGAAGAAGAATAGAATATTTACTATAGAATGTCGCGCTCTTAAAAAGAAACAATAATAATAATTGTTTTTGTGAGAAATATTCTAAGCGCTGCTTCTAATGAACCCTTTCATCCGTGTTACAGAATCCTGGGTTCCCGCGGAACACATTTTGGGAAACTCTGATCGACAGATACGAGCCCATCAGGGCCATCAGCATATGAATGCACGTAGGCCCATCTGACAAATCACCCATATTCACTCAATAGTCTCATACTTTTTTAAAACAGGTGCTAACATTAAAAAACTAAGACAGGTTTTCAAAGACAAGTTGTTTATCGACTTTGAGTGTGTGAGTAGGCCTAACATTTAACAATTATTATATTAGTTATATACAGCTTTTTTGTTTGTAGATAATCGATATATCCTAAAAGCTGTTGTAATCATAATTATGGCGTCTGAAAAGAAAGTCTATGATAGGCCAAAGACCAGTTCTGGGACCACGCAGAGAATTTGTGATCATTATGAAGCGGCTTTGCTCAGAGACAGACACAGTAAATCACTGAAGTCTCTCGAACGCAGGCTGCTGACACAGTCGGCAACAATCTCCGAGATACAAGTGAGTACAATTATACAAAAGTATCAGCGCTGCCGACAGTCAATTGATACCAGTAAGAACTCAGCTGAAAACTAGTATTACAGACTAATCTTAACGAATCATGGTTTAAAGTCCTAAGAATAGCAGCGAACGCTGACTTAATCGTACATGAGTTACGGACATGCCAGAAACTGTATCAAATGATAAAGAAAATAGAATAAGTTTCTCTGTCCGATATCCTGTCTGTCCAAAATCCTGCTTTCCAGTCCGCAGTCCGTTCGAAATGCTGCGGCTCGTCTTGCATGGCTAAAGCCCCTCGCTATTCAAACATCTCTGGTGTTTTGCCTAACATCCTCCATTGGCTTTCAAATTTATTTTTTCCTTGCCTTGGTACCCATCCGTCTACGGACGGATGCGATGACCTGCTGATTATCAGATCGCAAGGGACGATAAGGCGAGTCATGGACTTCTAGATACATTACCATGAAGAAGTCTTTGGGCGAGTCCACAGCTCTGAATGAGTCAATGACTGAGAACTGTTGCTGACTTAATGTCTTCCTCTTAATTGACATTGGAAACTTAAGGAAATATGTCAACCGGTAAGATTTTAGCATATTACAGTAAGTCTATTTACTGTATATTTGGCAGGGCCCATGGCAGGGCCCGTGGCAGGGCCTGGCCAAAAATGGCAGGACCTAGGCCCTGTCTTGTGTATGCAACTCCAAGACCAGAAGCGCCTCTGAGCGCTATACTGATATTACATTACATCTAACTTTCTTTAAGTTTCTTACTGCAGTTATTGGAAAGTAAATTGGAGTAAAGCATTCTGTCTTTAACAGGATAAATCATCATTCCATCGACAGACTCCGAACTCTCAACGACCACGATCTTCATCAGCTTTTCGGCCTCATGCTCCTGTCAGCGGTAATGTTTTCTTTGACAGGAAACAGTCGAACCAGTTTCTTGCATCATCATCATCATCATCATCATCATCATCTCATCATCATCATCATCATCATCATCATCATCATCATCATCATCATCATCATCGTCGTCGTCGTCGTCGTCATCATCATCATCATCACCATATTCATCATCATCATCATCATCATCAGCATCATCTCGTATCGGGTCTCTGCCAGTTAATTGCGGCAATAGCTAGATAGGAAATGTTTCTAATGTTTTCTTTCTTTGGCTTGTCTTTCAGCTTCTGCGATGTTGATTTGTCTGAGTTCGTTGTCTTCCGTGATGTTGTCAATCCGTTTATTTAGTCTCTTTCTTTTCTTCTCCTTTCCTGTATTTTTGTGCGTAGAGCTCTGTATGGCCATCGGTTTATTTCCATTCTGCACACATGTCCAAACCATGTTAATCTTATACAGAAATAAATTTATACGTATGCCGCATAATTTTATTTCTCTAGCAACCGCAGAATCCGCCCAGGAAATAATTTTATAGAGAAAATAAATTTTTACGACACCGACACTGATAATATCCAAATTCAGAATATCGCTTCAAAATATCGCGACAATCCAATGCGAATGTGGTTTTTATTATTCCAAAAGACGCAAATTGGCCTTTTCGATGTTTTTCAGATTGTAGGCCCACTCCTAAACCCAAAAATAGGCCCTTATCGCATTTTTTAAAAGCATAGGCTTACGGAAATCGCGATTTCATGAGTAAATTGATATAAATTGTCGAAGAGTCTGCTTGATGTTATTCAGCCTGGGCTGTCGAAGACCCGGCCATTCGCCAACTGTCGTGTGGCACGGTAGGTACTAGGTAGTAGACTAATTGTCTGTTTATGTCGATTGCATTAGGCCTACTCACTGAATACTTATTTGACGATATAAAATCTTGAATTCATTGCCAATTTATCCTAGACAACCTATGTGCAGCCATTGCTCTATTCGAAACATTGCTTTCCGACAGAACTAACTGACTATAAGAATGATTGCAATAAGATCGGAATGCTTAATGGATGGTTTTTAGCGGCGCCGCTATCTTCCAGGCAAGCAAGGTGTGACATTGCTACGAGAGACAGACAAACCAGAAGACAGCCATCCCACAAGACATAATATCACAGGGCGAGGCAGATTATCTTCACTGGCCACGCTTGCCTTTCTGACAGAAAAATCCGCCAAAGCCAAAGGTATTAATTATTAGCACCTGCTGTCCTGCTTGATAGGCAGTCATCATCTTGCTCTCTGCCAACTCTTTAGCGCCAATAACTAAAAAAATGTTTCCAAAAAGTTCTATCTTCTGTTCATGTTTTATGTCTTTCCATGGTCCATGGACCCTGTTTTCGTCTAGCACTGGCCAGGACTTCTCGGTATATGATACCGTTTATCGAGCTGGCCGCAATGTCCAATATATTTGGACACGCTCCCTCTGCTTGCTCGACAGCGTATGAAGATTTTCCGCCAGTGATGCTGTTCTTTCATGCTCTTTTCCATCCACCATCCTACAGTTGTTTTCTAGTACAGTTGGTCCACGCAGTGTTTATTCTAGGCCTTCTCTGGGGGAATCTCCCCCACTTCCAAGTTTGAAAATTCCCCCAACAATTTTGACATTTTGGCAAGTAGTATTACCTCCACAGTGTTTCCCCCCAAAAATTGTAAACTCCCCCAATGTCTAGATGGCTAGAATAAACAATGGACCGTCCACGGCACCTTATTCCGTATTGATCGGCGCAATTCCAGCTTTCTCTGCTCGGGGAACGCGCCTCTACGCCGTTGTACGTAATCGGTATTCAAAGCAAAAAATAAACCAGTATTCACATAGCGCACAAATTGAATCTAGTTTTTGAATTATCTAATCTAATCTAATCTAACCGTAAACTTCTATAGCGCCACTTCATAATGCACAAGAGCATCAACCGATGGTACACCAAATCCAATCATTAAAGATCCAGATCAAATTCCAGAGTATCCGGCCAGGCAAACGGGTGACAGTCTATGGTGGATAAGCCAGATCAAAGAGATGGGGTTTTAATCTTGTTCTTAAAATCTGTAGTGAATTTTGCAATGCGCACATGCAGAGGCAATGAGTTCCAGAGTTTGGGCCAACTTTGGGGGCGGCCACCGAGAAAGCACGAGAACCAAGAACTGTCCGAGTATGTGAGAGGGAGAGAACTATTGCAGACGAGGATCTGGCCGGGTATTTGTATGTTTGCGCAGAAAGTTTAGATTGAAGGTAACTAGGTTTCTTGTAGTAAAGTGCTTTGTATACCTGAAGGCAGATTTTAAAGTCTATTCTTTCTTTAATTGTGAAATGGTTGCTTCGTGCATATCGAATTGGTTTACGGACAATTCGCCCCAGTAACTCGTCCCGGAAAATGCGCTTCCAAAAACTCGCCCCCGACAAATTCGTATCCAGGTAAATCACGCCCCCAGAAAACTCGCCCCAGTAACTCACCCCTGACGGAAAATAAAAAACCAATGTACGAATGCCAAAAATTTAAACCAATGTACACTTAATGCTATCTAGAGACCAAAGTTAGATAAGGTCAACATTTAAAGTCAACGTAGGCCTAGTACTTATCTTATTATATAATTCTCTATGTAAGGTAAGTTTGTTAAGTTTGTCAGTCACGATACACGGCAGATGTTGGAGGACATTGTTGCCATTGACAGCCAAACTGTTTAATCGACGGAGCGTTTGACGAAGCGCATTCATTGCAGCTTAACGAATCGTCGTGATTGAATGCACGTTGTACGACACCAGCCGCACCACTGGGGGCGCAGTACACCGTGTGGCGCCGTAGGCCCTACTGCCCTACTGGGGACGCAGTTCCCCATGTTGGGCCGTAGCCTGTAGACATTATTATTATTATTATTATTATTATTATTATTATTATTATTATTATTATTATTATTATCTCGACAATTTTATAGCGCTATAACATAGCTAGGTGCCAAAAGCAAGAGCATAAAACAAATACGAGCATGAACGATTGAATAAATTTTTTTCAGGGCAACTGAGAACCGGTCCCTCATTATAGGATGTCACTGTGCTAGACGCGGTCGGGAAGGTAAGTGTCTATAACGGGGAGGGGGTTTGAAGAAAGCCAGGGTTATTTCTAAGATTATCAATTGGTGGGGGGGTTTCAGGATTATTGAGAATCTAACCCTAGGGTTAGCCAGTGATGTTAGCTGGATATGACTACAGGATGGACGTTGGTTAAGGCTTAAACGTTTGTTTGTTCACAGGACGAGGATCGGACAAGGATTGGATATTGAAAAGGACTAGTACCGACCTCCAAGGAAGGACTTACAGGCAAGCAAAGGATTAAATGGACTGTTATATATTTGAGACCAGGATCAAGGACAATGACAAGGACCAATTTCTGTCAGACAAAAAGTCGGATATTTAGGAAAAACCAAACACAATTTCAATTATTGAATCACAAAATTAGAAAAGCAATTTTTTTATAAAAACATAATGTAGTCAACAGCAAGACTGCATTTCAAATGCGGATGACTTTACTTTAATTTATAGCGCAATGTTACTTCCTCGAAATAATTGTAATTCGGCGCGCAAATAATAATCGCGCAAATAATACCATAATAATAATAATAATAATGATTGATAGTATAATGTCTGTTAATGCTCGCTTAACGACTTCGACTCGCTTTAAAACCCTGAGAAGACGGAGTGGTTTTGAAGTTTTCATCAGCGAAGGCAACACCTCATCAGTCGGACCGTTCGTAGTAGGTGATTGTGCCATCGCCCTGTCGTCGACGATACGTCTTTTGGGAGTCCAAATTTCAAGATTTGTCCTTCGAAGCGCATATCAGCAGCATGATCCGCTGCTGTCACCACCAATGGGCGAAGGATCAAGACGATTCGTCAGTACATACCAGCGCAGGCAGAACAGCTCGTACGGGCACTAATAGCATCAAGATCGACTACAGACATAGTTTATTATTCGGTCTTCCAAGCGTCAGTTAAATCGTTTACAGTCGGTACTAAAACACATCTGCACGGCGAGTTTTCTACGCTGGCGCAAGCACGTCACGCCGCTGTTGCGAGACCGCCTTCACTGGCTTCGAGTCCAGGAACGTATCGTTTATAAGCGTTGCTGGCTCACTCATCGAGCTTTATACGATCCCTTCTGCCCCGACTACCAGGCCACGCTGATACAACGATCCACGGTGAACGAACGACGATCGCAGCTACGGTCTGAAGTCGGGTCCACAAGACTCGTCCCGCTCCATCCAAGGATCAAGTTCGGTGAACGATCGGTCAGTCAGGCAAAAAGTCGGATGGAAAAACTCTGCCAGAATTTGACTAATTCTGAATCTGTTGAGACTTTCAGAACGAATAAAAAAACACAATTATTTAACATCTCAATAAGTGACATGTGTCAAATGCGCTCTTGTTTTTAGCCCTAAGCTATGCTTACTGCGCTATAGAAATTGTCTGATAATAATAATAATAATAATAATAATAATAATAATAATAATAATAATAATAATAAATGAAAAAGTGTTTCCAGCAGCTGATCAGTCATGCACACACGGTGAGGTCTAATTATGAGACCACTTTGCGAAAACACTCGTTCAACTGGAGCCGACGTCGCAGGGAAACAAAGAATTCTGCTAAAGAATCAACTGGTATTATAAAGGAAACAATGACTAAACATTTAGAGTAACTCAACGCAAGTATGTAGCCAAAATATAAATCCACATACTACTCTTACCTTGGAACATAATTATCAGTGCAATTGAAAATGGTATACAAGTAATTTGGTCCTTATAAGGACTTTTCAAGGACTAAGTTACAAGGGCCAGGACAAGGACCGATCTGCAAGGACGAGGATAAGGACAAGAACCGAACCCCCAAGGACGAGGATAAGGACGAGGACTGACTCCCCAAGGACGAGGACAAGGACTTCAAATTGGTCCTTAAGGAGTCCTTATGGACAAGGACCAGGACAAGGACAATCACTGGGGTTAACCCTAATCCCCCCACTCTCAAACGTCTGGCGCCGCCCCTGATAAAAGAGGGTTGCCACGGGTGACAGAACGCCCACCGAATTTCACAATCTTCGACGGCGGTGGAATGTACAGTACCAGACGACTGCTTGAAGCGTAGTTGAAAGCGACGGTCAGACGCTAACGGTTTCCGAATCAGCTCGGATAGATAACTGGGACACGAGGGGTCGTGTAAGACACGGAACGTCAGTCGACACCGTTTAAAGACGATCCGCTCCGGTATCCGTAGCCAATGTAGCTTGTCTCTCAGCAATGGGATTACGTGGTCATGCCACCTGACCCCACTGAAGAGCGCATCCCCAGTGGTAGACCAAATCCCATTGGAACCGTAGGCCTAAACCGTAGTCGTAGGTTCCGTTATGGTGTGCAGCCCCTGTGATGGGAGAGACCACCCAGCGAGGACATAGGAAAATTTTTAATGGTAACCTACGCACTCACTTTACATTATCAGATTTGTAATTGTTATATGTAATAATATGAACTTTTACAATAAATCGGGGAAGAAGATAGCCACTTTCCCCGTCAATCTTGACGGGTTAACAGCTAGTTTTATATATTAAATCGCTTTGTAAGTTTGTCAGTCACGATACACGGCAGATGTTGGAGGACTTTGTTGCCATTGACGGCCAAAATTTGTATAATCGACGGAGCGTTTGACGAAGCGTATTCATTGCAGCTTCACGAATCATCCTGATTGAATGCACGTTGTACGGCACCACTGGAGGCACAGTAACCCGTGTGGCGCCGTAGGCCCTACAGGGGACGCAGTCCCCCGTGTTGGGCCGTAGCTTGTACTACTGCAGACCCTACTGGAAGGGGGCGCAGCCTTCCATCGTAAACCATGCCCCAACCGACGTGGGGGCCGTAGGCCCTACTGGGGCGCATCCTCCCGTCAGAGACCAAGCCCAAGCCCCGGAGGGAGGCCGTAGGCCCCACTGATGGGTAAAATCTCACGTGTGGGGCCGCAGGTCCTACTTGGGGTGCAGCCCCATGTGAGGCCGTAGGCCTTACTGGGAGCGCAGTCTCCCGTGGGAGCTCTAACCCCAGCCCCCCGTGGGGGCTGTATCCTCCACTTAGGGCACAGCCACCGGGGAGAAAAGTCCTAGCCCTCCGTGGGATACAAAGCCCCTTTGGGTCCGTAAGCCCGAAAGGAGCCGTATACCCAAAAGCGGCCGTAGCACTAGCTAGAGGGTGCATTCCTCGTGGTAGACCAAATCCCAATGGAATCGCAGGCTCAAACCGTAGTCGTAGGTTCCGTTATGATGTGCAGCTCCCTGTGGTGGGGAGGAGAACAAGACCACCCAGTGAGCACATAGAAAAAATTTAAATGATAATCTATAGGCATTCACTTTACATTTTCAGATTTAAAAAAAATTGTTATATGTAATAATAAGAACTTTTGCAAAAAGCCGGGGAAGAAAATTGCCTCTCTCTCCCGTCATTTTTGACGGTTTAACAGCTAGTAATTTATATTTAACTGTAGCGAAAGTTGCGTTACGTCATGTTTATATAGTAGGCCTCTAAGCTCGCCAAGCCATAAAGGCTTGTGGTGTCTACAGTTAGGCCTACTACTTTAGTCAACTTTAAGCCAGTTCTTAACAGCTCGATGTGTGGCCCTTAACGACTAAGGCAATTGCATATTGATATCGACATTTGAACTCAGACCTGATTTGCTAGAGAGCTGTCGAAATGGAAAGGGGGTGAATTGCTGGGGACGAAATTTCCGCAAAACGTTTTAATTCGGAAGGTCGAATTTTCGGGAGCGAGTTACTGGGGCGAGTTTTCCGGGGGCGAGTTACTGTGGCGATTTGTCCGTATCCTAATCGAATTACTTTTCACAGTCATCTATAATTTTTTATATAACTCTAAAATCGCATTTAAAGCCGTTTATCCAGGAATTAAGACGACGTATGACGTGCGGTAACTAAGATGACTGCGGTACCAATACGTTCGTTTATTTCTCAAAATTTAAAATTTTCACCTGCGCTTTATGATTGTCTGCAGAGTATTTTAATATTATGCTATGTGCTGCATATATATATACGGAGCGAGGGAAGTGTTGCTTAGTGGTAAGTCATGTGGACAGAGCTGAAGCAAAAGTGGCCTAGACAAAAAAGACACTGGTGATGCTAAATAATGTTTAATGTAACTTACATTATTTAACATTCATTCAGAAATTCTAAAAATCAATAGAGCATGCGAGAAAGAAGCAAATCAACAAATATAATTAATTATATTATGCGATGTATAATATAATATAATATAATTAATTATATTATCATTCCTTTGAGGTGGAATTTTCATTGAAGAATTTTTACTTGCACTTTTTTACGAAATTGGCTGACAGAAACTGGTAGAAAATGATAAAATAAAAGCAAGAACTTATCATTCTGAGAGCATCGTCGATGTCGCAGGAGCTAAAAATGTGTATGAAGATGAATGTGGACTGATGCTTACAGATACAGCAGATGTACGACTGCAAGAGCTGTCTGGCGATCTACCTGGAGTTGCGACGAAGCAGAAGGGTGAGACGAGGCAGAAAGTTCTCGAGATGACTCAGCAGAAGCGACCGAAGACGATCGTCGTCGAGTCTTTGGACCGAGTAGAGGACGGAATCATTCTCAGCGAATTCGTCAGCGAAGTCCTTTCGCATATGCTGAAGCAGTCTCGTTATGAAGTTCCCGACCTAATTCTCGGATCGTTGGTTGCTCGTCTTACTGACGTCATCCTAGATAAGGCTATTCAATGGAAAGCTGCTGGGGCAGACGTGATCATCATCAAGATTTGCGACATGCTCGACAGAGACGAACTGAAGCGCATTCTAAACGAATATGGAATCAGGGTGACCAAGGAGATGCTAAAGGTGGGGCAGCAGATGCGTTTAGCGGTCTCTTCGTCTCTTCGAATGGGAGCGGGCTTCTCGTTGGAGCTGATCAGCACTGCTGAGGATGATTCCGATCACGAGATCCATGAAAGTAAAGTGACGGTGAGTGACGGACAGACCAGCGATATTCGCTTGTTCCCGGACGAGAAGCAGTCTATCGACGCCATCTACAACATACCCTCCGACGTCTTTAGCTCTCAGAAGACCGACTTATTCAGAGGTTGTCTTGACGAGCTACCGCAAACTCTGAAGCGCGTCGTGAGAATCTATCTCTGCTCTAACTACTGTGGTAAGTGACGCCCTGTTAGTTCTGAAACTCTGCTTAGTACGACACTGCTTCATGCTCCTTTATTTGCAAAAATAATAATAATAATAATAATAATAATAATAATAATAATAATAATAATAATAATAATAATAAACAATAATAACAATAATGCACTTCTATAGCACCCGCTTGAAGTCTCCAAAGTTAAGTCGTCAATCGATGGTACTTCATTTTGGTCCGCAAAAGAGCAAGTCATTCCAGAGATCAGTCAGACTGAGAAACAGTGAGACAGATTATGAAAAAAACAAATGGAAGATATGTGCTGATGCAGAGGTGCATTGGCCACTGTATTCGTGGAAATATTAAGCATTCCGCATTTTATATCTCCAAAATGTAATGTAATGTAACGTAATGTAATAAAATATTTGTATAGCGCCTCTTCTGACGAATCACTCAGAAGCGCTCCCACAGCAAATTAGGCCCTACTGTGTATTGACAAAGAGATAAGTTTTAAGTCGTTTCAAAAAGAGGGCCATAGAATTAGGAGTTGCTAAGCCACACATACTGGCGCCAAGAGCATTCCAAAGGATAGAGGCAACTGATTCAGGAACAAGGAGGTTCGTGCTTGGGGCACATTGAGAAGACCATTGGTTGTGGACCGAAGACATGGTCAACCAGGGATAGAGCTAAGAGGATGGAGTAGCTCTGAAAACGATGGAGTGGATAGTGCTAGAGAGTACAGCAAAATGGAGTGGAAAAACTTTTTACCCTACCCTACCCGTACCCGCTAGCGCTGTACCCTACCCGACCCGTACCCTGTAAGCTGTGTACCCGTACCCGTACCCGTACCCGTACCCGTAACCGACTTTGGTTGAATTTGGAGTTTTTGGAATTGAATTTTGGACCCGTACCCGCGGGTGTGTTTACGGGTACAAGTACTACAAGGACCTGTACATGGAGTGTAGCCAGTTCTAGAGACTACAGAGAGGCAACAGTGAAATAGGGGCTACGAAATTGGGATAACTATTCATTGTAAATAGCACGCATGTTTAGATTAGGACAGATCTAGTACTTAGGAATCAGGATAATCAGTCATAGCCTTAAGCCGACATGAATGGGCTTGTTTAAAATATTTAGTAGATATCATTTATCTATGAGCAGGCATTAGAGCTCAAGTTAAACAACAAAACTTTACCAGAAGAACTTCTCGGTCAAAGAGTCCTCGGAGGAGTCAGAGGACGCCATTATAGATTTATTACTGATGATGTCAGATTACGTCATCTGTATTTCCTTTATGTTTTCAGTAATTAAAATGCATGCTGTCTGACAAACTGAATCGATGTACAAGTTATATTAATACACTTTACTCAATATTATTTTTCTATTACTGCATTGCTAATTTGCTATAGTAGTGAGAAATGAAAATATAACTTTGCGGGTAAAACGGGTATACCCGTATGTAGCCGCTATATCCAGCGCTGTACCCGTACCCGACCCGTCCATCCTACCCGTACCCGCGGGTACGGGTACGGGTAGGGTATTGCCGGGTATCCGCACATCCCTACTCTCAACACACGAAACTCAATTTCGATTATCGATTCAAATGCTTTGTATTATTTACTTCCATCGTAAATAATACAAAGCATTTGAATCGATAATCGAAATTGATGAATGAAAGTTATTGTAGTCACTTTCCTTGAACCATCCACTGTAAATCCATCTTAATCCCCTTATTGCCTCCAATAACATTTATGAGCTACTGCGTGCGAACTTTCTAAACAAATGCTATAATGGCTCTAGGGTTCCTTATTCGTTAGCTGAATTTTAGAGAGTAGCCTATAGGTCTGAGTACAAATCATAACTCGAACGTCAACCTTCTTTTGCACGTCACTGATAATTATAATGGCGGAAAATATAGGCTACAGCGACACTTGAGAGGTAATTTTTAAAAATGATTTTATGCAATAATTGGCAAATTGTTGCTTATCAATAAATTTGCTGAAATTGTTTACTTGAAGCTTGGATGGGTTGGGTTGGGTGAATACTTGCAATTGGCGGCATGGGTTGGGTTGGGTTGGAGATTCGATGGATCGGGTTGGGTTGGGTTCTAAAAATGGACCCATGTCCATCTCTGTTTGTAATTGCACAAGAGTTTTTGTTTGTCAAGCTTTCACTCAAGTAATTCATTCAGCTTAAAAATTTCTCTGAGTCACGACTTGTCCTGCCAGTCGAATAAATTTGCTTGTGGCGCCCGATTCTTATCAGCTCTTAAAAAAACAGGATTCTCTACAGATACCTAGGCATATGGCTGAAACTAAGCGACCGAACGCTTTGGTCGTTTAGTAAATTTTTATGCATTCAATCTTTAATCGCTGCACTTTTTAGTTAAACTTATAAATGAAAATCTAAAGCGATGACGTAACAGCGCAGATCATTTGTTCCTTTCAAAGCTAGGCTTACACCAGAGCAGAAATATCTTCACGTGGTAATATAAGCTCGTTTTATTATGCACAGACAGTTTAAAGTTTGAACTACTGCATTAAAGACTTGAATGTTCATTTGTATAAAGATATGATCGAAGAGCGAAATTGGATCCTACACAAGGCCGTTCCTATATTGCAATCATTTGCGAGAAAAAACTATCTGGACTTCCAGTTGGTCGACCTTAGATGGGGCCTATCTGAGGAGATCGAATGCGAACCAGAAAACCTTCCCGTCTATTTAGAACAGATTGAATATTGTCGGAAACTCTCTGCTGGACCATCATTTGTGGTGAATGATTATAGTAATCAATCAATCAATCAATCAACCAACCCAATCAAATCTAATCAATCCAATCGATCCAATCAATCAATCGATCAGTCAGTCAGTCAGTCAATCAGTGAGTCAATAAAATATTTGAAACTGTTAACCTCAAAATGATGAGACACTGGTCATCAATCGATAGTCATAATCAGAAATCACGTGCCATCGTAGTTTGTGGCTACAGACATGATTTTAAAGGTTTGATTCAAATTGATTCTTCTCGTAAGCATATTGTCTGGATGAGACTGTGATAATGCGATCAGAGCCAGTCTGATGCAGCACCAGTTATGCCAAACCAATTTCCAAGACGGTTGATAAAGTGAGTTTTAGCATGTCAACCGCTGTAATTATGCTCTGTTGAGCAGTAAAAGAGCAATAGAGCTTTTGCAGTCGGATGGATTTCGCGATAGCCAGACTGGAGGGAGGGATGAAGAACAATGGTATGGCGTTGAATAACAGGAAACAGTAACACGTTAGCAGAATTGAAGATACACGCACATGTAGATGTATACTGTATAGGGTTGCTGAGCATATATATTTAAATAAGATCAATTAGTTTACCCTGGTCGGTATTAAGAGCAGGTTCGAATGACAGTAGTTGATGATCCGTCTAACAAAGAAACGCTCACACGAAAGTCGCTTGAGGAAGCAGGTAGAAACCTTTACACGAGCATCAAGCCATGTTATGTCATATAACATTTAGGAAGTTAGACTCTTTTGGTGCACACCGAAACCAACATCTTAGATGCAAGAGAATTTAAATAAGTGTTTGCTACGAGAAACGTTTCCTATTAGAATTCTCTGTCGATTGAATTGTATAGCCATAAATTATCTTGTCCCAGCTGCCATTGCAAACCTGTAGTGGAGTGTAAGCCATTTAAAACGTTTGAAAATGTCAATAAAATCGGGGCACAGATGAGACACACCAGAGTCACATGAGTCCTGGAAACGAACATTGTCGTTCTGAATGTACAGTAGAATAGCAATCAATCTACACTGTTGTCCAATAAATCCCGCGCCCTTTTTTGTTTGGCTATAACTTTGTTTACTTTTGACCAATCTTGATAAAACTCAGCAGAAAATGTAACTGAAAGAAGTTCAAAGAACTCTCAACGCATCTATAAACTGATTGTTCGTATCATGTTTTATTTGTAGCAGTTGTATGCAGTGGCGGTTCTAAGAACTCTTGGTGGGGGATGCAATGAATTTCTAGGAAGTTGGTGGGGGAGATGGAATGCATTTCTAGGAAGATCCCGCAAATTATCAAGATAATTATATGTAAACGGTTTACAAGAAATCTGTAGATTTGATTTATAAAATATAATGCTCAGAATTAACAATGTATAAAAGCCATTTTAGTCTGGTTGTACTAAGCCGTAGTGCAAAATCGAGTTTTCTATTGCTGGGAGCGAATTTGTTTGTTGGGGAAGATTTAAAATCAAATGATTTAAAATCCGATTTAAAATCATATGACACGATTTTTGATTTTGATTTAAAATCACATGAAAATACGTGATTTTGATTTTGATTTCAAATATTTTGTGATTTTATGATTTTGTATGCCTTAAAATCATTTTCAAAATCATTTTCTGTCATACAGTACTTAATGAAAACAACCCCGGTTATGCGGCTTTTGTCAGCACTGCTTAGTAAAATTATTTTTTGTCATGTCATCCTGGACCATTTCCTCTAGGTAATTATCTAATCCAGTCATACTTCATACTGTCATACTTGTCAGACACAAACACCAGTATGCAGCACCTCGACAATTGCCACATCATCAGAAAGCTGTTCATCAGATTAAAAACTGCTATTCCATCTTCAGCAGCTGTTGAGCGCCTGTTTAGCAGTGATGTTAACAAGGACCGACCCCCAAGGACGAGGATAAGGACAAGGACCGACCCTCCAAGGACGAGGATAAGGACAAGGACCGAACCCCCAAGGACGAGGATAAGGACGAGGACCGACCCTCCAAGGACAAGGACAAGGACGAGGACTTACCCCGCAAGCACAAGGACCACAAGGACTGACCCCCAAGGACAAGGATCAAGGACAAGGACCAACCTCTGTCAGACAAAAAACTCAGAAAGGAAAAAACCAAACACAATTTCATTTCGAATCACAAAATTAGAAAAGCAAAAAAATTTTTTTTAATCATAATGTAGTCAACATCATGCAATGCTGCATTTAAAACGCGCCTTTGACTTTAGCCACCTAGCTGTTACTGCGCTTAAAAAATTGTCAAATAATAATAATAATAATAATAATAATAATAATAATAATAATAATAATAATAATAATAAATGAAAAAGTGTTTCCAGCAGCTGATCAGTCATGCACACACGGTGAGGTCTAATTATGAGACCACTTTGCGAAAACACTCGTTCAACTTGAGCCGACGTAGGCAGGGAAACAAAGAATTCTGCTAAAGAATCAACTGGTATTATAAAGGAAACAATGACCAAACATTTAGAGTAACTCAACGCAAGTATGTACCTGGAACATAATTATCAGTGCAATTGAAAATGGTATACAAGTAATTTGGTCCTTATAAGGACTTTTCAAGGACTAAGTTACAAGGACCAGGACAAGGACCGATCTGCAAGGACGAGGATAAGGACGAGGCCGAACCCCCAAGGACGAGGATAAGGACGAGGATAAGGACGAGGACTGACTCCCCAAGAACGAGGACAAGGACTTCAAATTGGTCCTTAAGGAGTCCTTAGGAGTCCTTAGGACAAGGACCAGGACAAGGATTAACATCACTGCTGTTTAGCATAGCAGCCTTAATTGAGACGCCAAGAAGGAACAGGCTATCTGATGTGATGTTTGAAAAGCTGACATTGATCAAACTGAATCAAGGCAACTATTGAACTTCAGAATTTGATATTAAACGATGTCCGCTAAGGACCGCTGGATACCACTATAAAAAGCCTTAGTGCTGCATTACTGACTGGCTGTGCTTATCCCATTCCCATCAAACTGTCTGATAAGGATTTGCACTTGCTGCGTATAAAGTGGCATTGTGCGTTTTTAATAAAACAACTTCTTTGTTGTCGTTATTCCTAGAGAATGGAGTGAGTCGTTAACCGATTACAAGTGAGCGTCGATGTAACGATTTTGTGATTTTAAATCATTTGAGATGTGATTTTGATTTTAAATCATTTTTGAAATCAAAAAATTTATGATTTTGATTTTGATTTTAAAATCATTTTTTCCTGGTGATTTTGATTTTGATTTAAAATCATTTTTTTGCATGATTTTACCAAACACTGGATATGTCCATATCTTTGCATATACAGTATACATCAAGGCTAGACGATCATCTTCCATTGAAGACGCATTTTTGGTGGGCCGGTGAGGGATGCATCCCCAATGTGGAACCGTCCCTGGCTGTATGACACGAAACAAATCACATCCTAATTATTCGTTTACATGGTATAAGTTGGCAACAAAGATACGACCGTATGTTACGTCCCCAATAAAATAAGCGTACAATACGTATTTATGTCAAAAAATAAAATGCGCTTTTTCTTCAGGTGCTCTGTCCAAAGACGGGTTCCGTACTCCAGCGTCGCCACTCCTCTCTATATTGAGCTTTTATCCTCAGGGCCGAATACTTGTTTTTCCCGTAGTGTCGAAGATACGCTCTAGCGTCGATGTCCTCGGTCGCCCTTTCTGAGCTTTTCTTTTCATCTTTCCTTCTAGTACTTCTCTTAGTAGGCATGATTCTGTTCTCAGAACATGCGTATCGTACGTAAAAATACGTTGGTGGTGACGTCATGATCCGACATTCTTCTTCAGTTTCCTATTATCTATATACTCGTATCTGTATGGTTAAGCCATGTGACGTAAGCAAGAAATTGTCGTTGCAATAATAATAATAATAATAATAATAATAATAATAATAATAATAATAATAATAATAATAATTGCCGGACAGTAAACGGTTTCCGCGATATTATTATATATGTACAGACAAGTCATGAATGCCACAGTACCGCTGTGTATACTTTTAAAGTTTTCAATAAAACTAAGGACAATTTGTTTACACTCAGTGACGCTGAATGTCTTGGTTCCCGTGTCAATGCTCCAACGATGCAGCTAAGCTCTCTCATTTACATATATAGGCCTACTCGAGGCTAGGGTACAACTATTTTCAACTTCAACCGAAAATAATAAAAGTTTCATTTCTGGTATTCATGGCGACAATTTCCAAACTCGGATTCGCATTGCATGTCTCCTAAGTCTCATCCGTAGGCCTAATAATCTCTCCAGTCAGCCAATGCATTCAGACTTCGACTGAACTAGGATTGAAACAGATAGTGACTTTAAATGACAAATGATGAAATGATTGAGCTAGCGATCATGCTGAAGAACTATTCCGAAGCTGGGGAAACTGTCAATGAAGCACCAGCTAAGTCAATTATTGGGCTGTCATTCATTGGACTATTGGGCTGTGCTATTCTTATGGACTATTGTGTCAATTTTGCTTCGACTAAACTTCCATTTAGTGAAAAATTGCTTTCTTGTCAATTTATTCCCTTTTAAAATGCCTTTCGTAATTGCTTTATTAAAATGCGCAGGCGCTGCTGGGAAATAAATACGGAAGTGCTGATCTGCCTCTCACATTGCCCGTCAGTTTATTTAAGACGTTTGAAAAAGTGTGGTCCATTTTCAACATTCCTCACTCCGATGTTCTTCTAGATTGGTATCAGTTGGACAATAATGCTGTTCCACCTGTCTACTGTTTGCAGGTAAACTATCCGAAGCATTTAAATTATGTTGCTGTTTTTTTATCACAATAAAGCAATGTAGTCATTACATCCTTAGTTCATTGTCATTGTATGTTATCGACCTATTCAGATGTCAATTGCCAGACTTTGTTTTGGCGCTTACCAGTGATTGGAACTGTAAATATTTCAGTCAGTGTCGAGTAAGATAGCGAGCTTTGGCATTATGGAGTACGGCATCTACAACGAACAATTGCGCAAAACAGCGGCGCGCAAATGGATGAACTTGGAACAGGGCATGCGGTACGCCATGGAACGCACTCTGCTGATGTCGCAGGACCAAGGCGTAGTCACCCCGGAGACGGTCGACTTCCTGGCCAATAGCGGTACTTCTTATACAGCACTACGTCTAGGCGTTACTCTTTGAATAAGCTATCTAGTCAAATGTCTGTCATTCTGGCTGACTAGCCATCTGTCTTGTCTATGCGTGGTGTTCTTGCTCTTTTGTATTTGATTTTATGTGTATTTTCGGCCTGTAGCTTGTCTCCTGCTAGACTGCGGAAAAACAATGATGGGAGTTTACATTCTGTTAAATACTGTCAGAGCCGGCGCGTGACTTTTGGGGGTCCCTGCAACTTTTTACGAGGGGCCTCTGCAGGGTTTAATCTAGGCCGTTTCCAGGGAAAAATTGGTCTCCCCCCGGAAATTTCAAATTCCCCGGAAATTTTGGCATACTACATGAACTAACAGCAGCCCTCTAGCAGAATTTCCCCCGGCTTTGTCAGCTTCCCCCGGCTTTGTCAGTTTCCCCCGGAGTCCAGGAGTCTAGATTAAACACTGGGCCCCTGCAACGTTTTTAAAAGTCTTGACAAGCAAAAACCTGGAATTCCATCCAAAGTCGGATTCACCTAGCTCGGCGACGGTTTACTCACGGGAGTCCGCATCTCAGAAATTCTCGGTGTGGCTCGTCTCGCGGACAGTTCTTACAACATCTGCGGAATTTTTCAACATCTCATCCCGTGTTTTTGTTCCTTTGACGTGCCTGGTGCGGACGGTTCTACAGCGGAAGGCTCCTTTCTACGGGATTCGCTACCGTGGGCGTTTGGGCGGCGATTTCCGTCGTTTCCATCAGGGCTGACTTTACGCTGTCTCTGTTATCCGACGTTTGCCATCGGCATGCCAAAGTATGTCAAAGCGCCTTTGACTTCGACCTTCGTCGTGCGTACGGCGCTATAGAAGTCGTCAAGAAGATAACGATAAAGATAAAGATAAAAAAGGTCGCTGAACCAACCGATTGACAAACAAGCAAAAAAAGTTCAAAAGTTATAGTCAATCAATGTATACGTGCTAAATTAAACTTTTCTTCGCAATAACTTACTTGGAATAACTTATGAATAAGAAAAATGAAAACTCTTAAATATCCGAGGCCGGCGGGGCCCCCTGAGACCGGCGGGGCCCCGCTGAGGCCGCAGGCCTTGCAGGCCCCACGCGCCGGCTCTGAATACTGTACGCAGATGACATCTAACAATTATTAGACTAAAAGTTGAAAAAAAATTGAAATTTTCTAAAACTTTTAGAAACTTCAAAAGTGTTTAAAATCGTAGCCTATTAAGAATGTGAAATTACGGGTGCGAAGTAATGTTTGATCCGAATTTTTCCAGGTCATGTTTGAAGACCGCGCACAATCATGCGATCAAATGCATAATATTATAGTTTAACAATTCGTTTTAGGCAGAATAAATGTGAATAAATGTGAATGTAAGAGGACAACAAAATGACGTCTAAACATGTAAGTTCGCGATCACAGATTACGTTTGGATAGACTTACTAGCTTGGTGTTTCCTAAATCTCAGCCAGTGGCTCGTAAGTTCATACGGCCATCGCGAAATAACAGAATCCTGAACGTTAGAATACTAGTGCTGTTCAACGATTAATTTATTTAATCGTGATTAATCGCATTTTCTTTAGCAATGCTATTCTGGTCCCGAAGTAGTAATTAAATTGAAATAAACAATGCACCAGTTGCACCGTTTTGATGCCTTACGATGTACAGATCATGTAGGCCTACTTCACTTTCGACCATCATTGATTTCGAAAACAAATATACAGTAGGCCTAATAATTTTTATATTTTAAATTTTAAACTCGGAACGAAAACTCCGACAGCGACACTAATAATATTTATTCTACGCAAGTACACATGGAAGACACGTGACCACACCACATTCATGTGACCACGCTTAACATTATATAGCACATGCATCATCCATTTCAGTTTAAAAAACTCTTGACGCCATCACATTCAAGCTCAGTTTTTAAAAAGTTTCTTTAGAGAAATATGAGGCGATTAATTATGATGCGATTAATTTTTTAATCGCGATTTTAAAAATCTCGATTAACAGATTAACGCGTTAAACGCGCGTTAATCGCGATGAAAGGACAGCACTATAAAATACTGCATATGTCTACTTGTCGCAAAAACCACAACAGTGAAGAACGATTTCTATTCATTTTCATGTATCGCTTTGGGTCATACTGGAGTTCCGCAGTGCGTTATGAGTAGACTATTGAATCCATTGAACAGGAATATCAGTGATATCAATCTAGAAGAGCTCTGTGTTCTAGTGAATGAATAAGCTGGTACGAATTTTATTCTCTGCTTCGTTCGATGCCATCATCTGTGGCAACCCTGGCTCGCGGTCTCGTCGAGCGGCCGGCGGTCGGGCGGTCCCCAACGCCCGCTCGGTCTCCCGATCGCTATCTGCCGCCGACTCTGCCTGATTAGCATCGATGTGCATACACATGTAATATTCATTATATGAATTAGTGTCATGAGCGTTGAAGAGAATGCTGAATGGTTACAACAAAAAGGAAAGACCGCACATAGAATGTTGTGATGATAGGCCTATAGATGATTGGTATAAAGGCAATCTAGAAGAGCTCTGAACAGACAAGAATGGAGACAAACTGTAAAATTGGCATTAGGCACAGAGGTCGTTGAACTCGGGTGATGAATATGATGATGATGATGATGACGATGATGATGAATAATAATAATAATAATAATAATAATAATAATAATAATAATAATAATAATAATAATAATAATAATAATAATAATAAATAATAATAATAATAATAATAATAATAATGGTGGTGGTGGTGATGATTATGATTATTACAATGACGATGAGTGCTTTTCTTATCTAATAATTCTCTTTTTTCCATTAATTTATTAATCAAGTTTGTCAGTCACGAAAGGAGCAGGGATAGACGGAAAAGATTTAAGAATATTTACAGAAATATATTGGAATCAGAAAACAACACCTCGAATTAATGGAACAACTGGAAATGGATTCAAATATTAAAAGGTGCCAGACAGGGATGTGGATTATCTCCAGAATTTGTCAATGCATATGGAGAAGAAATCATGGAAAACAAGGAAGAAGTAGAAGGAGTCAAAGTTGGTGGACAGAACATCAATAATTATAATCTAAGATTTGCAGATGATGCAGCCCAGTGTTTAATCTAGACTCCTGGACTCCGGGGGGGAACTGAAAAGCCGGTGGGGGAGAAACTGACAAAGCCGGGGGAATTCTGCTAGGGGTCGCTGTTAGTCCATGTAGTATTCCAAAATTTCAGGAAAATTTGAAATTTCCGGGAAAGAAAAGGGCAATTTCCTCCCGGAAACGGCCTAGATTAAACACTGATGCAGCCCTGATAGCAGATTCACAACAAAAATTGCAGGAACTGCTAAATCAAGCAAACACAGAAAGTGAGAAGAAAGGTTTAAGAATAAACATCAATAAAACATTCTGCCTAGTGAAATCCAAGAAGAAAGACATTCCAAAATACGATATAAAAATAGATGGAGAAAAAAATTAAACAAGTCATGACATTCAAATATCTAGGAAGCTGGTTCACCATGCAGTGATGCGAAAAGTGAATCAGACAAAAAAAGCAAAAATAGGAATGGCCAAAGCAGCCTTTTGGAATTTAAAGCACATAGGCCTACTAACAAACAGACATTTAACAATGAAAACAAAGATTAGGGTTCTGGAATGCTATGTTTGGCCAGTCATGTTATATGGTGCAGAAACGTGGACTATCTCTAAAGTCATGAGGAAAAAACTTCAAGCTGCAGAGATGTGGTTCTTAAGAAAAATGTTGGAAATATCTTGGACCGAAAAGAAAACAAATGAATTAGTACTCGAAATGGCAGGTAGGGGCCTACACAAAGAAAATTGCTATCTACAATACGTAAAAGACAACTTCAATTTTTGGACATATAATGAGGAAGAAAGGTATAGAAAACCTGGTAATTACTGGAAAAGTCGAAGACAAAAGATCAAGAGGAAGACAAAGAATGACGTATATCAGCAGTTTACTGACTGATGTAAAGGGGTAACTACAGAATTAGAACTCATACAAGCAACACACAACAGAGAGAAATGGAAATGGAAGTCCGTAGTCGTCAACGTAGAAATACACGACACCCGAAGAAGTCAGTCACGATACACTGCAGATTTTGAACGACGTCGTTGCTATAGGCAAACAAACTTTATAATGGGCGGAACTTGACCCAGCGTCCTGATCGGCAGATTGGCTCCACTGGGGAAGCGTTCTGATTGGCTGCACGTTGTACGGTACAACTGTGGAGAAGCACCCCATGTGGCGCCGTTTGTCCTACTGGAGACGCAGTCCTCCGTGTTGGGCCATAGCCTGTAGGCCCTACTGAAAGGGGCGCAGCCTCTCGTCGTAAACCAAGCCCAAACCGACGTGGGGGCCGTAGGCCCTACTGGAGCGTTGCCTCCCGTCGGAGACCAAGTCCAAGCCCCGAGGGAGGCCGTAGGTTCCACTGAGGAGCGCAACCTCCCGTGGGAGACCAAGTCCCAGCCCCCCGTGAGAGTCGTAAGCTCGACTTGGCGCACAGAAAAAGTCCCAGCCCTTCGTAGGAGACAAAGCCCTTTTGGGTCCGTAATCCCAAAAGGAGCCGTATGCCCAAATGGGGCCGTAGGTGACACTGGAGGGCGCACCCCTTGTGGGGACCAAATCCCATTGAAACCGTAGGCCCATGCCGTAGTCGTAGGGTCCGTTATGGTGTGCAGTCCCTTGTGGTGGGTGAGGGGGGAAGACCAACCAGTGAGGACATAGGAAAACATCAAATGATAATCAAAGCAATCACTTTACATTTTTAGATTTAAAAGTGTCTTATCTACTAGTATGAACTTTTGCAATAAATCGGGGAAGGAGATAGCCACTCGTCCAGTCATTTTTACGGGTTAACAGCTAGTAATTTTATAATTTGAGTGATTTACTTTAGCTTAATTTTTCAAAGATTCGAGCTCGCGTTTTGTTAAATAAATTAAGAAGTAGGCCTATGACTAATTAATGCTCTGAAAATTTTGTTTAAAAGTGCAATTTAAAATTGTCTTTTTATGCATATTTGTCGGTGGTGATTTGGTTATTACAAAATAATTAGATCGCAATTTCACAAGGTCTTGTAAGCAATGATTCGGATGGCATAATCTGGAGTAGACCTATTTGCTAACGACGTCTCTTGGTTCTTAGTGATAGGCAAGGAGGTGAAGCACGCGACGGCGTCGATGCATGGACGATACAGCATCTGCTATGCGCGACACATCCACGGCCTGGAGTTCCACATTGACGACGAAAGGGCGCCCATGTACATAGACATCATAGAGCGAAACGAACAGCGCGTCGTCGATCGAGGCAAGCAGAGGAGGATTCATAATCTCAAGGACAGTCTGGAGAAATTGAAAGAGTCCCTCTCCAAGAAGCAGCGAGGCGTAGATACGTCAAGCGCGGTGATGCGAATGGAGCGTAAAGAGGAGAGCGCCAGGTCATGGCATGAACTTGAAACACTTATGGCTCGTCAAGAATCGCGAGGCTCTGAAGAGCCGCTCTACTTGCATCAATACATCATAGACTGGGAGGCGAATATGGACTCGAAGACTGTAACTGCCGAGCAAAAGGCATTTCTGACGGCAAAAAGCGAAATCTATCTGGGACAACTAGCGGTAGATTTTGTGAAAGATTGCAAGGAAATGATTGCTACCTACGCTCTCGACAAATCAAAAAATACGAAGCTGGTAAACACGTTCGAAGAAGAAATCATACAGCAGGCAAAGATCTGCAAAAGACTGGTCAGCCATTCGAACGAGATTCTCTACGATTTGAAAGATGTTAGGGAACGTCTAGACTACTGCATGCAGTGCCGGTCTCCCCTGATCGTGCACGGAGAAATGGGGAGCGGGTTATCGACCATCGTCTCCTTGATCTGTTCAAAGCTTCGCAACTGGTATGGCCTCGATATAGTCACCGTTTTGCGTTTCATTGGCGCCACTCCTAAAAGTATGAATGTTACCAATACCCTAACCTCGATAAATAGGCAATTATCGGAGGTATTTAAGTGTCCGGTGCAAAGGAAGGCGATCGACTGTGACGAATTGCGGTCATACCTGCGGCGGGACCTTGAGGAGGCATCGAAACGCATAACTGAACCGACCCTCTTGTTCATTTTGCTCGACGGTCTTGATAAACTGAATCCGGATGAAGATGATTCTCACTGCCTCTCGTGGCTGCCAAAAACATATCCTCCTAGTGTGCAGATGATCGTCAGTTTAAATCACAAGAGTGCGGTCCTTATGAGGAATCTAAGAAATTGGTTTAGCGACGACAGATCTTACATCGAGGTTCCTGCCTTGAACGCGCAATCAGCGGAAACGATTGTCAAGTCGATTCTGAACCGCAATATGAGAACACTGACGGAAGGGCAGATGCAGGAGGTGCTTCGAGGGGCCGACTCCTGCCCCAGGCCCCTCTTCGTGTTCCTTCTTATGCATCACGCGATTCTCTGGAAATCGAGCCTCGACGCGAATACTGTAAATACTCCAGAAGACTCGGAAATGGCAATACTGCATATATTATTGAGGCTGGAATCTAAGCTTGGATCTACGTTTGTCCGGAACGCTGTCAGTTTCTTAACGATCTCAGAAAGAGGTTTGACGGAAACCGAGTGGGAGGATGCTCTCGCCTGTGACGACGAGGTGCTTGATGAGGTATTCCCATACGTTGACCAAAACACGAACATCACTCGCTGTCCGCAGCTATTCATGGCTCGACTGCGCTACCATCTTCGAGAGTTACTTGTCCAGCGTGAGGACCACAGCCTGCCAGTCTTCTATTGGGTCAATAAGGCAATAGAAATAGTCATCTATCGAAATTATCTTATAATGGGACCGGAAACATTCAGCAGATTATATCGCCATTGCAACCGAATTCTTGCCGATTTATTTTACGCTGAGGAACCAATTGTTCGGACGCTGCATATGCGCAAGAGAAAGATGACGATAGAAAACGCGAAACGTCTCACGGCCGTGAGGAATCTGAGTTCATCGAACACCCGAAAACTGCAGTTACTTCCGAAATTTCTCTATCGGTCGGCGGACGAGGCGAGCATCTTACAGGAATACAAAGAAAAGATTCTCTGTAATTTGAACTGGTTGCTGACGAAGTTGAAAGGTAACCTGTTCTCCGAAGTTCTAAGAGATTTCGATTTGGTGAAACAGAAGGACGACGATATTTTACTCGTCTATGGAATTCTTTCTGTTGCATCGGAATCTATTAAGAAGAACCCAGAGACTCTGCAGCTGGAAATTCTTTCTCGTTTCTCAAGAATTCCGAAAGTCAACAGTGAATTCATCGACTGCATGGTACGCAGTTGTCGTGATCTGCTGATTTCGACGACTCTCGTCTTGCTCTATCCTTTGTACCCATGCGTTCCAACCGTCGACCTTAGTCTGAAATTGTCTCGACTAGGACCGACGCACCTCATCGGAGTGTACAACAGACATCTAGCCGTCGTCTGGGGCATGAAATGCGGCCTCGAGATATGGCAGCTCATGCCCAAAGTTCGGATTCTGTATAATATTGCGGACGATCTCCATCTTCACGACATCCTCATCTCTCCTGATCGCTCATTAGTCTTCTTCGTTCGATTCGCAACGCTCTACAAGTGGAGCGTAACAACTGGAGCCTTGATCGGACAGTGCGAACTGCTGAATAATTTGGCGAATGTCTCGATGTCAACTCCGCCTGAGGCTGACCGCATATTGACTCCCATGGCAGCTGACTCTAGCAATAGCAGGATGGCTGTACGTATAAACGTGAAGGAGGCGCTTCTTGACAGCTGTGGACTGTTAATCGTGGATTCGCAGAAAATGGTCGTCATCGGAAGCATTCTCGAAATGTGTTTTGGTAATGACATAACGAATGTTGAATTTTTCGACGATAGTCTTTTCGTTACGCAGAATCATTTGGTCGCCGGTCGATCCATGAGTCGAATTCTCGTCTTCAATCGAATTCCCTCCCGCGCAGTCACCGGGATAATAAACTTACCTCCTCGTCTACATGACGTCCCAGGATGCTTCCAAGGTCTGACAGGAAAGAACCTCGTCTACCTAGGATGTCTTTCTGACGCACAGGACTGGGAGCGGTTGGAGTGCGAGGTTGGCCTTGGAACAGTCAACCGCCAAATGGTCGGCCTGAAGATCACTGATGTCGGGCTAATAATCGTATTATTCGCATGTCACGTAGAGCAAGGATACTCCGTGCTTGTAGTACTTGGATCGGACGGCAAGTATAAAGCACATGCTGTGTCTAATGCTGGCTTAGCCAGTTGTATGGAGCTGACCATCGATCATGCCAATGTTTTCGTTGGATACCGTTCTGTGGGAACCATTGAAGTTTACGACCTGCCGGTTGCGCGCCTGTCGCACTCGTTCCAGGCTCACGACGGAGACGTTAACTGCATTGAAGAGGTCGAAACTTGGCAGGTCTATTCAACTGGATCGGACGCTTTCCTACGACTGTTTGATCTCGCAGTTACCTCTCTTGGCATGGACTTCACGAAAAAGCCCATTAGAAAATTCGACGAAGAGACGATTCTGACCGACGAAGACATCTTCGTTCGCCAATCGACTGAGATTCAGACAATTGACGTCGGCATCGCAGAAACCTCTCAGAACAAACTCGTCATCTGCTACGAAACTCAGCCACCTGTCATAGCAGAAGTGTACGGAAGCTTCGTCTGCTACGCGCTGCGTCTACCACCGGATGTCGGTAAGTTACGCTGTAAGTGTGGTAATCCACTTTGACGTTCCTTTTGACAGTGACGAATAATCCATTGAGAGCGATGACAGAAGGCGTGACATTTAATCTTTCTAAGTTAAAATTGTCTAAATTACAGCGGCAACGGTCTATTCTGTTTTGCAATGTGAAGTAGATCCAAAACGGGCGCTCGAAATTTTGTCCTAGGTGCGCGTTCAGATTTTTCAGACAGTGACGTAGCTTAGCCAATCATCAACTCAAAATGTGTTCACAGTAATTGCAAGCCTAGCGACGTGGTCAAAAGTGCCACTTTCTGGGGCGAAAATGTGTCCTTTACAGTAAAAGAGACAAGACAGAAGCGCCTGACGATATTGAACCCCTCTAACTTAGGAAATTTTCAGCGTTCTCTTTTCAAATTTTTTTTATTTTTTAACATTTTTTTGAAATATTGAGTTTGAGTTTCAAAAAATCATCCACCGGTCTCTTTGTCTGTACATTATAAAATATTTTCAGTCAATGAGATATTTTTTTTAGTTTTGCTCATTTTAGGCATTATAATTGAATTTTATTTCTTTCCTTGCCCCCAAATGAGCCTCTTCTTAACCTCTAATTTATTCTTTTCAGTAACAAAATATGATATTCTCTTTGAAATCATCCACCGGTTCTTTGTCTGTTCCGAAAATCTTTCAGTCAATGAGATAAATTTAGTTAGCTCTTAGGCATAACAATTTTATTGTCACTTCTTAACAATTTAATAATAATAATAATAATAATAATAACAAATTGTCACTTTAATAATAATAATAATAATAATAATAATAATAATAATAATAATAATACATGCGAATCTCTAACAGAATATACGGTAACTGTAGATGTTCTATCATTCGGCGCTTTGAATATAATGCGCCGAGTAAAGGCGTCACTCCGCGCTCGCTGACAGAAGTAAGCTTCAGGTACATAATCTCCGAATCTCGGTAGCGAACCCGAGTTGACTGCTTATCTCAGCAATGAGCGAACAAGCTAATTTTTCAACTAAAGCATGACACAAAATTGAGAAAACTGATGGCATCAGTTTATGTAAGATAGGCCTACTTGAATTGCAAGTAACTGAGTCATTAAAAAGTTCAACGGGACCGTACTATAGGTGAAGATGGACTTCATAATACTACGAGTCTACGACCATTAGCAAATGCATAATATAGGCCTACGCTTGTTCTTCATGTGCCATGTGTTGCTACATCGGCGACTATGGATTTTCAATCGTCTCTGTTTCTGGCTTTCCTTGTCAGTTGGATGTTGTCTTTAGTTGTTGTTGTTGTTTCTCTTAGGCTGTCTGTATGTTTTATTCTTTGTCTTCCTCTTGCTCTTTTGCCCTCTTCTTCCTGTTATGACTAGATGTTCTCAGCCATCCTTTCTAATTAGATGTCCGAAAAATTCCAACTCCTGCTATCTTATGGTTTTAGCAAGTTTCTTTTTACACCAAATGCTTTCAGTACTCTATTATTGGTTCTTTTTTCTGTCCATAAAATCTGTTGCATAGGTCTGAGAAACCACATCTCTGCAGCTCCCCGCTTCATTTATGTTGTTTTTGTCAAAGTCCATGCTCTGATCAGTACATCAGAACTGCCCAAGAATAGCTTTGAAGAATTCTGAGCCGTGTTGTTGTAATATTCACACTTCATGGAAATTAAGAAATTTTCAAAGATATGCGTTTTAAGCTATAGGCCTAATTAAGGACTGATTATTTTGTCTGTTTGAATTAATTTAGCACAGCACCAATAAGAACAACTTTTACACGCCGTCTTTGTTTTTGGCTTCATTACACAGAGCAGCATAGAACAAAAATTTGTCTGAAGCTGCGTTGAAATGACAACTTTGCGAAGCTCCAAATCCTCATTTCCTTTAATTCTTTCACTGTCTCCTCGAGCCTTTAGGTCTAAACTTAAAACCTTCCTATTCGAAAAGTCATTTACTCCATAGCAATAACAACCTGACCAGCTGCCTCATAGACACACTGACCTTTGCCCGGCCGATAAACCACCTTGTCTATAGCTATTTCAAGAAAGATTAAGCGCATAAGAATAAGCAGCTACTGCTGTACTGCTGTACTGCTTACCGGGGCGCTGTATAAGTTTACGAGATTTTACTTACTTACTTAAGATTGCTGTGGATGGGATTAGATTTAAAACCCGCGACCGTACGATTGCAAGGCCCGACATCTCCAATAGACTCCCACTTTCAATCACGTTGCAGTTGATTCAGGCATTCTATTGCGATTATAACCCATCGTCTTTTAAGTACACCAATTTCGTTGTTACTTTATTGTTCCACCTCAGAGCACTGTCCTATCTAGCAAAGTAGCACCTCTAAACTGTTCAGCGTAGCTTTTAATTGTTCATTCAAACATTCAGTTGGAACGGCGCTATATATGTCTACTGCATGGCATAAGTAATGACAGTGTTTATTTTTTAGTTCAACTGTTTGCAATGTTTGCAATAATAACTGATTTGCGTTTTCCTTGGTTGTGTACTACTGGTTGTGTACTACTTTTGTTATGCTGTGCTTGTCACGAATAAAGATGATTATAACACATAAGAGAAATTTCTGTGCTTAAATTGGAAGAGAGTCGGATGATGGTATTATTATTTGATGAACAGATTTTGAACGACGGTTTATTCTATGCAGTCTCCCTTCGTGCGTTTTTCTTTAGAGAAAGTTCATTGTGCTTGGTTTGCTGTTGACGATACTCTAGTTGTGGGTCTGGCGTCCGTCAAAAAACAGAATGTAACTGATGATAATCCAAAACAGGTCTTGGTAAGTGAATTTGGAATAATACGGGAATGACATTGTGAATGTTCTCGATAGACGCATTTTAGACGATCTGTGAAATATAAACAGGCTGACAGAAGAAAGCGGCAAATAGTTCTCGCATAACTATCGTCAGGATTCTCCGATGTGGCCAGGATCGCAGAAGATTTAGGAAACGATCATTAAGCGTGACTTCAGTAGTGAGTCTAGTGACTGATTATATTTGCGAGATCTAATAAATTTTCGTTTTCTATTATATCTGATAATTAATCTGACAACTGCTTATAAGAGTGTTTTAAGGCTTCAAACCCTTAGTCGTTAAAGATTGGTTATACCAAAAGCTCAAATGTTTTGCGTTCATCCCAAGTATGTTGACATCTTTTTCATAAACTAGATTTCTTGAATAATTTATAATTATTTGGCTCGAATAAGTAAACTAATTAATATCTAAATGACATGGCATTACATGACATCTTTATTTCTTTCTCTCTAATCAAAATGAGCCGAAGAAATTTCTAAATTGTATTTCTAAAATTAAATTGCGTTATAATTTGACGATTGCTTTAGATTTGGAACGCGTTTAGTCGCCAGATTGTGGAACGTGAAGCCATTTTTGCAGATGACTGCTGTCTTTCTAGAGATGGTAAAAACATGGCTCTATTGAGAAAACGAAAAACAGGTTTGGTGGCTTCAATAATAATTTTTTTAAGATAGGGATAATGGTTCAATCGGAGAAAAAGTTCCAAGAAAATGGGGTGTCTAAAGTAAACCCGTAGTGATATACAGCAGATTATTAGACCTTTCAAGAACGAATAGTAACGTTTGACTAAATGAAACGCATTGACACGAAAATAACAAGAGCATTATTAAAGTGACGCTATAAAAGTTGTTACCTCGCATGCGCAGGTGCGGAAATGTTTTCAAATGAAACGTTACATAAATGTCTGCCAGAATCAGAGTAATAATAATAATAATAATAATAATAATAATAATAATAATAATAATAATAATAATAATAATAATAATAATGTGATTTTAAGTGGTTTAGGAGGCTAAGTAAGCCTGTGTGAAAACCACTGATGTAACCATCTGCATTCAATAACCTAGTTTATCTAGATAGCCTTTGAATCCGTTTACTGTTTCAATTGTCACTCCCACCTCGTCCAAACTGTTCCATTTGTCCACAACCCTTGCACTAAAAAAGTTTTTCTTTCTTGGACCAACCCTCTGCTTAAACAATTTGCACTTGTGGCCTCTTGTGCTGCTATAGTGTGCCAATGTAAAGAATCGATCATATGGCACATCTACTTTACCAGTCATTATTTTGTATGTTTCTATCAAATCCCCTCTCTCTCTTCTCCTTTCTAATGTTGTCAGTCAACAATATTGAAGTCTTTTTTCGTAGCTTAAATTATGGCACCCATTGACCATCTTCGTTGCTCGTCTTTGCACTTTTTCTAAAATTCTAAATCTTTTTTCAAGAATGGATTCCAAGCCTGAACACAGTATTCTAGATGAGGCCTTACTAATGACTTATAAAGTTTAATGATTATCTCTTTGTCACGACTCACAATTGTCCTTTTCACCATTCCCAACATTTGGTTTCCCTTTTTTGCTGCCTCCATGCATTGGTGAGATGGATTCATACTTCTATGGATGATTATCCCCAAGTCTCTTTCTTTTTCTGTTGTGGTTAGAACCTTTCGCCCTAAAGAATATTCATTACCATTATTAGACTTCCCAACATGCATTACAGAACATTTATCAACATTGAAAAGCATCTGCCAGTCCACAGTAATAAATGACCCTGTCCATTTGGCAGAATTTTGCTTTTGTTATTTCAAGTTATATTAGCAAAATAGCAGGACAAGAAACGTTTCGCCGGAAAATAAATATCCTGATGACGGCTGAGGTTTTGCCTCAAAAGAGACTGGCTGAGGGAGTGACGGAAGCAGCGAGTCACCAATGGCTACAGTGAGGAGATGGTTTAGGGACAGGGGTGAATTAAATGACCGTTCATGAACAGACGCTTTCTTTGCTCATTCCTATAAGAAATTTATGCAAATATTTCTCGAAATTAAGAGAGGTTCGTTCGGCTAAATTAATCTGAGGCTCAATCTTGTCTATTGAAGTGTATTTCTATCCTCCTGAGACCCAGCATTTTTTCGTATGGATCTCCCACCTGCACCTCTTCTCGTATTGATTCTATAAATATAGGCATGAACGGCGTATGATTTAATTTACACTAAATTTGAACACAGACTGTCGCCAGTATTTTCAAATAGGTTCGAAATCATAATAATTACTGTAATGTTAGCTCATGAAATGCCTAATGAATGCGTAGGAATGAAATTTGCTGGTTTAGGTACAAGCATGGCAGTATTTCGAATCAAGGAAAATGTTAAAATTCGCAAATATCGAAGCGGTCGATCCCTTGAACCCGGTATTCGTTTATTGACGAACGACTGTCTCTATCTTATCTCAGTGGAGCCAAAGGAGGATATTTTGGTAGTCTGGAAGCTTCTGCCAAGGGACATAGAAAGCCAGGTATCTTATTTAAACGCTATCGCAGATTACGTTTTGGATCTATAGGTAGGCCTACTGTATGGGGATACATGTGGTACTCATCATCGGCTTCGACTGCAACTTCGAAGCCAAATTTCAGATCGGATCGCTTCCTTTTCAACTCAGAATTCTATTCATTCTGAGTCAATTCACAAATGTAAGATTTATGTTGCAGAAGCTCCTGATCTCCTATGTCCGGATTTCTCATTAAGCGAAGTACGCTAGGTCCGTCGACGCTGATGAATCGAGAATATCTGCTATTATATACACTGTGTTTCGTTAAATCTGGGCCCCTTTGTAATTTGGTTATAACGTTTCCAGATGTAGTCCGATTATAATTAAAATGACATCACTGTGTTTCCTACAAATGTATGCCTATACTCTTAGAAGATATGATTCTCATTTGCATATTTTATAATTACACAAAGTTCGGGAGAGAATTGAGTACAAATATTACCTTCTCGCAATCAATGACATCAACCTGGTTGCTCCAGAATGTCTTCAGGAGTATTTTGAACCGGCAACATTATTATTATTATTATTATTATTATTATTATTATTATTATTACATGGTTGTTAACGCACGTTAAGTCATTCTCAAAGTGAAGAATCGTAAGCGCGGAGCAATTAAGTCGCGAACAACTTGTCCAAGGTCGCTGCGCAGTGGCTAGGATCAGATTCGAACCCGCTATCTTCTGGTTACGCGGCAAGAATCCCACCACTACTCCACCGCGCCACAGCATCGCGAAAGTTGCAGTTGTCTTTGCGCTCTGATGCTCAAAGTCTTATGAAGATACCTCATTATAAACCATCACTCGGTTCCAGGTCATTTGCAGTGTCAGGGCCACAGATATATTATGCAACGATTTACTGATATCCATGAAATCATCCAGTTTCCTGTCAATCCTTCAAGAAAAATCTAAAGATATCTGTTTCGAGAATTATATTTTTCTGCCTCTGATTGTATTCCACTCATTTTTGTATATGATTACTGTTATTTAATTAATTTTTTATAGCTGGACTCTGTAATGTGCTCCTGACATTTGGCAATATGGCGCACAAGAAATTGTCAATTTAATAATAAATTGTGTTCTAAATTACGATAAAATCAATGGAGACAGTAAATTTGCTGACAAAACGAGTTTAAAATAAAAAACGATCGGTTTTATACGGTATTATACGGTAGGCACAGTACACATAATGGAGACATTTTTAATAAGTTTAAGTGCATCCTAAAGCTATCAGTGATGGCCGTGGGTCCATTTTTTAGAACCCAACTCAGCCCATCAAATCTCCAACCCATGCCAGAAATTGGACTACTTGACCCAATCCAACCCCACCCACCGCAATACATTGCAATTTCTTAAACCATGACTATTTTCTAACCCAACCAAACCCACACCACCATAAATATGGAAAAGTTTGACCCAACCCAACCCATGGGTTAACCCAATCCATAGAGATCTCTGAGCGCTATAAACAATGGCACTTCATAAATTTTATCTGACGACTCGTTTCCTTTTATTGCCTTTGAGTTGTTTTAAACAGACACTGTTTCTGCAATATTTTGATCGGCGACAAAATGTTTTAGACCTGAGCGCAGCCGAGACTACTGCTTTTGTGCGGATATAAGAGGTAGCTTCTTGTATTATAATAATTATTCCATTTGAAGCTGACTGCAATATACAGGAAATCGCCAATAAGTAATGACACTGTTGCTAATGGCTTTAATTTGCTTCTCAGGTGGAAGATTACACCGCTCTCTCAGAATCCGATCCGAACGATGACTCAAATTCTCCTGACGGCGTCTTCGAATACGACGAACGCGGTCTTCAGCAAATAGCGTCTCGTCATCCGACGAAAACAATCTTCGAGCGCGAGAACGAATATAACATTGTCGACGAATTCGCCAACCCTCGTCGATTGAGCAACTTGAGCTACAAACCAAAGCGCCGGACGAGGTTCATTCTCAAGGTCAGCGCTCACGTCGAAGCAATTGCTGTCAACAGTAGAGATACTCTGATAGTTGGAAACAGAAAAGGACAAATTCTCTTCTTCTATCTGAAACAATTGAGTGGTAAGTAAAGCACCTGTAACGAGCAGTTTAAATGCACGGAACGTTCAATTTAGTTGAAGACCACTTTAATTAAAGTCGATTCTCGGTTCGTTGATGAATGAAATTGTTAAAATCATAAAAATTATGACTAAATATAAGGCCTAAAAATAATTGGATAAATCAGTCTAGTCTTCCGAATACAAAGAATGATGAATCTATATATATTTTTAACACTCGATTACGCTGCGTCGGTGGTTGTCTGGAAAGTAGTTATCCCAATTTCGTAGCCCCTATTTCACTGTTGCCTCTCTATAGTCTCTAGGAACGGATACGGGTTCACGTGTCCATGTACAGGTCCTCCCAAGTACTTGTCTTAAGTAATCGCACGATAACAGGGTACGGGTCCAAAATTCCAAATCCAAAAACTCCAAATTCCAACCAATGTCGGGTACGGGTACGGGTACACAGCTTACGGGTACGGGTCGGGTAGGGTATAGCGCTAGCGGGTACGGGTAGGGTAGGGTAAAAAAGTGTTTCCACGGGTACGGGTAGGGTATGCATTTTGCTGTACCCGCACATCTCTACTGTTTCGATTGATTCTTGTATTATGTCATATGTCTGCATGCGTTATGGCTGAAACGTTCCTGGCAAAACAATCTGAAGTCTGCGAATATCCGTAACCGATACCAGATGAAATGTCTTGCTTTGCAGACGGTATTTATAACTTCTATTCAACTGTGGATGTACACGAATGCGAAATCACAACGCTCAGCGTCTCTCCCAACGAACGCTACGTCTTAAGTGGATCAAACGATAACAGAATTAGAGTCTACGATACGTGGGAAAGCGAAACGGAATCAACACTCACTGGACACTCCAAAGTGGTAAACATTTTACTGCAGAGTTGTCCATGGGTTGGGTTAACTAATGGGTTGGGTTGGGTTGGATCAGACATGGACATGGGTCCATTTTTTTAAACCCAACCCAACTCACCAATTTTCAAACCCAATCCAACCCACAGAAACAGCTGGGTTACTTGACCCAACCCAACCCAACCCATACATAAAAATTTCTTAAATCCTCCTTCATCTCATAGACCAACGGGAATGCATTCCATATAGCAGATTTCATATTTCTGGATGCCTTTAACTTGGATTTTCCAGTTGCTCCTGTGAAAAGGCATCGAAACAGATTAAGGGTAGTTTTTAGTAATTTAAACAATCATTATTATGTAAACATTTGTACAATATATCACAACAACCTGGCAACCCAACCCAACCCAACCCAACCCACCAGAAAGTGGAAATTTCGGACCCAACCCAACCCAACCCATGGGTGGACCCAACCCATGTCCATGTCTGGGTTGGATTGGATTGGGTCCAGATTTTGAAACAAGTTATTGGTTGGGTTGAGTTTCGTGAGTCTGTACCTGTTAATCAAGTGACATATAGATTTTCTGTTTACTGTTTCGATTGATTCTTGTATTATGTCATATGACTGCATGCGTTATGGCGCCATGTAGATTGACCTAGATTCCATCGTAAACAACGCATTCAATAGTCTGTACACACTGGACCATTGCAATTCAGATTGAGCAAATCACGTGGACCTCTGTTGTTGACTATGAACACATTGCTTTAACCGGTCACGGCTGATTGGCAATAGGAATAATATTAGATCTTTTCGTGGAATTTGATAATTCTTGGAGTTATAATTCAGTACATTATACACTCGAAAATGGCAATGGCGAGTGATGTTGAATGTTCAGGATAGCTACAGTAGTGAGTCTAAATAAAAACTTTCTTTATATGCTTGAATGAAATTCATTTTTGAAAACTTGTTTACCAGAAAATTGAACGTTGGGTATTTACCAGACATCGGATTGAATATATGTATGTTTTGAAAGCGGCGATTGTACCTTCGCGTTTTCGTCGGATCGGTTGGCGATGGGTTGGGTTGGGTCCGCAGATAAAAATGTTATGTGGGTTGGGTTGGGTTTGGCTTCAAAAACTCGACGCCTAGTGTTTGTTCGATTAATCGTAGTGACTGATCTTTTAGAAAGAAGTGTGGTTCTCTAAAGTGTTGGAGTATCATTGGTGTCGTTCTTTACCAATGAGGTATTAATTAATGCCGCTAATCCCGAGACGCGGGTTCTATTTAAGGAGCGCATTACACCGCGACAAAAGCTTTATTCTCAACTGTGACCAAGGAATGAATGGAAATATATTATGTATTGAGTTCTGAGTTCTTGGGTCGCAAGTGTGGATAGGCCAATATTTTTTGTAACTATAATATTCTCCGATCAAATTGTATCGCAAATAGATTCCAGAACAATAAGGAACTCAGTTAGCGCGTTTGTTCGTGTCTATTGTGCAGCGTTGTATAGTCACAGCTGTGATATAATTTTCCAGGTCACATGCATTGGAATTTCAACCAGAAATCAGTTCATCGTTTCCGGATCAGCGGATCGCACAATTCGCCTCTGGAGCCTGGCCACTGGTCGCCTGTTGACGACATTCAACGTCTGCGTCGCTATTTACAGGGTCTTCATGTTTCGACAACGATCCGATCAGCTCAGAGTGATAGCGCTCGGCGATGGACATCGTAAGAAACTGATGCTCTTCCGTACAGTTAACCTCGTGACAACAAACAAGAAAGAGAATTTCTAAGGAAAATTTACACGGAACTCTCGTTCTGCAAAAATGCTGTCATTCGTGCCAAGTTTACGTTATTTGCAGTCTGTTGAAGACTGTAGGAAACCTTTTGTGCTATTCAAATTACTAACAAAGGTGATATTCAAAATAAAGTTTAAACCAATCTGTCTGTCGATCTGTGGTGTGTGTGTCTCTCTCTTTCTCTCTCGCCTTTCACTCCCTTCGTATCTAAAAATTGCAAGGTTTTCTATAGCAATCGAGTTCTGCGCTCTTACGGTTTAATAGTCGCAAACACGAAAGGCTTTGTCTGAGACGCAACTCAATTGAAAATTGGCTCTTTCTTTAGCTCCTTTTGGGATAGAGGTTCGCACAATACTTTGATGTCATAATTAAAAGAGGCATAAGAGGAGTCTATGCAAAAGATAATTAGATAATTGTAAGATTGCTTTACCGACGATTGACGAGTCAACTATTTAATGGGAGCGGAAGTAAAAGCACTGTGTTTTGTCTCGAATCCCTCGTATCACCAACATTTGCGTAGCTACAGCCTACGGGGCCTATTTGGACTTAGATTAACTGTGAACTTTCGATAAAATTCGAGAATATTTTATCGTGGGAGATATGGTGCTTTCCCGATAAGTTGTCATGTTATATTATCCAAAGCAAAAATTGTTATTATTATCACAACGACGCTCCCTTAGTCTCCCTAAAGCTCTTAGTCGGATGAGACCAAGTTCGCCTGTATAAGTGATGGTGCCCCTATTCTGGCGGGACTCTGTCATTTGAGCCATGCTTAAACGATGTGATCAGGTGATGTCATCATCAATTGAGAAGAATCAGATCAGTCCGGCGATATTTGCCTGTAACTGGAGTGAGTGATACACTTGGTCCAGGCCTTGGTACTAACGAGGATCGACTATTGTAATAGTGTCCTGTTGGGCCTCCCGGTTAGCAAACTGGAACGTCTGCAGTCTGTTCTTAATCTGTCGGCGAGAATCGTGTTCGGATGTCGCTGGTGCGAGCACGTAACACCACTTCTCAGGAATAGCCTTCATTGGCTTCGAGTCCCTGAGCGGATTCTGTTTAAGAGATGCTGGCTGACGTAGGCCCACAGAGCGCTGCATGACCCGTGCTGTCCGAAGTACCTTGCCTCTCTTATAAAGAGACCAGCAGTGTAATGACAGGAGATCTTCGCTCCGCTCGAGTCGTGGTGTTAAGCTTTATGTTACTCCTCCGTCCAAGACTGCCAAGTTTGGAGAGAGATCCTTTACACGTGGCAACCCTATCTTGTAGAACTCTCTTCCTGATGACGTCACGACGTCTGATACTCCCGAGCATCAAGAGCTTTAAAATGCATCTGTTTGGGTTGTGGCATAGTTGAGATGTTAAAGCGCTTTTGTTGTGGGCCTCAGCCTTGTTAGAGCGATATAGAAATCGTCCATGAATGAATGAATGTCATGCTATTACTTTTAACAAATGCATTTGCACGTGACCAGACCAGCTGCTGTGATTGGTTGGAAATTTTGTCTGGTTTTGCATGAACAGACAATGTGGATTTGTCTGGTTATGTATGAAAGAGCATATTTTGCAATGGAAAAACCTAACCTGTTAAGTTGTAGCCTACTTTTGCATGAAATCACGGTGCAGCCCAGACTGCCCAGAGGTTCTCAAACTAGGGTCCGCGGTTCCCTAGGGACCGCCAAGCTGTTTCGGATGTACCATTAAGGGCCCTTCTCAAGATATCTCGTCAACAAAGTCAATCATAGAAGAACTGATCCTGGCAAAGCAGATACATTCATCCCATTTAATTTTTAATTTAAATTGTATTACTAAGATTTGAATAAATATAATGGTTATATAGGCCTATCAATTGTCATCCTATATAGTTGTAGTCAATATAATTGTTGTTAATTTAAATTTTGTCCGCGAGCCAGAAAAAATTCTTAGGGACCACCACACAAGAAATCCTAAAAAGTTTGAGAAGTAGAACTACAGGTTTAACCCAATGCGAACGATAATGATGATGATGATGATGATGATGATGATGATGATGATGATGATGATGATGATGATGATGATTATCCAACCCCTTGAGCAAAAATATTCGTTATCTTTAAGAGAGCGCACTGAGAGCATTAGAGCCTCACTGTACTAGAGTATTTAGAATAATGATGTCTTTAAAGCGTCAGTTGTCATTTGATATTCATCTGTCAACTAGGCCTACAGAATAGTTTTTAAAATGAGTTAACATTCATTAGTTAGTTAGTTAGTTATTAAAACAATTTATACAGCGCAATAAACAAATCGAAAAGCTAAAGTCAAGAGCGCTTTACATTTCACACACGAACGAGATGTTAAATAAGTGTGTTTTTAGTTTCTTGGCGAACAGTTCAATATTTGACTCGTTTGACACAATGCTAGGTAATGAATTCCAGAGTGCAGGGTTGCCACGCGTGACAGACCTCTCCCCGAATTTCACTGTCCTGGAGGGAGGAGGGACGACTAGCTTGACACAGTGCCCAGAGCGAAGCTGAAGACGTCGTTCCGTGGGCGGAAGCCTGTGTATCAGCTGAGTTAAGTAAGCAGGAAAGTCAGGGTCATATAATTAGTCGCAGTGTCATATTTCCACATATATCTGTCCTTCAAACGCTTATTCTGTCCTTGGAAAATATTTCATAGACAACATTTAGGTTAAGCTTCTGAAATTTTAGGCAAATATTTGGAATTTTAATAAAGCCAGTTAATCAGCAACTTCTCAAAGAAATTGATCTTAATTCACAGATTAAAATCCAAGTTCTTCGGTTTATGACTTAAACTTATAACTAAGATAAAATCTTAAACATGCAATTAAAGGACGTTCATGATTTTTCAGAAGCAGTTAAGAGTGCCATCCTTAGTGCCCATTCTTGTATATTATTTAGAAAATTTGAGACTTCTATGGCGCCAACAGAGACCTCTGCCGCCATGTGAAAACTTCAATTTATAGGCTTACTCCAGTTGTCTTAATTATAACGCGTCCCTTGCAGAGAACGATTCCGTTTCTTCGGTCGAATAGCGTTGGCCAGAGGTAGTGGTCTATCTGGGCGTTACACGCTTCTTGCATCAGCGTATCGTGGATTCGTCCGTCCATTCGAAGACTTTCAGTTGACAGGTAAAAGGGGGAGAAGTCACTGCCATTTGCCAAGTCAAACGACAACAATCTTCCAGGAACTGCTTGAAGTCAGGTGATTAAGCAAACTGGCAGAAGCGCAGTCGGAAAAACTTTGACTCAAGCCATCCCAAACATTCTACAATTACCGAATTTCAAGCATAAAATATCTCTGTCTTTGAAAAGTATATACTTTACAATCTGTTAATAGTAAACTATTCGTGATGCAATTGTATCTTTATGTATTAGCTAACAAGCTAACTACAATGCATAAATGACCGTCCATATACGTACGCACTGAGGGAGGGGTCATTGGATTTAGGAGATTTTGAAGTAAGGATTCGTAAGGGGAGGGGAGGGTCTCAACTGAACGTGTACGTATGCACACATTTATATATAATATATATAACAATTTAAAAACAACCGCTCAGGCAGAAGAATTGTATAAATTAAACACATTGGATTTGAGCACAATTCAATTCTAACGTTTTGAACTTTTTTTATTCTATACCTTAAAACGCGTATTTTTGCGTTCTTAATTTTTTGCGTTTTCGTTTTTGCAAAAACAGACGAAGACTTATAAAATTCACTCAAAAGAAGAAAACACTTAGGAAATATTCAACACAGTTACAACGTGTTTTATTTTTGACGTTTTTTTTATATTTGATACTTCCATTTTTCTGATCATCGGCCATAAATGCCGTCCTCTGTCATACTCTGCAGCCGATGACAGGATAACAAATATCGACGTGAGTGATGCGCAAGAGATGATAAAGGACAAGTTGTAAACAACTTGGTTATGAATATGATTCATACAGTACAATGACGTAGCCAGGATTTCCGGAAGGGGGGTTTGGTTTTGACTTTTGACCGTAACCAACTTTAGAAAAATCCTGACAAGCAAAAAAAAGAAAAATGTATCTATCCTATGTCTTTCCTTCTAAATTTTTTTCCTTCAGGTGTTTCAGATGCTGACAAGTAACAAAAAGGTCGTCACGCCTATGGCGCTTAAAAATTTTGGTCAGCAGCCCCAAGGGGGATTTGACCCTCAAAACCGCGTCCCAAAATTAGAAATGAATGGAAACACATAAAAAAATTTTCGTCGACGCCGAGGAGGTTTGACCCTCAACCCCTGGAAATCAATTGAATCAATCAATCAACCAATCAATCAATCAACTTCTATGGCACCGCTATCATATTGCACAGGGCATCAGCCGATGGCGCACCAAATTAACACGTTAGGTCTGACACCAGTGTTGAAAAGACAAAGATCAGTGTTGTTTTTAATTGACGCTTTTGCTAATTAATTAGAATTAGAATTAGCTAGTCTTTCAGCTAATTAATTAGAATTAGAATTAGGTACATGAAATATCTAATTAATTAGAATTACTAAATTTTGATCTATTTAAGTTAATTAGCAGCTTAATTAGATCAGGAATGACGATGGTTACGAATTGTCAAATGACAAATGACAATTAATGCAGTCAAGTTATAAACAGTTTCAGTTTCAAATGACAAATAATGCAGTCGAGTTATATATAAACATTATTCTTCACAGTCAGACGGCAATGTTAATCAACTTGTCTCTGTTGCACTTGCATGGCAATGACAAGCAAATTATTTTTTCTTAGTCTTTTCTGCATAAAAAGTTTTTACTTACAAGGTGTACATAGCTTTGCATGACTTATAAAATTCAACGTCCCTCTTATTGGGTTCCAATCGCCTGTTATCCTCTTCCTGCATGTCTTGCAGGATCCAGAAATGTGCGTTTTATTGTCTATTTGACTGACTGTAAAGTCCGTAAAAAGACAAAAGGGAAGGCAGTTTCCTTTTCCAGCGTTTGTCAGTCACAATTCAACGCTTCAACACAATCGCCTTCCGAGGTTCTTTTCCACACTTTGAACCGGACGAGAGTTAACCACGCACAATTTCTATGTCTTCGGACAATTTTTTCATAAGTCCCTCGGGAATGAAGTACCGAGGGCATATATATATATATATATATATATATATATATATATATATATATATTGAATTTGATAATAAGATCAGAGAGAGAAAGAATTAGGGGACCATAAAATTAAATTATTTATGTGCTACAAACCACTTGAACGTAGTTTATTTCCTGAGAAAAAACGCATTTTAACGCTTTTTTATTTTCATGTTAACGGTTTTAATATCTATGACGCTTGCACTCGCTAAAACACATTTACTGCCTTTCTTAGCCGTGACTACTTTAGTCCACCGTGCGCCTTGTGACTATGATTAAAAATTAATTTTTGACTATGATTAAAAATTAGGGCTGGAGTCCAAAAAATTAACGATTAATTATTCGATTAATCGTCAAAGAAAATTAACGATTAATTTAAAATTAACGATTAGTTTTTTAATTTTAAAAGTTAAAATATTAATCCAACTTACTGATTTTTTCAGAACCGGAAGTTGTACAAATTGAACACAAAAACAAAATGGATGAATCCAGCGATAAATCAAATAAGTATGAAAGGCCATTTCAGGCCGTTTGTCTGACCATTTTGGTTTCAAATTAGCGTCCGATGGAACAATAATAAATGCGGAGGTTTGTCTACTGTTTACGATTTGTGGCCCGAATGCGATGTCACATTTAACTAAATTAAAGATTAATTAATCGTTAATTTTGATTACGATTAACTATTAAAAAAATTTATCTTGTCCGCCATTTGGCTGATTAAAAATTAATTTTTCAAACCGCTGCCGTTGGGCTTGGAGCAAACAGAAGCTAATTTGTATGTACAGGAAGGAGTCTCAAAATGTCCTTTAACAATCTGGGTGCAATTTCTTCAGGGAGTAGTATGAAAAATGACTTCTTGTGAACGTCAAATATGGATGCTCCATATAAGAATCAAAGTCCACGTATTGGTGTCCAAAAAACCAGTTGCATTTTAGAGTTTCACTTAATTTATAAAATTTCTAAAAATCACTGTCACATCCAACTGATGAGATTCAATTAAATCTAGTCTTCAACCAAGATTCTTGAGCTTTTATTACGGACCACAAAGTTCGAACTCTACAAGAAGCCTCGAGATGCTTTAGATGAATCCTCAGAAAACTAAAGCAAAAAAGTTTAGATGAAGACCGTTTTTTAGCTGTGCGCATTTTCTTCCCGTGCTACGGCTAGATTTAGGGCCTCTGAGGATTTTATCATAAAATGTTTCAAGTTTCCCGACAAAATGGACCTACAACTTCGGGTTTGGCACCTTCCAGTTGCTTTGCAGGTTTATGTGCGTGCCTCGGATTATATCATCGTCGTTCTTGGCGCCATTCGTAGTTTTACCGGCGTCTTGCACTTGTTTTCTTGATTCAATCGCGGAGGCTGCAACCTACTCGTCGTTTTCGAAGAGTGACGCGTTCGCCCTGCTATCTTCGCGACGATCTGAACGCTTTCAGTCGTTCACTGTGGATGTGTATCAATCGCCATCTTGTCCGCCATTTGGCTGACGTCGTCTACTCTCATTCTCACGTCCGCTGCCGTTGTAGTCTTCGCTTGGAGTTTCATCTCCAGTCGGAACTGTCGAGCATGGCCACGAATGCATTCTGCCGCAGATGACCGTCTCTCAGGAATTCAGCGCCTGCTTTCGCCTTCCTTTAACAATCTGTGCAGACCTTCGACACCCATTTCTTCCGCTCTTTGTTGACTTGTCGATGTTGTAAACGTATTTGCTCACCGAAACCCGCTTTCTCTAGGATTCACTGCCGTATTTTTCAAGCAGCGAACTTCTTCGAAGCATCTGAGTGTCTAAAGTTCCGATCCTCGTTGACGTGCCAACGTTGTCAACAGCGCCTTTGAATTTGTCCTTCGCCAAGGCCGGCCTTCGCTATGGTCGGCGTTATATGAGTTGTCTTAATATAATACATTACAATAATAACTCTCTATCACAGCGAATACTATCCGCGCAAAAGTTGCGCTTTTATTGACCTGACTCAAGCAGCGCAGTACACTCGCATACCTCGGTCAGGGAAATGAGTTCGGTGATGTCTGACATTTGCTGGAGGTACGAAGTCAATTGTTTAGCTATTACGTCATGCAGATCACCGAAACACGATGCCTCTTTGCCACGAGTGCCTGGTTTACTCTACAATTTTACAAAATATATCAGCTTTCGTCGTATTAGAATGAGTGTTGAGATGATAGTACAGCTTAGAGAAACTTAAAGTTCGCTGAAATTGTCTGAAGTTGATCAAATTTATACGCACATTACGCAATTAAAATCGCTAATTTGTCTCCGAAATCATGAACATTTACTAGAAATCGATGCAATCATTACAGTTTTTCCATGGTTTGGGGGCGTTCAAGGCCTTTGAGGGACCTCAGGACATCATAGAAATGTGAAATAAAAAGTGTATCTGAATTATAAGTCCCATTACAATTAGAAAAGCCTTTGAGTTAGGTACGAACACGCGAAGCGTCGACAATTATTCTTATGGGTTCCTTTACTTCCTTAACCGATTTAGTGATTGGATTAGTTCTTGGTTGCACTTCGGTTCTTTGACTCAAAACCTTGAATGGGTCCATCAACATTCCTTGAACAGTATCAGTGAAGTGAAGAACAAAGCTGAGCGCTATCGTGTAGGAGGTCTAAAAATAAATACCAACTATGGTAAATTCAATATAGGTAACAGTCGTTAGCTCCTAAGTCGCCACAGTAGTAGGCTAATGCAATAGAAAGGTTATGGTCATTTGTCAAAAACAATGAAAACAGTGATGTATCTGTCCAGTAGCCTGTTTTGTTTGCTTCTGTAGTCCCTGTAGTCCATAGTAAAAATGATTTCAAATATAATCAAGAATTGTCAATGGCTTTAAAATGGCGCCAGCCGTATATGTCGTTCTAATTTGTTTAGGGTGAATGCATTTCGTGAGTTTCATCACATTTTCAGCATATCTTTTATTGCAACAACTACAGTACCTATCCAATATCAGTATTTATTTTAAAGTATTCGCTCAATCTGCACATGATGACGTTCGTTCGTTGTGCTACATCTACACTATAAAATGACCAATATGGAATTGAAAAATTGAGAGATGAATAGCACTTACAGTATGCGTGACCTCATCTGGAGTGTTTTTGGAAGATCGGCAAATTATCGAGACTTGGCCTGCTTTGCAAAGCAACCCTATAGCCATCCCAAGGTCTACCTTTATCATTAGACTAGCTTACCAGGATATTTAAGGCTCGCGACATTTTAAAACGCAGATGAAAAGCTCTATCGAAACAAATTCCACCAAGACTGGAAAGCCTTACAAGGCAAGCACGCTTGGAACGTTTAGATAATTTGTTCATTCTAACCGTAGGCAATATTGGTATGATGCCTAACTGCACGGGGCCTATATTGGCCTATCCATTGCTGCATACCATCAGCAGATTGATTAATCTGCCGTTCCAAACCGATATGGAAAGTAAGCCTCGCTTGTCTCCAGAACTACCCTGAATGGTCAACGCTCCACACTGCGCCAAAGCAGTCGGGCGCAGCTACTCGTTCCACTTCCAGCAAAGACAGACAATATTGGTGAACGATCGACTTCACGAGAGAATCCACTCCTTTGGAACTCATTGCTCATGAACGTAACGACATCTGACTCAATCTTATTCCGGAAGAATCTGAAGACCCACTTGTTTAACAGTTCTTTCAAGCGACACCTGTCAAAGCGCCCTTGACTTTGACATTCGTTATGCCACGGAGCTATATAAGCTGTCTTGCTAATAATAATAATAATAATAATAATAATAATAATAATAATAATAATAATAATAATAATAATAATAATAATAATAATAATAATAATAATAATAATAATAATAATAATCAATCTATGCATCACAGGGTGCGATTTGTAGGGGAAAGGGAATTTTCCTCCCACTCCCCAACTACATCCCCCACAAAGGTGGCTATTGATAATCCAGCCAAGGAGGTCAATCTTCCCCATCACTGTGACAGAAAAATGCATTCAGCGTCAGTAGAGGGAGAACATTTCTTTGAGAAAAAAAACATTTTCTGTTCGGTGGTAGCCTTTGAAAAAATTTATCTATGTTGCTGATTAAACCATTTAAACATAGGATGGTTTTTGTTTAATTCGTTCTGCTGTACTTTCAGCAGCATACAACACCAGTCAGCGCATGTTTGTGCTACAACTTACTTATTTAAAGTTTAAAAGTCAGTGCTGTGACATTCCTATGACGTCATCACATTATATATTCTGATTTATTTATATAAATTTAATAAATGCATTCATGACCGCCAAGTAAGCGAATTCGACAAAGCTTGTTGACATTCAACAAGCTACCTAATGATAGATAGGCCTATAGTAATTACATAGTATATGACATTCTGGTTTTATGCTGTTATTGTGATTTTGAATGTATATATGGGCTTCACATGGATCAAATTAACTGCTAGCGACTAGCGTGCGCTGTTCTTGCCAATTTTCATCATATTGAGTTAGCTATTATTTGGTATATAGGCTTAATATTGCCTTCCAAATTTTGCAATTATGCAACGTGGTGCGAAATATCAGGGTTTCATGAACGAAATGGCCAGTTGACCACGCAAGTAGATGGGATTTATATATGGAATTCTCAATAAAAAAATTGAAGCACAAATGCTAATTTTAAAAATGTCTTCAGCCTCAGGGAGGCGGAGTGCTCCTTACCCCCTGACCAGGGGCTTAGGCCCCCACTGGAAAAAGCCTCCAAACCCCCGCTATATGCTCGCGCTCCACGATCGCCATGTCCCTCACTGCTTGTCATGTCCTTCCTTCCTCCACTGCTCCAGGTCACAAATCGCACCCTGTGCATGACTTAAACGGCTAAAAGTTACAATGCGGGAGTTGGAGTTTTGTATTTTATAGAACAAGCAATGCAAAGTGTTTGTGGCATATTTCATCGCAAGAACGAGGCAACGGTTGAGTTTGAATTAAAACTTGAAGTCCAGCTTCCCTCCGTTGTCTACAACATGACCAAACAACAAGCAACATCCTCAGTTCCTTTAATCCCTTCACTATCTCCGCAAGCCTTTAGGTCTAAACTGAAAATCTTCCTATTCCAAAAGTCATTTCCTCCATAGCTATAACAATCCGACCCGCCACCTCATGAATATACTCATCCTCAGCTCCTTTAATCCCTTCACTATCTCCGCAAGCCTTTAGGTCTAAACTGAAAATCTTCCTATTCCAAAAGTCATTTCCTCCATAGCTATAACAATCCGACCCGCCACCTCATGGATACACTGACCTTTGCCCGGCCGAAAACCCACCTTGCCTATAGCTATTTCAAGAAAGATTAAGCGCATACGACTAAGTAGCTACTACTGTACTACTTTTCAAAGCGCTATATAAATTTAAGAGATCTTACTTTACTTTAGAATCTATGTGTCGAATAAAAACTGAAAATATCTACAGCGTGTATGCCACCTAGTCGCTTCATTCAGACAGTTGTCGTTCGCACTCCCTCTTGCAACACAAGTGACTATACACAATTATTATATAATGAGACAATTAATCTATTTGAAGACGTCGATTACCTCGATGACTGCGCAGATGAATTGATCGCGACGTCTGTCGGTGATATGCGTCAACTGATGTTTTATCGAAGCACACAGTCGACCGATTGCATGCTCTTCAAGACGACGATAGCGACCGACCATTTCCTCCTGCGTCACATTCCTTCTCGTTGGCAGCAATTCGTAACGTCCTTCCGATTTTAATCTTAAATAGAAAAGTCATTTTAATTGTGGGAGATTAGTAAAAGTTGGCACAGACTTTATAAACAATCACGCAAGAGTTTTTTTGTCAAAATAGTTGATTATTGGAGAGGTGTTTAGCATGAGTGATTAGTGGAGTCTTTTGATTCAAGCAATTTCGAAATGTTGAAACTGCTGCATAGACTTTAGATTATGATGTTGGACAAAGACCTTATGCTGTACTCAGGAAGTTTATAAATAGTCAACGATTACGCATAGACCTAAACAGCAAATGCAGCTTGACTATCGACTGAGAAAAAAATTACTTAGAATGCTACAGTTGCAGCTGAAGCAAGAACTGACGAATGCATTGTCATAACTGTTGTTTGCAAGACGAAGTACCGAGAGACCTCTTTCTCAAAGATCGTAGATGACCGCCCCTAATTGCGCTTGTAATTGGTTGGATGAAAATACCTGCCCCTATTCATTTTATGCATCAGAGTAGTCCTGTAGTTTTGACATTAATGGGTTAAACCGAATATCCCATTGTGTCGTCAGCAGCATCGACTGTAGGTTACACTGACCTAGGATTAAGTAAGCCTATGTTGTAAGTAGACCAACGGGCTCTATGGCCAGAATATTAGGGAAATAGCAGAAATTGTGTTATAAAAGTCCTTACAAGTTTATTAGATATGCGAACAATTAATGAAAATGATAGAAGAGAAACACCAAGAATCAAAATGTATTTGATCAGCACACCTTTGATCCAGTAAAACATCACGACAGTTAACACGATGCCTTATATATTCGCCAGATAATTAATATTTGCATCACCATCTAGCTAATGCATCCTGAAGAAAGATTTTATAATTGAATCGCTTTTTAATAGGAAGCCAATGCAAGGACTATCTAACTGGACCTACATATTCAAATTAGGGAGTTATGAATATAACTCTAACTAAAGAAATCTGTATTCTCTAGAGTTTGTGCAACCATGAATTTATGATACCAAAGTGCAGGAAATTGCAATAATCTAGCCGACTAGCATGAGGAGCAGATGTCTGGTGGAATGAATGGCACGAATGTGATATGAGAAACTTTTATGTGACTATTGAAAGACAAAAGAATCAAATATCACTTCAGCGCTCCGAGATCCCAAACGAAAGTTTCAGCCGAAGGGAACTGCTCTAACTGAATTAAAGCACGCGAAACATCGAAATAGGCAATCTCTGATTGCCCAAGCATTGAACCCGGGCCTATAGAACATCTTCCTGCTTCAGAGCTGACGTGTGTGTGTGTGTGTGAGAGAGAGTGAGAGAGAGAGAGAGAGAGCTGTCGAGGCAGAAAATAATGCTAATTACTTCCATGTTTTGAATAATATTTAGATGCAACAGAGCGGTGTCTTTGATCGATTATAATTCTAGACTAATAACATAGCATGGACTAACCTGTCTTTAAGAAATAGATTTTCCAGTCTTTCTCTTGCTAAAGACCTCTCCAGCCAATTGAGCTTCTGGTCGATTTCTGCATCAATTGGTAGCGGTTCCACGTCGTGAAGAGTAGGCAGAGGTTTCTCATATCCTGCACTTCGATGCTCTAGGCTGACTGGTTTCAGACTACTCGTCCGCTTAACGACCGCCTTCGAGCCTTCCGCTCCTTCAGCAATGATAAGAGGAGTGGCTCTGTATATTCCGTCTTTGACTCGCGACCTAAATCTCGCCGAGTCGTCTAAGTGAATGCCATCGTCCGACAGTTTCCCTGCGTCTCCTTGACTTTGCTTGATTCTGTCTTCAAGGTAAGCGCTTCCGGATGTCCGCTCGGGATCCTGTTGAGACGAACGCAAATAATTCACGAGTTCTTTCAACGTAACGATTTCAACCTCTCGCTTTTTGATCTTCTGTTCCTGGGCGTCACATTGCTCTTCGAGTCTCGCTATTGTCTCCACGTGTCTCTGATAGACGTCTGCCTCCGATCTATACTTCATGATCGCATTGTATCCGTCAAGCATCTCAACGCAGACGTCTCTCAGTGATTTGAAAGTAGGATAGTCCAGAATGTCTACGTCGATGGAACGCAGGTCTTTGTATTTTGGACAAGTGATGATCAATCGATCAAGAGCGAGTTCAAATAGTTTCTTCTCCAGTTTAGAATGGCGGAAAGTTTGCGTTGTACTGTCTCGTGACGTTCTCATGGCTGGCGATTTGAAAGAATTACTAGGATCCTGCGAGTTTACAGATATTCTGGTATCAGGCATGGAAGAACTGGGTGAAGAACTGGAGCGAGGTTCTAAGATAAGTGTTTCAGTTACAGACCCTGGTGTCGTATTAGTAGCCGAACACTGAGGGATTGACGATTCACTATAAGGTTTCAGCGTCACGCTTCGATCCTTAAAATATAATAATATTAAAATTAGAAAGGGATTATATGCGCATAACACAAACAGGGAAGTACGTGTTTCGAGTTTCGAAAGTGATATGATATTATACATAGATAATGTAAATAAAATTAAATTTACTATTAAAATGCTTAGTGAACTCAAACGCTGAGACAGCATGAGCAATTACCCGTGGGTTTCATACTAGATCATAGGCCTATTGGTACAAAGTCTTTATGGCTGATAATTAATCTGCAGGGTTAACATTAGGTAACGTTATTGCTACATCAAGTATTCAGTGTTTTCAGTTAGATATAAGAACTGTTTGTTTAAAAAATATTTTGTATTAGTACTACACTATGAGAAACGAAAATTGTCACCTAGGCCTACATAAAATCACCAGAAAGATGTTTTAGAACAATAGCAATGTGACAGCAAAATGTTTTGCCATCTTTTTGTTAGTCATATGGATTCGTATATTTTAATCTTTTGAAATATTTTCACTAGACAGAAACTGTGCGACTTATACAATGATAATTATAATTAGTTAATGCCAAATAGACCTACATTTTTAAAAATAGGCAACAGTGGCAACTAGATCGTCTGCGAAACACCTTTAACCAGTTGACTCGATTAACATTTCCGAAAGTTTTTAATTGAAAAGAACGCTCTGACGCAAAAGCAACAGAGAGTTACCGCTCTGGACGAAGAGTCTGTGGGACCACTTGTCATGAATCATCGGCTCTAGATTCGGTCACGGACCGCGAGTATTTGACGACGCTTTTCTGCTTAAGTTTCAACGCGAAGCGCGCATGTTTTATGGTCTATTGGGAGGGGGGTGCGCTGCATCCATTTAATTTGTCTGCTCTCATCCGTGGCACTATATACGACGCATCAGATGAGTAAAGAATGGTTATCTAACTTGATTCTATTGCACCATCATCCCCTAAATTTGCACTAACTTGTTAAAATACATGCAATTGTCGAACGTATCCAATATAAGATAATAACACTTACATATAGCTCACTTCAGTCATCAAAGCCTGACTATTAACACCTCAGCCTCGTCGACCCACGATCTTCATCTCATCTCACTCTGAGTCTTTCTTGTCCGCTGAATCAGTCATCCCTGATAATCTGCAACCGTGTTTTCGTACGCAGCACCTGAACTTTGGAACTCGATCCCAGCTTCCCTCCATTGTCAAACAATCAAATCTGAATCCTCATTTCCCATAATTCCTAATGTCTTCAAATCTAAGCTTAAATCGTTCCTTTTTCTAAAATCATTTCCTCCATAGCTATAGCAACCTAGCCTCACTGACCTTCGGATATATTGACCGTTGCCTGGCTGATCATTCTCCTTTCGCATTTTAAGAAGGCTAAGCGCCTAAGAATAAGCAGCTACTGCTGTACTACTTTCCAAAGCGCTATATACATCCACGAGATTTTACTTACTTACGTACTTACTTACAAGTAAACAAAGAACGGCATTTGAGTAACTTGCTTGGCCTTAAAATGCAATGAGATTTTTCAAAATAACGATTGTCTTGAATTTGGACAATGTTCTTCAGATTCAACGACTCATTATTTAAGACAAGATAGAAGAAAGACCGAAGAGGAACTAGCGCGTCACTGACCAAAGGTCTAAATACCATTTGATGACAGTCGACTGCATTGAAGATTTCATCAACAAGCCAATTAAGCGTGCCTCACTGGCTTCACTTGGTCACAATTCCTCGTAAGCAATAATTGATCACACAATCAAATTAACTTAGTCTAATTATCACACGACTACTGTATATGGCGTGGTATGCGCACGATGCAAGAGTGATCCTTACTCATAAGCTTACTCAGAAGACTGCGCAATTTCACCGCATCAAAGTTATCTATCTTATTAATTGCTATCTGTCGAAAACATGCACTAGAAATCTGATTACAGGGCATTGAAGGGAAAGGAACAGAGCAGAGTAGAATAGTGAAGCTATCAAAGGAACCGGACAATGCAGAGAACTCGAATCAAGAGAAGAACGAGAACAAGAATAGCAAGAACAAGAAGAAGAAATCTGGCTGAGTATTATGGACATTGTGCCGAAATTTATTTGACAGCGTTCTATCTTTTCGTTCATATTCCCATTTTCGTTGCATACAGTAGGGCCTATATCCACCCATCATGTAAAATGCCATAATTTTATGCTTTAACAGCTCAATCAGAAGATTTAAATTGTTCATATTTGATTGTATGCCATAATGTACAGCACTGGTGGAAAATTGTATTTCTAATTCTAATTATTTAGCGATCATATGGTATAATTAGTTACTCTATATATTTTTTGCCATTTTTATTCTATGTTTATAGTCCAGCTAATTCCAATTGAAAATAACATTTAGTTATGCAATTTACACATTCTTAATTACTAGCTTCTATATCCAGTTGTCACTCTTAATAATTTGTCTTGAGTTTTCAGTCTTTTGTTTTTGTAGTCGCCTTCCTTCTCTAACCTGCGGATGCATGGTGTTACTGGCCTTAGCTTTACTACATCGATAGCATTCAAAAGTATTCGCCTGAGAACAACGTTAGCAGAGTCTTTTTTACTATAAATTTTGCCTTCACCGAGCTCCGCTGCGCATTTTTAATGAAGGACGGACAGCACGAATAAGTGAATACTACTCTCCCTACGCAGAATTATGTGCATTTTTGTATAAATAATCAGTAACTATGCATATTCTTGAAGTAACCGTGTAACACTTTTCTTGCAATTGACATACCTGAAATTCATTTACTCGTAACATTGAGTTCTCAGATACTACGACCGGCTGGTCTGTAATTGAATTATCATATCTCTGTCAGTACACTTCATTACTCTGACATTCGACCCTACTGTATACATAGGCTATGCATACGATCAATAATGAAACTTAGGACAAGACTTAATGAATTTAATTCCTCTGCTTAAAAAGAACGATTTTGTAGTCGTGTAAAAATTAACATCAACCTTAAAACAAGAAAATTCTTCTGATAAATCTCTCGTTGCTAGATTCCTTCAGAGTCACCTAAGAATTCTCTTTATCAAACACCATCTGATTAATTATCAGCCATGGATGTTTAAAACGTTTTCTGCGATTTTTTATATGTTGCGTTTTTATACTTGGTAGGCTACTACCATTTTGAGAAAATGCCGTAATTATAACTTACAGGATCCCATCTGAGACCAAATAGGCACCGGAGCTTTTTCCGTAATGTCTTTGCATGTATGCCTACAGAAGTCATTCATGATTTACGTGTGATCCTATCTGGACTCTTGATGGACGCACTAGCCACTAGAAGGTAAATGTAAAGGTATACCCCATAGGCCAGCGCGGATCCATCGGGGAACCGAAGGGTTAGCGCCATCAGTATACACGGCAACGGCTGAACGAGGGCGGATTGTCAGCCTTCCCTCGCCGCCTTCCCTTCCACCGAGTTAACACCCGATGTACTCACTCACAGTTGAGTCGACATGCATGGGGCGCTTGGGACAGAAACAACCGAAAGTTTCTGCCGCGGCCGGGAGTTATATATATATATATATATATATGTGTGTGTGTGTGTGTGTGTGTGTGTGTGTGCAGGGTTGGCAAATAAAACTGGTACCACCCTGTTTAATTGTAAATATTTCCACAACCTCTGGTCATAATGCATAAAATTTGGTGTACTTTTACAGTTATATCTTGATTGCAGCCATTTAAAGTTTCCTTCAAATTACAAAGTGCAATGGCGTCGCCTAGCGAAAGCCAGGCTACGGATAGGATGCGTTCGTACAAATTATGAGCTACTGTGTTTTATTGCCAAAATTAGCAAATGAAGCTTTTAATACAGTGTCTTACTACATTTTCTTGCTTACTATATTCTGCTTTTATAGCGTTACGGTGATATCTTTGTTTTATTTACAGTCTGTGCATTGTCAAGTAAATTCTATAGATTTTTTATAATATGGGCAACATATCGAAAGATGATCGTTTCCTAATAAAAGATTTGCATCTGGAGAATTCTTAGTGTTCGCGACGATTTCTCACAGATTTTGCGATCAAAATTTGGATTAGAACGGACCTTGAACGCCTGCTGAAGAAAGTCGATAGGCCTAGTTACTGTATACCGAAACGAAGGAGAGACAGCAAGGCATTGATTGTCTACGCTCTGTCCGGACCATGGGCGTATTTAGAAAGGCTTAAAGGCGTATGCTGAAATTTAAGAAGTTCGAAAAATAACTTTTATTCTATGTTCTGCAATAAGATACAGTTAAATTTATTAATACCACCTGTAAAATACTGACCGTAAATTTACTACAGCTGAGTTAAGTTCAATCCTCGGTCTAACCAGGGGCGCCCACACAAGGGGAAAGGAGGCAAATGCTTCCTGAAAAACCTAGGGGGAGGAAATTCCCTCTGAGTTTTGGTATCACGTTAGAGTAGTATATTAATTCGATAGGCCCCTAAATGACTGTGCAATTACTGGTTTTACTGCAGATAGATAAATCACTGCGAAAAGGCGGAACTTTTTATTTTCGCCCCAGGCGGCACTTTGTCTAGCTACACCACTGCGTACGGTGTAACGTTGGACTTTTCACTCCCTGGAAAACTGCTCAAAACAGAGATTCTTGGAAATTTTTAGTGGAAAAGGCTACAGTCAGCTAAGTCAGTGAGCTTGCCGATGATGATGATGATGATGATGATGATGATGATGATGACTGCATTTGGAAAACTTCTCTATCACGCTATAGTACTGCAATGGTAAGTCTTTGTAAACAAACAGGCTCGATTCGTTCAGCGGCTTCAGCCTTTCTTTGCGCAAATTAAGTTATGAAGCAAATATCCCCTAAAACAAATTTTAAAACATTTAGTGGTGCAACCAAAGGGAAGGACCAATTAAAGACCAAAGGCCAAATACCAAAGGGGTATGCTATGGATCAGGAGCATATATATGGATCAGGGGCATATATATATATATATATATATATATATATATATATATATATATATATATATATATATATATATATAAGGAAGGCTGTATTTTGTTCCAGCCTTTCTTATTCCAGCGTTTGTCAGTCACAATTCAACGCTTCAACGCAATCGCTTTCCGAGGGTCTATTTTACTCCTCGAACCGGACTAAATTTAGCCGCACACAATTTCTAATATGTATCCGGACAATTTTCATAAGTCCCTCGGGAATGAAGTACCGAGGGCATACAAATTTAATAAATAAATAATTATTTATTTATTTATTAAATTTTTTTGCCCTCGGTACATGCCCTCGGTATATGCCTATACATTACGACGCCCTTAACATGTAGCACGGTACTAGCACCCCTACCTAGTAAAACTAAAATAATCGAGGAAATAGCGGGAAAATAACGAAAGCTGCTCCGTAAAACACATTCTTGTTCACAAAATGTTCTGAATTTAATAAATGAATTAAAGCAAAATTATAATGAATCAAAGCTCAAAGCAAATGTTCGAGGTGTCCTTTTCTTGCGCAGACACATTGCACGCAGACGTTTGCGCCATTCTTCGATAGCATCATCCATGACGCTTTGTTCCAGGTCGTTCCAGACGGTGATCTTCTTCGCTCCTTCAGTTCACTGACGTTACAAACTTTGGTTTGGTTTGGTTTGGTTTGGTAGACCCGCTGCTGCATACCTCTGTAGTCCACTGGACTGTTTGGGGCCAAAGATCTGGTGGAATGAATGCAGGCGTCTCCTGCTGCAACAAGCCAACTGTCTGGTCGTCCTGTGTGATGGAGCATCGTCTTGCCGAAAGGCGAAGAAGTCGCCTAAAATGTTCCGTATTATACGCAGTAGCTCTTGCATCAACAGCACATCTCGATAACAGGCGCCATTGATCTTGTCTCCAGGCTGCACAAAGATGAGGTAAGTTCGGTCAAATTTTGACACGCCGATGGAAGCCTTCAGCGTCTGACTGAACGTCGAACGATGCGTTCTTGACGTTCCTCTGTAGTCATAGCAGACGCTCCGACACAACGTCTCTCTTTCTTGACGCAGATGACGCATACACCCGGTCGTTCTGTGGATTACAGGGCATGACTATCGTGAACATCCTTTCATCGTTAAACCATAGGAAGACATTATTTACTGTATATGTGCTTTACATGACAGTTTTCGCTATTTCCTCGCTTATTTCAGTTTTACTAGGTAGAGGTGCCATGCGCTAATTGCGTCGTAAATAATTTGTATATATATTATATACGTGTGTGACATTTTCCCCCGTTTATTTCTGAGTAAAATAATGAAAACGTCTTGAAAATCGGTTGACATTTGCCAAAGTTATCAACAAATATACAGTGAGGTAAAGGTACACACTCCATAAGCTCAGCGCCCGTACGGAGAACCGAAGGGTTAGCGCCTTCGGTTTGACATAGCAACGGCTGAATGAGGGTGATTGCCAGCCTTTACCTCGCCAGCCTTTCCCTCGACGCCTTTCCTTCCACCGGATTAACACCCGATGTACTCATTCACAGCTGAGTCGACTGAAGGCGCTTGGGACAGAAATAAACGAAAAGTTTCTGCCACAGCCGAAAGTTGAACCACGGACCTCAGGATTGGCAGACCAGTACGCTAACCACTGCTCCACCGCCACCCATAAATAAATATACAGTCATACACTGGCATATTTTATTGGGTCACGGTGTATAGGCCGATTTGCATTGCGTTATAAGCACCCAGGAAGCTTTGACATCCCTTGGCTGCTTTCTAGGCTCGCATGACCATTATGTTGACATAAAGTAAGTTACAACTTAACGAAATTCAACGACCTCATTTTCATAAAACACAACAGATGCAAATGTATTTTTGCAAAGCCAATGACGGTTTCTGAGTATGTAATTTTCAGTCCAAAGCTATGCCGTTTCAGTCAGCTTTTATCCAATCGCCTGTTGTTGAAGAGCTCGTGTGTTTGTTTGTGTGTGTGTTTGTGTGTGTGTTTGTGAACTTTGTGTGTGTTTGTGTGTGTGTTTGTGTGTGTATATATGCGTGTGTATATGCGGTGAATGTACGTAGGCCTACGACTGTCTTGTTTTGCATTAACGACTGAAGCATAAACTGATTGGATACCAAAAGCCATGAAAAACAGAAAGGCAGCTAGCTTGGATTTCCTAAAGCAATCGGTACAAAAGTGAATAGCACGCTCAGCCAAATGCATGTTTCATTTAATATTAATTAAGGTACATGTATGCCTCCACTTTATTAACATAAATCAGTTCTACGTGTTTTATGCGACGTCTTTTTAATTTGCTTAAAAAATAAATATCGTTGTCTTGTTTTGCATTTCTTTGTGAATGATTGTCCTTATGTAAGAAAATTTGTAATTTCTGTTATTAGAAAGCTGTTTTCAGGTTAATTCGTGGACAATAAAGCCATCAATTGAACAGCAACCTTCTGCAGAAGCAATTATAATAGTATGAAAAATAGGCTCAGTTTACCTCTATTTATGACATATCAAAGAGTGTTTATAATTAATGAGCAGCACATCCGCAGACCAAAGGCCATGCGCTGCAGCAAATAAGCTTAGAGGCTACGATTAATTAAGCATTAAAATCGTTGGTGCCTTTCAATCTTTCACGTTTTAAAACGAGTATTTAGCAACTGTTTCTTATGAGCAACAGCATAAATTCTTTTTAAAAATCCTATAATAAAGGGAAGACAGAGATATAAATTCATAGACAGACTGAGAGAAGACTTAGAAGTAAAGAACAACATCGAGCTCTGAGATTCACCAGAGATCGAGAAAAGTGGGAGTACATGGCGCCAACGACATATCAAGCCAACTGAAGGTGAATGAGGTCTAGCTAACAAGACCATTGGCGTATCCATAGGGGCTTTGCCCCCCCCACCTATTGGGCCGGGACCGGTCATGTGATTTGCGCATAACCGTTGAGTAGCTTGGGGTGAGTGGGTTGTATTATGAGATCGCGGACAACGGATGAAAGGAAAACGCGCTTGACGTAAAACGAGGTTTTTTGCTCGTCAAGACTTTTAAGACTTCTCGCCCAAAAATGTCGCTGTGCTTCCATTCTGGAATCCTGATTCATCATCATCGTCGTCGTCATCATCATCATCACACTCCGTAGTCTATTTGGACCGTCGGAACCGACGGCGTATAAGTGCTCGTCCATGACCCTTTCCTTTCTCTGGCCATGTGTATCGCATTATCCATCTTCTCTTTGGTCTTCCTCTTTTTCACATACCATCTGATCTTCCCATTATCACTGTATTTATTAGTCTTTCATCCCTCATTCTGCAGATGTGTCCAAATATTGATAATTTTCTGTATTTGATCTTCTCCGTAACAGTCATTGTTCGTCCCAGGTCTTTGCGAATCGTATCATTTTTAATCATATCTTTATAACTTATTTTCATCATTTTTCGATAACATTTCATTTAAAATGCGTTCAGTTTTAATCTGTCTGGTTTCTACATGGTCAGTGTCTTACATGCATACACAGTAAGGTAGATATCACACATGTGCCAATAATTCGCAATTTAGTGTCTGTGCTGATGTTTGAACTATTCCAGATTGTGTTCAAATTGGCACAAGTACTGCTTGCAATTCCAATCCGTCTTCTTATCACCTTGCTGCAGTCATTATCTTCGATTATTAGACTTCCTAAGTAAATAAACTGATCAACACATTCCAGCGTTTTACCATCAACATGTACAACAACGCACAGAAGGCAGGATATCATCCGTTGTGATAGGCACCCATTGTATTCAAACGAAAAGCAACATCCGCAGTCTGGGTGTAACCATCGACGACACATTGTCATTTGATGCCCACGTTGACAAAATTTGCATGTCAACATACTTTCACATGCGGGCTCTAAGGCACATCCGTAACAGCATCGATTTTGACACAGCCGCCTCAAAAGCCTGTTTCGTGGTCAGCAGTAGACTGGACTACTGCAACTCTGTACTTTACAGCACCTCGGGAAAAAACTTACAGAAGTTGCAACGGGTACATAACTCACTGGACAGGACTGTTTGTAAAGTGCGCCGAACAGAACATTTTACACGATCCTTGCTCGTCTCCATTGGTTACCAATACGATATCGCATTCAGTACAAGATCACGCTAATTACATTCAAGACAATAACAACACAACAGCCCAGCTACTTGACAGACGTCATTCAATTGCAGGGACAGTCTCGCCTACTGAGATCACGTGGTGCTAATAAATTGATAAAGCGGCGCACTCGCCTTTCTCTCACCGACCGTTCCTTCGCCAACGCTGCTCCGTCTGTTTGGAACAATCTAACGAAATCTGTCACTTCGGACTTAACTGTTTCGTTGATTGTTTTTAAACGCCGACTGAAAACTGCACTCTGCAGTTTGGCCTACACTGCTTAGGTCATGTGACTCACCCCGCACTTATGATTCTTCACTTGTGAATGACTTAATGTGCGTTAACAACCATGTAATAATAATAATAATAATTTGACTCCATTGTTGTTTCCCATCACCATCACTTTTGCTTTGCTTCTGTTAATATGTAATTCATATTCTTTGCTGGTTTGGTATAGCTCTGTGAGTTGCTTCTCCAAGTTTTCCTCACTCTCGCCATCAGATCAATACCATCAGCAAATCGTTGATCTTTGATTTGCTATCTCTTAATCATTACATCTCCTTGTGTTTTGGCCTCCATCTTCTTCATAATGATTCTTAAGATGGCAATGGATAACAAAGGTGAGATCGGGTCTCCTTGTCGACTGCCAATGGTTGCCTTCACCCATTCACTCAGTCCTTGTTTTATTTTTACCGCCATTTCTGACATATCATATAAACTTCTTATGGTTCTAATAAGTTTTTTCTGGTGTGCCTAAACATGCAGTGACCCCCACAGACCTTCATGCCATATCGAATCAAATGCCTTTTTTTAAATCAATGAAGCAATTATACAGACTCTATGATTTGCATAACGTTTCTTCAGCTATCAATCTAATGATTAGTATCTGTTGGATTGTACTACGATCTTTCCTGAAACCTCCCTGCTCTTCACTCAAGTTTTCATCGATTGCACCTCTTAACCTCTCCTGTATGTTATTCAACCTTATTTTGCATAGGTGGAAGATGAAGGAATTCCTAAAAAGTGGGGATTAGAGTTTAGTGGCCTAAGGGAAGTTTCATGCGTATGGGCCGATGTTTGGATTTCTGTAATTTTAGCATTTCATTAAGTCTCCTTTTTTTCGGTAATGCTATTAAGATGGATTCGCACCATTCTCTTGGTCATTTCCCGGTTTCCCAAATTGTGCTGCAGCAGAAGGTATGGGAAGAAACAACAAGGACGAAGAAGTCATGCATAAGTAGTGAAACATTAAAACTGTGGGAAGAAAGAACAACACTCAGAAAGATGCCTGGAGCAGAAAATACGGACAAGTATAAAATAATGTGTAAGGCTGTAAAGAAGAGTGCAAGATCAGACAAAAGAAAATGGATAGAGGAGCAATGTGACACAATAGATAAAACAATTGGAAGCAACAGAACAAGAGAAGCATTCAAGCTAATTAATAAACTTAAAGGAGATTTCAAATCATTGCCAAGAAACATAAAAGACAAAGCAGGGAAATTGCTTACAGAAGAAGATCAAATATCCAAAAGATGGGCTTAATACATCAGAGAACTCTATACAGACATCAAAGAGTATGAAAGCAACATTTTGGATGACTTAAAGTCAAGAGATGGCAGCCCATCAGAATGTGATAATAAAGATGGAATCTTCAAGGCTGAATTAAAAAGAGCAATAAAAAGACTAAGAAATAACAAAAGTTGTGGCATTGATGGAATTCCAGCAGAACTGATAAAAGCAGGTGGACCCCATATTATTGAAGAAGTGTGGAAAATCTGCAGCACAATTTGGGAATCCTGGTTACGCCACTGAAAAGATTATGAACGACTGAGTCTGCATCGTGCTTAAATCAGGAATTTATCTACAATTAAGTGAAAGCTGCATTTAAAAATTGGATTTGTTGTCAAAATTTGCTCTTTGGTGCAGATGTCAGTAGATTTGTGAAAATTCGTCAATGAATGGCTAAGATAATTATAATAAAGGCAAAATTCGAAGCAATTAACGAATTCAATCTTTTATGCCATCAGTCGAATGATGGTGGTTGCCGACCTTTCACTCACTGCATTCCCTTAAGCCAAGTAAGCGCCTAATGTGTAGACACCTGATGCTTAAGCGCCTGACGTGCTCGTTCACAACTCAGTCGACTCCGTGAGCGCCTAGCGCAGAAACAACCGAAAAGTCTCAGGCCGACGCATAGGTGTAGACCTGGATAAAAATGCGGGAGGTTCAACACCTATTCCGTTCTTATTCCCTAGACCAACTATCCTAAAAAGTGGGGGTTAGAGTTTAGTGGCCTAAGAGAAGTTTCATGCGTATGGGCCGAGGTTTGAATCTAGAACCGAATGACTGGCAGTCCAGTCAGAATCAATCCAGTGTTTTGGGGTAGAGCGAAAAATGACATGCTTTCCTCGCCGAATGACCTGCCTTTGGCAGTGATAAAGTGTTATTATCAATGAGTTTACAACATACAGTCAAAAATATATAATCAAGACATAATTATGGCGTCTGCTCAAGAAATTAATTCATGATTGCTCTGCGCTCAGCTGTCTTATAAAAACAGATATTGATAAATGTGACCTAAAATTCGAATTCGAACGCTAGGGTTAGACACAAACACGGGCTGTGCGTAAAGAGATCGAGGCGATTGAAATGGCGACTGCAGTGCCCATAATTAGGCATGCTAATGTAATAACCTGATTTCTATAGCGCTCGTGTAAGCTTATTTCCTGCAAATTAGCATTTTCCCATCCTGAGCCCCTGCCTTTTCTCATCATCAGTCCCTTTCTGTCCTGTCAGCAGACATGTAGCTGTCTAAGAAATACAATCTCTGAACGCCCAGGTATTGAACCCGGGCCCATAGAGCATCTCCCTGTTTCATAGCTGACGCTCTTCTGAGAGAGTCACCGAGACAGACCAGCTTCTCATTAAACATCGATTCGTTGAAACCAGAAACCGTCTAACGCTAAATTAGTAAGGTACAAAGTGAGTCTTCGAATCCGACCTCATCCAGTGCGTAAACAGCCTCTCTTGTCACCGTGAACAAGTGGCTGGTCAGCTCCAGCCAACGCCATTTGTTTCATCGGTTAAGACTAAGCAACAAGGAAAATTACATTGTCTTAATTAAAATAACATCCTGGAAGATAGCATTTCATTCTAGAATTTCACTTAGCATAAAATTAATAAAGCGGTCTCAGCACGCCACACCCCCATTTCCTGCTGAAATCTGACAATCTAATCTGTGTTCTTCTACCTTCAGCTGGAAAGGCGCTTTCTAATTGACCTGTTAACAAATGTTATAGAAGAGAATCAACTGACCTCGAATGCTTGGGAATGTTTGCCTGCCAGCAATGGATTGTACCCGGAACGATTGAATACCGGAATATCATCGATCGGTGGCTGTGTGGCAGGGGCAGTGGCAGGAGATGAACCTGGGTGGCTCATTGGCCGTTTCTCTTTCGTCTTTTTCCGTCCTTTGGTGCCATCATCTGCTCTCTGCCATTTGCATTTGCAGTTCCAGTTGGGCTGTAGGACACAGTGTTGACTCTATTGCCGAACACAGTGCTTTGCGTTTTCCCCATTATGTCTCTGAAATTGTTTAGAAGGTGAAATAATAGCTTCACTTTCATTCCATCTCCTTTCTATGGGAATGCAGTCATCCGAAGATCAGCTTTGTTGTCTAGAGGCATAGGCCTACAGTCAGTGCTGGGCCTTCCAGAATTTACGCAAGTTAAAACGGTTTTTTGCAATAGACGAAAGGAATGCGATTATGATAATATAATCAGACTACTTGCCTACTGAGTGATCGAGTGAATAGCAGTTAGTCCTCTTTCTCTCCCATCAGTCAACTACGCACAGGTAAAATCCTGCACAGCTTCATGAGGTCAAAAGGCCAGAGCGCCACCTGTCGAACATAAGGACACAGATGGTGGATCGATCGTCACAAGTTCAAGTCGCTGGTTGAATATCCGATTTATGTTATTATCAACATAATGCTCAGTTTCTTCCGATCTTAAACTTACTTAGCATGATTTAAAGTGGCTTAGAAGGCATTACTGCCTGTGTGCAAGCGACTAGAGGCACTACGGGGCGTGAACCCGCTCCGTCAGCCTGACGCTCCAGCACGTAACCCACTCTGCCATCTTCCGCCCCCAATACATGATTGATCAGAGAGGCCGTAACTTTTGACTTAGTCTCAAGTTTCATCTGTTGTTTCGTTTGCAGACAATCAGTGCACATTATTACACTGATGCTCGATTGTCCTTCGAAAAAAGTATACTGCTTACTATTGTCTTCGGTGTTTTTATCTAAAGTATTATTATTACAAAACGCTGCTTGCCTGGGTTCTAACCTCTCTCCAATTTTCTCGTTTTGTCACATCTAAAGCAGAAATGTCCTGCAGCGTTACGATAGATTGGACAAAGTTCGAGCACTGCTTTCATTCATACATTCATACTAGAGGAGTGCACGGTAATGGCTACCGCGGTGAAACCGCGGTAATCCGCACATTTACCGCGGTAACGGGGTTAAAACCTGTAATTTTACCGAAATTTGAATGGGGACGGTCAAAATATGGCTGTAGTATAGAGATGTGCGGGTACAGCAAACTGCCTACCTTACCCGTACCCATGCAAAAACTTCCTTACCCTACCCGTACCCGCGGGTACGGGTACAAGGTAGGGTTGCCAGATTTCCAAAGTCGAAATACGGAAGATTTTTCCGCGATCAATGCGCCCACTCCACTGTCCAGTTCATTTAGAATTATTATGGCTAGAGTTATGCTACTATACATTACTATAGAGTATACTTAGAAAAAAGCAACACTGTTCAATGCATTGCATCATCTGCATGTAGTGAATCGATAATATTACAAAGAAGTTATAAAAATAATATCATAGACCTCCTAACGAGTCCTAAGTTCCCATTCCTAACGTCAAACGGTTTACAGCCTTACAGTACATAAACAGGTAAGTAACAATTACGAATATACACATTTTATAGGCCCTACTCTACACTCTGTAGTGTAGTCTGTAGAACTTTGTACGCCCGCAAGACACTTTTGGCTACTTCAGAATCACGAAAATATAAAAGATGTACCAGTTTGTTCAGGCAGTCTGTACTTGCATAACTATGATTATGCTTTATGGCGTGATAAATTGAGGTCATTTCGGCATCCAACACTTTATGATGTTCGACAGAAAACGACTTAACGAAAAACGTCTCAATGCCAGCAAAAGTTGTAGGAGATCGGTCATTTCGGTCATTGTTATTGTGCTCAGAACTCGCTAAGACCGCCGTGTGCTACGGAAAAGTATCGCTTAGCCTTAGAGTCTACATAATGTATAGTAAGCTCTCAAAGAATTACCAGAAACACTGCAGAGGTACAGATATTCTGCTGTCCATGTAGGTCTGTTACCGTCTGTACTGGCAGAAATATTGATTCTTTTTGGCTGTTACGGGAGCGTCCGAGTCCATCGCATTGTCGGTAACATTCTTTTTATTCGACATTTGAAAACGTGAGTCACGCGAAAACGAAACTCGTGACGTCATGGATATGCGAAGCTGCCGTTGAAGTAAGTAAGAAGCAGAGGGCATTGCTGCCTGCCTCCGAGCCTCTTTTATCTTGTTTGATATTGTACTAAACTAACTAATTGTACTAAACTAGAGCAATTGCTTCTAAAAACTCTAATTTATTTGTTGGGTCTCAATACTACAAGTAGTTTCAGAGTTTTATTTAACGTTTTATCACGCCGGAAATGTTGTATTGTTTCGATTTTAAGCTGCGTCTCAATTAAGTCTATTGACCTAGCCAAATACGGGAGATTTGGTCTCCCGTGTGGCATCCGTCCGGGAGACGGGAGACTGGGCTGAAATACGGGAGACTCCCGTAAAATACGGGAGATCTGGCAACCAGTGGCGGCTCCACCGGGGGGGGACCAGGGGGGCCCGTGCCCCCCTATTGATTGCCTGGCCTCCCCAGTGGCCCCCCCAGTTGGGACCCTTTACTTAATGCTACATACATTAAACAACAAATGGTTGGCCCCCATGATTAGAAGTTGCCCCCCAACGGCCCCCCCACTTGCCAAATCCTAGAGCCGCCACTGCTGGCAACCCTAGTACAAGGACCTGTATCCCTACCAACGTTCCCTCTAAGCGAGAGGTAGCAATGCGCGCTGCGCTAGCGACATTGTGCAAGGGTCATTGTGCGTTGTGCAGTATTTTTACATTAGGCCTAGGCCTATATATGAAACGTAGAAATGCGAAGAAATTTCGCATAGCCTAGACTTTATATATATTGTTATTATTATTATTATTATTATTATTATTATTATTATTATTATTATTATTATTATTATTATTATTATTCCATGACAATTTATATAGTGATGTACGCATGGTTTAAGATCCAAAATCAAAATCGCTTTGACAACGCTGACATATCTATGAAGATCAGAAGGTGGCGATGTTAAAATCCACTGTGATGATGGAAAGAACTTTGCTGCCGTGAAGAAGTCCGGTGGAGAGTCCTTTAGAAGCGGTCCTTCAAAGAAACTGTAGCCCCACGAGGAACGGAAGATGATGTAAGAGTCCGCGAGTTGGTAGTAGGAGTCATCCACGCAGATGGTAGTAGCTAGGAGTTATCCACGCATATGTAACTCTCAGTGAGTTCCTGAAGAAGCGGTCTTCCGCAAGAAGATAGTTCCGTCGTCGAAATCGGCAAAACCGACGAAGCTGGAATATCCGACGACGTTCAGAACGACAGTCAACCGCGAATCCGCTGAATTTTCACGCGGCAGCCACTAAATTAATAATGACTGACATTGGCGCACACTCGACGGAGAGCGACCGACTTGGACTTCCAGACCGACGTGGATGGTAAGAGGACAGCACGAGACACGTCGGAAACTGAAGAGCTGAACGCAGTCCTCACGTAGATGGAGACTCCAGCGACGTCCAGAACGCAGTCGATCACCACCGCCTAGCGCTACAACAATAGCCAACATGGCGGCGTTTAGCCTGCAGCGGTAAGACCGACTGGATAATTTCAGAACGACGCGAAACAGAAGAGGACGGCTAAAACTCCTCAGCACACCGACGAATGAGAAGTAGTCTAGCCCTCATTTCCGGCGCAAAATTCACGGACAGAGCGTCAGCAAATGCCGATAAACGACGGCTAAACGAGGCACACACAAGTTGACACAACGTGTGCAGGCTGCCTATTTTATATATATATATATATATATATATATATAATCATCGATTGATTGAAATATTCCTATTATTGTCAGTAAAAATTAAATAGGCCTATAACGATTAAATCAGCAACGCAATTTCAATAGTTTTAATAGATGCTAGCACGGCAGCACCGTGAAGTTCTCTTGTACGGTGTCTATTTTAGCGTCAAAAGCGTGTTGAATTCTGTTTATGTTACCTTGCAATATTTGTAAACTCGTTTCCGATCGGTTGATATTAGAATGCGCACTATAAGTTTGTGCAATGTGCACCAGTATATTGCACACCGCGTTTTGGGTTAGGGTTAGGGATCTAGGACCTAACAACCCAGGGTTGTTCAACTGGCGGCCCGCGGGCCGGATCCGGCCCGCGGACCAGTTTCATCCGGCCCGCCACCGAGTTTGGGAAAATAACAATTTTAGCTATAGAACAGGTTATTACCGTTATTATTATGCAAGACAATTTTTTAAGCGCAGTAAACATGTCAATCGAGGCAAAGTCAAGAGCGCTTTACAAAAACGAGCTGTTAAACAGGTGCGTCTTCAACTGCTTCCGGAACCGCTCAGGGAGTGACTCAGTTGTGACTGTCTTCGGGAGCAGGTTCCACGAAGCAGGGTTGCCACGCCGGAAGGATCTGTCTCCGAGACCCGCTGTCCGAAGGGGATGAGGGACAACCAGTTGAGCATTGTGTCCGGATCGAAGTATGGAACGACGTTCAATCGCTGTAGTTCTCACGATCAGCTCGGAGAGATATGTCGGGCAATGAGGGTCGTTTAGGGCGCGGTACGTCAGCCAATGTCGCTTGAACGCCACCCGTTCGCGGATCCTCAACCAATGCAATCGGTCCTTCAGGAGTGGAGTGATATGTGCTCCCCATCTGGAGCGATAGATGAGGCGGGCCGAGACGTTCAGCACCGCCTGAAGTCGATTGAGTTGACTGTGTGGGACGCCGTATAGCACACTATTACAGTAGTCGACTCGAGCGACCACTAGTGCACGGACGAGGTCCGTCGCAGCCGAGGTAGGCAGATAGCGACGAACTTGTCTGATCCGACGCAAGTGGTAATAGCTCGATCGGATAATGTTATTCAGATGTTCTTCGAACGTAAGCGACTCGTCCAGGAGTACACCCAGTAGACGCAACTGTCTACTAGGTGCTATGACGACTCCCTCCACAACGAAGTCGGAGCGATCAATGAGGTGACGTTTCCGTGGAGTGGTCAGCCAGAGGAATTCGGTTTTTGACGGGTTCAAAGATAGTCTATTTTGGTCCGTCCATGCCTTAACTGCTGCAATGTAGGTCTCAGCTCGTTAGCGAAGGACTCCGGCTTCCGACGGTTGACATGATGAATATGCCTGAACATCGTCTGCATAAGCATGCATGGTGAATCCTTGTCCCTCTATAACACAGCCGATGTCGGCGGTGTAGAGGATAAATAGTAATGGTCCCAGAACCGACCCCTGAGGAACGCCGCATTGCACCCGGTTGGAGGTCGACATGCAACCCATCCAGCTGACCGACTGTGATCTGCCCACAAGGTAGTTGCGGATCCACTCTAAGGCTGCCCCCTTAAGTCCGTAGGACCGCTCGAGACGTTCATAAAGGATTCCGTGGTCGACCGTGTCAAAGGCGGCCGAAAGGTCAAGGAGACAGATGAGTGCCAATCGACCACTGGCCGCCGATTCAGTCAGGTCATTCACGATCCGCAGAACTGCCGTTTCTGTTGAATGCCTCCTGCGATAGGCGGATTGGTTCTTTGGCAGAAGGCCATTCTCATTCAAGTAGCGGACGAGCCGATTATTGACTAGTCTCTCTGCCAATTTAGAAAAAATGGCAGGTTCGAAACCGGGCGATAATTGCAGGGCTCCGCCTGGTCGAGTCCCGGTCGCTTTAGATGTGGATGAACGACTGCCTCCTTCCACCTCTCAGGAAATTCACTAGTTCTGAAAGAGGTGGCCATCAGGGTCGCGAGATACGGTGCAACAGTGTCTATAGACTCCTTCAACAACCACATTGGCATAGGATCAGCTTTACACTGTTTGCAAGGCGCATTCCTGACAATAGACACGACCTCCTCGATCGTCGGGGGAACGAAAGAGTCGAACCGGCGCTCGTCAATCTTTGGAACTCAGGCGGGTCTGCTTCTGCTGTCTTGCTCCTTATTTCAGCGACCTTTCGATCCAAGAACTGGTGGTAGTCTGACGCGGTGAAGCTTGACTGCTGTCTGCTTTTCCTGGTATCACTGCCAAGCACACTGTCAAGATGTCTCCTAGTCTGCTTGGGATCTCCCGTGGTGGAGTTGAGAGCATTGCGCCAATAGTGCCTGCCCTTTCTCCGCACTAGTGTCCGACTGGCCTTGAGGGCAGTGCGCCACCTGGTGTGCGCCGCTTCTTGCGCATCAGTCCCTCTAGCCTTCCTGAACGCTCGCTCAAAGCGTCTCGCTTCACGCCTCGCATTCCTGCAGTCAGCATCGTAGAATGGACGTGATGGTCTGTCCCGCAGCGATAGTTCCGTAAACGGAGCAAGCTCATCGAGTATAGATGTGACCTCCGCCGAGAAACTTTCTGCTAGATCCGCTGTTGACCTATTCGGGTCAACCGGTCGACAAAGCTGCGTTCGCTTGATCCTCTCCAGGAACTCTTCAAGTCGGAAGCCGCTCCACTTTCTCCGTCTAATCTCCGTGCAGGTAGGAGTAGGAGGGCCGGTGGTCGAGAGCGTCCAGTGGACTAGACTGTGATCTGACAGTCCAACCTCGGTCACCTCCAAGCTGCTTATGCTTTCTGGATCAGAGGTCAGCACAATGTCCAGGAGCCCTCCGCGCTCATGTGTCGGTTCGTCAACCATTTGCATAAGGTCGTAAGAATCGATCAGCCGACAGAATTTCTGTCTGTCGGGGTCAAGGTCTCTCTCAAGATGGATGTTCACGTCTCCCATGACGACGGTAAGACACTGGTAAGTGGCGAGTGACTCCAGCAGCAGCGAAAACTCATGGTAAAACTGGTCTGAGGTCGCTTTCGAGCCTGGTCTGTAAATGACTACAAGGAGGAATGGAGCAAACCCGCCGCCGACACGGCAGCAGAGATACTCAAACGTCGTAGCCTGTGTCTTTGTATCCACTTTGGAAAAGTGCAATCCAGGCTTAGATAGTAGAGCTATTCCGCCATGATTGGAGTAATTCACATCGTCAGCCCTGGCTGACCCAGGAATGGGACGCGCAGCTTCGACGACGCTATAACCAAAGCCCCGTAGTCGCCTCATGGACACGCTGTCGGAATCCTCATGCCAAGTTTCCGTAATCGCGAGAAAGTTGAGTTTATAGTCCTCGAACAGGTCCGGGATGTTCTCGATTTTGTTACTGACCGAGCGGATGTTCACCAATCCTCCCCTCAGACTCCGTGCTGAGAGGGTCGCGTGCCTTTGAAGCTGCGGGACGATGAGCACCGGGCGCTGTAGCTATAGAAATCCACGAGAGTTTACTTTACTTTACTTTACTTTTCACTCAGATGCTTCATCGTCAGCCATGTTGTTCTTGTTGATGTTTGCTTGTGCCATAGAATATTTATTAGGCTGTGTTTAATTTCAATGCGCTGCCTGACCTGCGGACAAGACCATAGATTAAAGTCTATGGACAAGACCACATAATTCTTCACCAACCTAGCAGCTGCCTGTGTAATGTTTAGTGGCAGAGATGTAGCAAGTACACAATGTTTCAAGTACAAGTACCTGACCTCCAAGTACAAGTACCTGGCCTCCAAGTACAAGTACAAGTACTTGCATTCCAAAAACTCCGAGTACAAGTACAAGTACAAGTACCTGGCCTCCAAGTACAAGTGCAAGTACTAAAAATTTGTACTCGAGTACAACTCGAGTACAAGTACAAGTACCAAGTACTACATCTCTGACTAAGAGGTTACTAAATTGCTTACTTTATTCACACTCCACTATTATAATATGCTACATCGTGCTGCCGGTAGTACCGCGGATGCGGTTTGAAAAATGCCGCAAAAACCGCAGAAATGGGGACGATCAGTCTCGTAGATCAATGATCATGCGTTCAGCCGATATCGGCGTAGCTACTAACTATAGCAGTGCATACCTTTCAGTTTCAAATTCAAAGGCCATTAAGTTGGACTGTTAGGTCAGGTAGAATTGAATTCAAGGTTTGAATTGAATTATTGGATCACTTGGCTTCCATTGTTTGTATGCATTTGGTAAACAATAAGGGCTGTGTGCTGAACTAAGACATGGAATGCAATAGACGGGTACGGGAACGGGAACGGGGACGGGCACCAAAATGCGGGGACGGGGATGAGGAAAGAGATTAGGGACGGGTTGTGATGGATTTTAAGTCAATGGGGACGGGTGGGGATGGAAAAAAGCTTTACGTGGACGGAGGGCATGGAGACAACAGTCAGTTCCCGTGCACACCTCATACGCTGATGCTGCGTGCTTGCTATCTGTTTCGCAAACTCATGACCATCTAACAGCCGTGTTGTTAGAACTTCCGCTAGAATAAATTATTCAAAACTGCAGGTTCCGCTTTGAGATATTTAGTGCACATAGCACTACAAGGTCAAGCGCCATCCCTAAAATAAGAAGCCATCTGCCGATGTTTCAAGCAAGTGTTGATTAATCATATTATAAACTAAAACGAACGTTAGCGATCATACATATTTTAATCCGTATCCCAAAAGTCTGGAACAGTTCTACCAGGCCATCTAAGATACCAAACGCCAGTCTCTCAAATTAGACATTTAAAACTGCCATGTCGAAGTTAGTGAGGACTGCTACTCAGTTTCAGTGGTTTTCACACAGCTTACTTAGCCTCCTAAACCACTTAAAATCACATTATTATTATTATTATTATTATTATTATTATTATTATTATTATTATTATTATTATTATATACAGTCTAGTGCCGTGTGAACATGCGAATTTAAGCTACGAAAAAAGACTTAAATATTGTGGGCTGACAACTTTTGAAAGGAAGAGAGAGAGGGGGGATTTGATAGAAACACACAAAATAATGACTGGGAAAGTAGATGTGCCATACGATCGATTGTATGACATTCTCCCTGACATAATCCCCCCGGACATTATCCATCCCCGGTACACCCTTTGAAATGACACAGCCGGACATAATCCCCCTTTGTTTACTCTGTGGACTTTGACTATAATCATTACCCACACCATTAACCAGACACTAAACACTAACCATAAACGATACTGACGGCAGCCATGGCATCAGATAACCGATAAGTACCTTTTAAAATTAAGATCTATTACTTCTTTGCCGCTTTGCCGGGAGGAATATGTCCTGGGGGAATAATGTCCGATGGGGATAATGTCCTGGGGATTATGTCCGGGGAAGGAAAAGAATGTCCGTACAGTATACCCATACGATCGATTCTTTACATTGGCACATTATAGTAGCACAAGAAGCCACAAATGCAAATTGTTTAAGCACGGGCTTGGTCGGAGAAAGAAAATTTTTTTAATGCAAGGGTTGTGGACAAATGGAACAGTTTGGACGAGGTGGGAGTGACAGTTGAAACAGTAAACGGATTCAAAGGCTATCTCGATAAACTAGTTTATTGAATGCGGAGAGTTGCTACAGTGGTTTTCACACAGGCTTAAACCACTTAAAATCATACAGGCCTAAACCACTTAAAGTCACATTATTATTATTATTATTATTATTATTATTATTATTATTATTATTATTATTATTATTATTATTATTATTATTATTATTTGATTATGAGTTAATAGTCATGCAATCAATCAACATGCAAAATTGTAAGAATGCAAAAATATATTATACGAAGGCTTCAACTTTTGATCCATCACATATACAGTGTTGGCCAAAAGTTTAGCATGGGCCTAGGCTTTTCAAGATCCATGTTACATTTTTATGTAATGTTGGCCGATGAAAAGTTTCATGGCTTTAAAACCTCAAGATTCTGTGAACAAAGTTTAATTTAATTGTAATTGGCCGATGAACCTTTGACTTCATACAAAAAAGTTGCTGTGAACAAAGTTTAGACATAGTTAATTTGTAATTTCTCTGCACCAAACAGTTTCAATGAAGTAATGAGGCGGATTCAAATTTCTAGAGCATTTTCGGCATTTCACTGTGTCCAGGCCACTCTAGAACAGTAAAGCGTTTGCCTTTGAACCATTTAGTGACAGTTCAAAGAGTGCGGCATGGAACTCCGCCTTGCATGAACACTTTATAAGAACCGATAGCAATGAACTGGAGCAACTTTCACTTTAACAATGCAAGCATTAAAATGGATGGTGGAGTTTTGTGACAATAACTTCAAACCTCCACGACATATGCTGCCAAAACAACCCATAACATAAATTTTGCTACATAGTTTGTACTCTGTACAAAATATTGTTTCTTTGATTTGCTAAGGCCTCGTGTACTAGGAAAGCTCGGCTAGTTCTAGCAGGTTAAATGAAAGTTCAATTTTATGAATGAGAAAGTAAAGAGAGTTTAGGCAAAAGTGAACGGGAAAAATATCAAACTTTATCTTCTAAACTTAGGCTGTTTCTGCGGGGCACGGACATTCTTCCCCGGACATTATCTCCCGGACATTATCCATCCCGGACATATTCCCGCCCGGACATATTGGTAATTCACAGGCCTACAACAAAATTTGTTGGAAGCTTTTGTCATTAAACTAGGTGATTCTTGTAGTTTTTGAGGTGCTGATTCCAAATATGCTATCAGATTTCTCCCATCACGTACCGTTTTTGGCAATTTCGATAAATTGAATTCTATTATACAGCTACAATGTTGGACAATTAAGTGAAATTTGCATAATAAAAAAAGTAAAAATAGAGTTACCAAATTTAATTTCTTTTAACAATGTGACAGTGAAAGTTAAAGCAGGTACATTACTTCTTTCTAAGAACACAATGGTTGGAATTTTCTCAATTTTTTCTCAGCAAAGGTCCACGAATAGCTCTTTCTCTTATGCGATGTATACCGAGTTCCCCGATGGAGAGACCAGCAGTAATCTCCCATCATGTTTACATCCCAATGGCCTTGGTATCGTTTTTTCCATTTCTTATATATCTTGGTGAAACCATTCACCTTGCTCTTCACTTACTGATCCAAGATTTTCTGGGGAAAATTTCAGGTGAGAATGTAACAAGTGTAGCTTCAGACTCATATGACACCCAAGTCTTTCAAACGTTTATAAACATGTTGTCAACTATATTTTTGCAGCCAGGGTCTTTCTCATTTCAAGAAACTTCAAAACTACCTGCTTAAATGCAGTCCAAGCATCCTTTTTTCTCAATGTCATCATTATGTCACAGCCTATGGTCCTGCAGAAGTTTTTGTATGTCAGGACCAACAAAGACACCTTCTTTTAACTTTGCTTCTGATAAGTGAAGGAATTTTTGTATAGATATTGAAATCAAGCTTCAGATGTTGTGAGTTCTTTGACAAATTGCTTCTTATGGTCCAATTTTATGTGTAGTGGTGGAAGCAGTACCTTTTTCGGGTCTACCAAACTTACGCGCACAATGTTTTTGCTTCCTGGTTCAAGATGTTTCTCACTTGTCGTATACCAACAAAAAGATGCTCCAGGAGCAAGCAAGTTCTTTTCTTTCAACCTGGAACCAAGACGTTCAGCTTTCTCTTTGGTTAAACATAAGTCTCTTGCTAGATCATCCAATTCTTCTTTTCTTAAAATGCTGAGGTTTGCTGCTTTCTTATTCGCAGTCAGATCCGGTGTCGAGCTCTTCACACTCAGAATCACTACTAGCTGTGCAAAGAGCTTGCAATGAATCTGGTGGGATAGGAACAGGGATACCTTCACCATGAGGTACAGGACGCAAGGCGGAATGCAGACTGGGATATGAAATTTCTTTCTTGTTCTTAGAATTGTACACACTGACATCGACAGTGCAAAAATAACAGTCATCAGTGTGGTTTTTCTGTTCTCTTCATGCCATTGGTACTCAAAATTTTTAAAATCTTTTCCCATATGACCATTTCCCTAAATATTCCACATAAACATAACCCACCTTATCTGGTGCCCAAGACTTTTCCTGGTCTCCGAGTTTTACACCAAAGTAAGCAAGGTACAGCTTTTTCACAAATTTCGTTATGTTCCTTTGATGTTTCTTGACCATAAACTCACCACATACATAACAAAACTGTCAGAACTATTGACACAAAGACGACTTGCCATTTTAAAATAAAAAACAAACAAATACTAAATACCACGAGTCACGAAGATGACTGAGAAACAAGAAGAGAGACGCCAGCTTATCAAATCAGACGACTTCCTAAGCTGGCGCCATCTGACGTCCGTGTAAAAAACTGTACGTGATGGAGCTATTTTGTGCTGATTTTCAAATTCAGCGTGCCGAAAAACATAAAGGAAAGACAAAATTATAGAAAAAAAGCTTTTCCTATGTAGGCCTGTGTAATGAACAATGTAAATCAATATCATAGATCTTAATTTTAAAAAGGTACTTATCGGTTATCTGATGCCTTGGCTGCCGTCAGTATCGTTTAGGGTTAGTGTTTCGTGTCTGGTTTATGGTGTGGGTAATGATTATAGTCAAAGCCAATAGAGTAAACAAAGGGGGATTATGTCCGGAAGTGTCATTGCAAAGGGTGTATGGAGGGGATAATGTCCAGAGGATTATGTCCAGAGGGAAAATGTCCTACACCCGTTTCTGCAATCTCATTTCAGAAAATAATAGTGGCAAAATTAACATCATTTTCACTTAAGACCTGCTGAAGATGATTCTATTGTACTATCATACAATGTAGTATATGCAGACAGCACTTTCCTAAGCTGAAAGAAATAGTGAAATATTGATGCAGTAATTTAGCACAAGTCATGGATCGCACTGCCTAAATTGGCGCTTGTCTTGCTTACAGATGATGGTAGTGATGATGACAATGACGATGGCGACGACGACTACGATAATAATGGCGACGATGATGTAAAAGCTATTAACTCCGTGGAAGATAGGCTAAAATTTAAAGTATAAATAAAAATATTGGATTCTCACTGGGGGGTTCGTGGTCATATTCTTGACCGTGTAATAACGCACGATGATTGCGACATTAAGAAACATTGGCGTTCATTTGCCAACAATTTCTAATCATTATCTTACTACCTTAAATAGGCCTATATGTGAAGTATATATATATAATATATATATATATATATACATACATACATATATATTGCACTCCCCTCTAGGTGTCTGAGGAGGACGTTAGGAGCAGAATTCGCTCATTCCCGCTGGGTCATCCGGAGGCCCAGATTGTTTGAGGCCACAAATTGTGGCGGAGCTCATCGCCTGCCCCGAGGCTGGCAGCAGACTGGTCTCAGCGGTATACGGACATTCTCCCTGGACATAATCCCATTCGGACATTATCCCCCGGACATTATCTCCCCGGACATATCCCCCGGCAAAGAAGTAATAGATATGAATTTTAAAAGGTACTTATCGGTTATCTGATGTCATGGCTGCCGTCAGTATCGTTTAGGGTTAGTGTTTAGTGTCTGGTTTATGGTGTGGGTAATGATTATAGTCAAAGTCCACAGAGTAAACAAAGGGGGGATTATGTCCGGCTGTGTCATTTCAAAGGATGTACCGGGGAGGGATAATGGCCGGGGGAATTATGTCCAGGGGAGAGAATGTCCTACAATCGGTCTCAGCTATTACGGGTCTAATAAACCTTTTTCTTTCGGGAACATGTCCTAACCAGGTCCGACCTATCCTCTTTGGGGGAAACCTTCTGGCCCTCAGGAAAAAGGCCGAGGGATTACGTCCAATCGCTATAGGTTATTTTAGCGGCGTTTATCCTCGAAATGTGCTGCAAACTTCGCCCTGTCCAGGGTATCTGATTACCTGGCCCCTCTGCAGGTAGGGGTAGGATGCCCATGAGGTTGCGAGGCAGCAGTACACTCAACCAGACGCTTTTGGACGCAATGCCAGCAGATAGCAACATTATTGTAAATCTGGATTTCAGCAACGCTTTCAACAGCGTACACAAAGATAGAATGCTCACCGCACTAGCGGACATCCTGCCCGAACTTTCGGCCTACGTGTCCTAAAATTTGGCGAATTTCTTCTGTCCTCCCAAATGAGCACCCAGCAAGAAGACCCGTTTGGCCCTCTACTATTTTGCCTTCCACTCCAGCCCATTCTGAGTAAAATGACAGCCACTCTCATTTTGAGGTATCTTGATGACGTCACCCTGGGCGGGAACGCAAACAACGTCGCAAGCGACGTCGCAGTCATCGAGCAGGAATGCGAATAGCTAGGTCTCTCGCTGAACCACCGCAAATGCGAGGTCATATCTAAAGGTCAAATTCCAACAACAGACACGTCGCTGGACCTTTTTCAGCGCATAGACCCACAGGACGCCATCCTTCTTGGGACCCCTCTGTCCACCACGCAGGCATTTGGGTCCATGATGTAACACCGCACCAACGAGCTAAAGATAGCACTCACTCGTTTGCCATTGATCGCCAAACAGGACGCCCTAATTTTATTTAGAATGTCTCTCACGCACTCAAAGCTTCTGCACATTTTGAGAAGCACGCTCTGCACAGGCCATCCATTATTAGAAACTTTGACGAAGCTGTGCGCGAGGGTCTGGGCCAAATCTTGAATCTGCGTCTTTCAGATAATCAGTGAGTACAGGCTACACTCTCTATTAGAGATGGGGGACTTGGGATTAGCCGGGTGTCTGCGCTTGCACCGTCTGCCTTTTTGGCTTCAGCTGCGAGCACCCGAGATCTCTAGTCGTCCATTCTCTTGAAGGCAAGTCTGCCTACGGACCCATATGAGATCGAGGCCATCGCCCAAAAGGGCAATGAGCCAAATTGATCATCCTGCATCGGACCTTCTCCACAAACAGTCCACCTGGGACCGTCCACTGGTCCTCAAGGAATTTAATGATCTGCTCCAATCCGACCAACGGCAGTATCATCAGGCACGTCTTAGGGCCGTTTCATCGGAGCACGCCGGGGACTGGCTCTATGCGCTGCCCATCGTTTCCTGCGGACTGCGCATGGACGACGAGGCAGTCAGAATCGTCGTCGGCCTCCGTCTCGGTGTCAACATCTGCGAGCGACACACGTGCCTCTGCGGAGAACAGGTCTCTGAAATAGGATCCCACGGATTGTCCTGCTCACTTGGCCCAGGTCGGGTGCCACGGCACACAATGATCGATGATTTGGTTTACCGGGCGCTATCTCGAGCGGGTATTTCATCTGCCAAGGAACCATCCGGTCTTTCGCGATCTGATGGTAGAAGACCGGACGGCCTCACTCTGATCCCGTGGCACGCCGGTCGCAGTCTAATTTGGGACGTAACTGTGGCAGACACAGTTGCTGCCACCCATCTGCCCATTACATCTTTGTCTGCAGGCGCGGCTGCTGAGGCAGCAGCAGTCAGTGTTGTATCAGTTAACTGTAACTGCAACTGAAATATCAGTTAACTGAAAAATAACAAATCAGTTAACTGTAACTGTAACTATAACTGAAAAATCCCAATAACTGTAACTGTAACTATAGCTAAAGATAAATAACTGAAATAGTTAAAATAACTGAAAAATGACAAACTTGAGAAGTCAAACACCACACAAAAAGATCTTCGATTGATCACAATGAAACTCTCTATCTTTCGAAATTATTTAGGTCATGTTTATGGACCAAATAATCTGCATGCCATTTTCAATTGTACTGATAATTATTATGTTAATGTAAATATATCTGAATTTGGTCGGTGGACTCGGAAAATCTCTGTATAGCCGGTTATTGTCTCCTCGGCTCTAAACTTTGCAGTCGGGGCCAACAATAGCCTACATCTATCAGGCGCAAGGGTCGAGCTCCTTCCACGATTTGAGAGGTTAGGGTAGGGTAGGGAGGAGGAAAACATTGGGGTTGTGTTCCCCACTTTCTCTAGGTGTACTATGGCTGAATAAACAGACCGCCAAATAGACCAAGCCGGCGGAGGGGTTTTGCTCCACTCTCTTTAAGACCTCCGCTCTCAGTGACTTGGAAACTTTAATTACTGTAGCCTAATTTGTCCACAAGGTCAATCAATGGTCAGCTTGACCTTGTTAACTGCCACCGATAAACAAAAACATTGGGATTTTAAAGAAAGTGATTTTCTTAATTTAAAGGTTTGGTTATACTTTTTCATTTGATTTTTGAATATAGAGATAGGCCTTATTACTTTTTAATATTTGTTGATGTAGATCTTAATATTTTGACATAAAATCGATATTTTAGATGGCATAGCAGCGGGGAATTCACATTTGCACAAAATGAAATTTTGGCTTTATATGACCCGGAATTAGATACCATGAAACTCGGATATATCTAAGCTTTTATCACACTCCCTTGAGCTTCGATATAGCGAAATTCTACAGTTGATTTTGTTTTACAGCATTCTTTTTTTTGCTCTTAAATTTTGTGATTCAAATTGAAATTGTTTTTGTTTTTTCACTTTCTATCTTTATATGTTTTACAGAGGTCGGTCCTTGTTCTTGATCCTTGATCCTTGGGGGTCAGTCCTTTTGGTTTTTGCGCTTGGGACGTAGGTCCTAGTCCTTATCCTTGTCCTTGGGGATCAACCTTGTTAACATCACTGATGTTTTGATGGACATGCATGTGATATATGCACATATAAGTAGATTTTTCAATCAATTAGAGAGAATAGAGTATTGCTTATTAAGAAAAAGCATCAAAATTTTGTTCACGTGTTCAATGGCGATTAACTGAAATAACTTAAAAAATAATTAACTGTAACTTAAACTGTAACTGAAAATGACAATAACTTTAACTGTAACTATAACTGGAAAATAATTTCAATAACTTTAACTGTAACTGTAAAAAATAATCAATAACTGATACAACACTGCCAGCAGTTCGTAAAACGGCCAAATAAGCAGACCTAACAACCGATTACATTTTCTTGCCATTGGCCTTTGAGTCCCACGTCCCCATTAGTCACGACGCACAGCTCTTCATAAAACAACTAGGTCAATCATCAATCAATCAATAAACTTCTATGGCGCCACTATCATAATGCTCAGGGCATCAGCCGATGGCGCACCAAATCCAAATAGAATTAGAGCCAGGTCAATCCAGAAGATCAGTCAGAACAGCGGAGGAGCAATCAAAGGGGGATAAGCCAAGTCAAACAGGTAAGTTTTAAGACCAGATGAGAAAAAGATGATAAATGTTTAGTTTTACTAGGTGATATTGGTAATGAATTCCAAAGCTTAGGGCCACACACTGAGAAACAACTAGTGCCAATGACGGTGCGAGAATAAGGAACAACAAATGAAAGTCCTCCCGAATACCAGTGGATTGAGTAGTAGGTCGAGGGATTAGTCGCATTTTTAAGGTAATAGGTTCATTATATAATATGGTTTTAAATACCAAAAGACAAATTTTATAATTAGTTCGGAATTTGATGGGAAGCCAATTTAGGGACTGTCTTGTTGGAGTTATATGTTCATTGAATCTTGAGTTTTGGATATGACTCTAACTAAGGAATTTTGTACTCTCTGGATATTCTGAATATTTGAATTTGTGATGCCAAAAAGCAAGGAATTACAATAATCTAGGCGACTAGATACCAATGCATTGGCTAACTGAATAAGAACAGGCTTAGGATATCTAAGTTTTTGCGATAGATGTCCTGAATATGATAATGAGAAATTTTGCAGACTGAATTTATGTGACTAGTGAAAGAGAGGGGAAGAGTCAAATATCACACCAAGGTTGCGAGCAGAAGTACTTCTAGGAACAACAGTGGAATCTCCTAATACTACGGATTTCAGAGATTCAAATTTAGTCAATTGAGCTGGAGTACCTAATAGCAAGAACTCAGTTTTTGATGAATTCTAAAGAAGCTTATTTGAATCCATCCATGACTGAATATTAGTAAAGACAGTGGATAGAGTCTTAAGGGATGAGATTGAAGAAGATTGATCAAAAGAGATGAGAATTTGAGTATCATCAGCATAAAGATGATACGCCACTTGATGTTCATCAAGAAGTGAACCCAAGAGGGTTGTATAGAGAGTAAATAACAGAGGTCCAAGAACTGAGCCTTGAAAGGGACAATAACAAGACAGATCAGTGGGAATTGAGAGAAATCATTTATTATCACCGATTGAGTGCGAGGATGTAAATATGAAGAAAACCAATGTAAAGCAATGTCAGAGATTCCAAACCAATGTTCAAGACGATGAAGAAGAATAGAATGATCAACAGTATCAAAGGCGGCAGATAGGTCAAGAAGTAAAAGAGCAGTAACTTTTCCAGCATCAATAGCCCGAACAATAAGATCATGAGGTCGTCGCATTTCTGAGTCTTCCGGAGACATTAGGAATGAAGTTTTTTATTCCAGCGTTTATCCATAGCTATCCAACGCTTCAACGCAGTATCTGTTCGAGGAACGTTTCCCGTTGCAAGCTTTGAAGAACCAGACGAGAGTTGACAACTTGACACACACACATTAATTTTTTTGTCCGGGAAATTTTTGTCATAAGACCTTCGTGAATTAAGTACCGAGGGCATTAAAATATATAATATACATATATATTTATATTATTTTTTAAATTTTTACTTTACATTTTAGCCTATCTATAATAAGCTCACAACAGAAAGACAAGAGTTCACTTAAAAGCTAAATGACTGTCTAGAAATTAAACCATTGACGTCACTGGTCATGCCTGATTGAATTATAACACTGCTAAAACCGTTTATTAACTGATTGTATGAACAAATAGAAAACATAGCAATGACAGCACATCAAATATGGTATGCATTAGGCCCATAATTACCATTGTCACCAAACAAAATATTTAAACACGCGGCTCAGTTGAAACTGTCATATGTTCTGAACCATTATAGGCCCTACTAGCACGGCTTTCAAATTGCTTACAAATAGTGGCTAACATTGTGCGGTCTTTAAATGCATACAAATTAAATGTCGGCCTAGCTGGTGAATTTGGTAGCTTCATTGTGCCTATCGCTTCAACTGTATTAATAGCATTAAAACACGTTCGTCACTGTACAACTTTTAACTATAAATCCATATACGGTTAAATAAAACATAGGTTATGTTTAGAAATAATTGCAATACGACACGTGGGAAAAGAAATAGTTGGGACAAGATGATCTGTATACAAGGCCACACTCATGAAGCAGGTCTGCATCAAACACTTACTAAGAAATTGCTTTTATTGGACTTAAGAAGATAATTGTTCTTTAATATAGACTAATAAATATCTAAAATGTATAATTAAACAAGCAAATGTGCAAATGTAATCCCCAACATTAGCAAAGCACATATTACATCTGTATTCAGGTTTTAGTACGACTGAATTTAACATGATTAAAATCCTGACAAACGTTGTTAATTATGCCCAATTAAGTAGTTGGATTTCAGGAACTTCTGCACTGATGCTGATAAAGTGAGAAAAATCCATAAAAATGAGGCTGAAGATAGTTATTTCTGACAGGTCACCACCAGATCATCATCCAATTCTCTTCATGTTTACTAAAAACACATTCAGACATAATAAAATAATAATTGCAGAAACATACTCTATTAAAGTTTAACAGTAATCAGCGATCCGCAAACCCTGTCCCACAAACCCTGTCCTTGGCGTGCACAGTACCGGTATTTTAATTGATCCGCAAAATCTTCTTAACATAATAACATTTTCCTAATTTTAAAATTGTGACAATTGCTTCTGTTCCAAAAGTTACTTTTCATGTTAATTCCATATAGGAACAGGTCGGATAAATGTATTCAAACTCTTCATTTCATAATCATCATAATGTTCCATCAAGTAGACGCCGAGTCCTGGTGATACCGTGGATATATGCTTCTTCAGTTTTCCCTGTTCTTCATAATTTCATTTAGCTCATTTATTTTCATGCGTATTGCTTTAGAAATTCCATCCAAAAATCTCGTTATTACCTTCCTCTTCTTCTAGATCCTGCCATTTTGCCAGCATAATCACTTCTTCCAGAGTGTCTCTGGTCCTCATTATATGTTCAAAGTAACTCAATCTCTGCCATAGCATTCTGGCTTCTAGTGAGATCTCTGGTTTGGCTTCTTCTGTTACTGATTTATTTGTTCTAGCTTGTCTATGGCATTTTCAAAGTTTCCTCCAGAACCATTGTTCAAATGCGTCTATTCGTGTTCTGTCTATTTTCTCAGTCTAGCTCTGGCTGTTATATAGGACTATTGGGAATACCATCGATTAAAATGTACTTTAAAGTACAGCTTTTTCACAAACTCCGTTATGTTCCGTTGCTTACTTTGGTGTAAAACTCGGAGACCAGGAAAAGTCTTGGGCACCAGATAAGGCGTGTTATGTTTTTGTTGAAGATTTAAGGAAATGGTCATATAGAAAAAAGAAATCTTTAAAATTCGGAGTTCCAATGGTATGGGAAGAATAGAAAAACCGCACTGACTGGGTTAGCAGAAGAATTTGGGATCAAATACAATAAAGACGATTGGAGACTTTTCTTCATTGATTCATTCAAGAGAAGCCTGAAAGCTGTTCTTTTGCACAACACTGACATATATTCTTTATTGCCTGCTGGCGCATTCCACTTATCTCAAAGGAATCAATGACAATTTGCAACGTGTATTACAAAAGATTAAATATCACAATAACGAGTGGATTCTCTGCGGCGACTTGAAAGTTTCAAGTATGTCACTGACAGCAGAACAGCAGAGTGGTTTCACTAAATTCATTTGCTTTCCTTATGAATGGGACAGTAGGGGATGGGATCAACATTAGACCAAGAAAATATGGCCAAAACGAAGAAATCTTGAACCATGCAGGAAGCAAAATCATTGTGCGCGTAAATTTGGTAGACCCGAAAAGGTACTGTTTCCACCACTACGCACAAAATTGGACCTTATGAAGCAATTTGTCAAAGCACTGGAAAATCTGAAACTTGCTTTCAGCACATTCACAAAAATGCCCTCACTTATCAGAAGCAAAGTTAAAAGAAGGTGTCTTTGTTGGTCCTGACATACGAAAACTTCTGCAGGACCAAATGATGACATCGAAAGAAAAAGATGCTTGAACTGCAATTAAACAAGAAATTGAGTTTCTTGGAAAAGAGAAAGTCCTTGATTACAAAAACATAGCTGACAACATATCAAAAACTTTTGAAGGACTTGGGTGTAATATGAGTCTGAAGCTACACTTTTTACATTCTCACCTAAATTTCTCGCCAGAAAATCTTGGATCAGTAAGTGAAGAGCAAGGTGAGCGGTTTAACCAAGATATTAAAGAAATGGAAAAACGATACCTAGGCCATTGGGATGTAAACATGATGGGAGATTACTGCTGGTCTCTCCATCGGGAAACTCGGGATACATCGCATAAGAGAAAGAGCTATTCGTTGGTTTTTACAGAAAAAAAGAGAAAATTCCAACCATTGTGACTTTATAAAGAAATAGGCTACTGTACCTGCCTTAACTTTCACTGTCACACTGTTAAAAGAAATAAAAATAAATAGGAGTTATTCAATAAACATGTCAGACACAAAAAATGCCTTGTGCACTGTGCAGTCATAATGGCATAATGAATCTGGACAGACAAGCGCCTCCACTTGGCTCTCAACATTCTCATCTGTCAATCGCTCGTCCTATGCGCGGCCATCCCATGCACGGCAGAGACTTGGACTCCGTTGTCAGCAGATGAGGCCTTCCACACGGAGTCTGCGTCTCATCCTCGGTATCCGCTGGTATCACCATGTGATCAACGCCGACATCCTCCTTCAAGTCAGACTTGGACCATTCCTCCCCTCTGTCCGTAAACGTCGCCTAGGCTTCAGGCATATAGCCCGCTTTGACCAAACCACACCAACAAATCAGATTCTACACTGCTACTTTGACCTAACCTCAAGCAACCTACCAGACTACTTAATTGTGGAGACGCAAAGTAGAGAAAGAGATGGATTAACCAGCCTCAGTAACAAGCTGGCACTAATTCTGCATCTCTGTTTCATCAAGCCATCACACTTGGCCATGGTCAAACGAGGATGCTACGGTCCCCGCTGGCTACTCGTAGATGATGATGATGATGATCATCATCATCATCATCATCCTAGATGATGATGATGATGATGATGATGATGATGATGATCATCATCATCATCATCCTAGATGATGATGATGATGATGATGATGATGATGATGATGATGATGATGATGATGATGATAATGATGAAGATGATGATGATGATGATGATGACGATGATGAGCCAAAACGGCAAATAAGGTTATAGAAACCTGTGACCTTCTAAGTGTTGTCAAGAAATAACAAAGGCCAACAGTCAATTTTGGAATATTGCTTCAAGATCTGCGTTTCTTGTTAAACCTTGTAATATTCATTTTTCAAAAGAAGTTTAGTGCCGCTTTCTTTACAATTCCCGTTAAATTACTAATTTTAAAGTAATCGTATTAAAGCAACGCTTATAAAACAAAGATTTGCTATGATTTGCTTACCACGCCTTCAGGTGAAAAATATGACATTCGTTCTGGAAAAAGTTTGTATCTGTAGTTATTTTCGTTCCTCCAAAATGGCATCGCTCTTCTCATTGCACCCCAGTCCTTAAAATATTCAGCCGATTATCAATCAATCAATAAACTTCTATGGCTCCAGGGCACCAGCCGATGGCGCACCAAATCCAAATTGAATAAGATCCAGGTCAAGCCGCAAAGATCAGTCAGAACAGCGGGGAAGCAATATAAGGGGAATAAGCCTAGTCAAGCAGGTATGTTTTAAGACCGGATCTGAAAATTATGAAGTTGGTCATACACTGTCAATCTCGCAATGCAGTCAGAGACTAAGAAAGTATTATATAATATGGCGTATTTTAGCAACACACATATAGGTAAATCTTCTGCGTATAATCGAATCTGATAAAAACATACACAGCTACCCAGGCATAAATAAAAACAATGTACCTTGACCAGTGGCAAAATCTACTTACCCAAAGTAATTTATTCGAGTTTCCGGAAAAAATAATTATTTAACACTTACGGGTGAATTTTGAGGATAGTAGAATTCTGACGGATTTTCGAAGGGTGCTTCTCTCAGTGGCGGCGCACTGAAATAATTGGCCGCTGGACTCCAGTGCATTCGCGAAGGCATTGGAACTGGGCCCACTGGCCAAGGCATATCGTCCAATGTCTCATCTGGAAATTCCTCGGTAGATGTCGCTGGAGTCCATGGCCAGCACGCTCTGCAGCAGAATGGAAAGAATCCAGGAAAGCAGCACCCGCACAAAGCCAGAGAAGTTGCCAGCACAGCACCCACGGCTCCAAGAGCGATACCAAGGGATAGCGAGATGATCCTTGCTTCTTCTTTAAAGAAAGCACAAAATGCACGGAATTTTAAAGGCAACTGATTTGCCACTTCTCAGATATTTAACCCTACAAAATCTTTATATTAGGCCTACTAGATGGATTATAATAATTAATTAAATAATTAGTTGATACATTAAATGTAAGTAAGCTTTTAATATAAAGTGCTTTTAGACTCTCGTGTGTTCTAAACCTGTAAAATCGTGACTCATGTTTTATACAATAGACACTTAGTACTAAATGATCAGTCTTAATTTCTTAAATCATCCCAAGTCTCTAGATAATTATTGCTCAGACCATTTATTTTAATTCATATTACCCTTTTGTCATCACTGAATCGTGTAAGAAAGCTTCTTAAGAAGACAAATTGATCAGACATTTAATCTCGTATGTCCTCAGCTTGAGCATATTCTGACTAATTCTTTTCAAACGCAGTAATCTTAGTTTGTTTTATATTTTATTTTCAAGACTGACGTTTTCACTATTCTGCTTCCCTGATAACAGGTAGGTCTATCTTTGAAAAGCGCATAACTTCGCTTAGTAAAGGCATTACGAATACCATGGAGTAAAATATGACCAATGAACAAATCTATAGAATAGCTGGAACGGAAAGGAATTATTGAATCACATCAAGTCCCTTAAGCTGCGCTACTTTATGAGACTACAGCACGACAACACAGAAAGCTGTGTAAAGACGGGCCTGGTGGAAGTAGTTAGAAAGCCAGGGCGAACATAGCTCTGCTGGTGTGACAACATCGTGAATATTATTGACCGGATTGTGTGGAGCTGAACTTTTGAAAGTTGCAAGAAATAGAAACTTTAGACTACTACCCATCCGCGATTCCGCGCAGCCTAACGTCGTGCGACGGCGAACTGATATGATGCAAGGAATTAACGTGATGATCATGACTTAAGTTAGCTCGCACTTCTTCAGAAATTGTGCAGATGCAAAGCAAGAATGCGCAAAATTTCGATTTCTCTGTAGAACGAAGGACAGAACGCAAAGTTTCTTTGAATGAATCTTGACCACTTACTTATTCGACACTTATCAACTCAAAGGAAGACAGAAAATATAATTAATGTTTTGGAAATTTTTGGCTTAAGCAAGAAAAACGTGTAAATCATTATGTCGGACGAAACTTTTAAATTCATCAGATATTTTTTACTTAGCCACCAATTTTTTAAAATTTCAGATACGCTCATGCCACGATAAACATTAGTTAACGCAGTTTTCTTAAGATATGCTTCGATTTGTGTTGGTGCAGCACTATAACCAAAGACTAAAACAAAGGCTGTTTTCCATTACATCGCCGCTACTAGCTGGAGAAATAAATAAATAAATTTTAACTCTTAGAACAAAGATCTCCAAAGTGTTTTGCTACGGGAAATTATTATTGGTATTTACATTCAGTGTTTAGAATTGCAGACAAGCTTTGCAGTAAATTAAATACACACCATTTTGGCAATAGTATACATAAAATCGCCTAACACTTTCTCACATTAAAATGTAGCAGTTAAAAGACAGATCTTTAACTAAATCCAAAATATCAACATTGAAATGCCGTTGCCATTTGTTTCAGTTCAGTTACGTTTTGTTACTTTGCATGTAATGTATAAAAAGATGATGATGATTTTGAACACATAGGCTTACCTGACTGAAGAGTTGAAGTCAAAACGATGGAAGAACGGGTCGTTTTTGACGTTGTAGAGGTCGCAGTTGATGCAGTAGAAGTCGCAGTTGATGTTGTGGATGACACTAGAAAAAAGGTTCACATACTATTACTGTACATACTGTACAAACAGACCGTTTCAAATTTTCTACTTAGCCACCAACCCTATTAAGTTTTAAGGAGGCGCTTGTGCCAAGATAACACATCTTGACAGTGACGTAGCCAAGAAAGAAGTTTGGGGGTAGGCTCCCCTGGCTGCCAACGAAACAAGTTTTTTAATGTTTTCATACATTTTTTATTTTCGAACGCGGTTTTGGGGGTCAAACCCTCTTGGCTGCCGACCCAAAATAATTTCTAAGCGCTATAGAATGTAATGATGTAAGGTGACGACCTTTTTTGCTTTCAGCACATCTGCAAAGGAAAAAAGTACAAGAGGAAGATGAGTATGACCTTTTTTGTTTGTCAACATTTTTTGAAGTTGATTATTATCAAAACCAAAAACCCCATTCCGGAAATCTTGACAACGCCACTGCATCTTGATTTAGCACAGTATTCTTAAGATATAGATTTATTGTGTCTGAGAAGCACTATAATTAAAGAGTAAGCAAAAGCTGTTGCTATCGCTACTAGCTGGAGAAACAACCTGTGCTAGAGACGGTCAAATACTATGTCTATCGGTAATTACATAAATTAAATACACACCATTTTGGCCAAAATTATACCTAAAATCGCCTACAACTTTCTAAAATTAAAATATGGCAATTAAAAGATACGAAATTTAGCGAAGTTCGAAATATCAACATTCAAACTCGGTTACCCTTTATTTACAAGTAAGTTACATTTTGTAACTTTGCAGTCAATGTATAAAAAAGCGATGAAGATGATTATGAATACATACCTGACAGAAGAGTTTCAGAAGAAGCCGAAACGGTGGAAGAAGGGACTGCAGTTGACATAGATGTTGCTAGAGAAAACATTGACATATTATTACTTCACATAGCCTACTGTACAAACTTGAATCATCCCTTGAATTATTACTAAATTGTAGCATCCCGAAAGGATTTTCTTTTAACCACAATAATTATTATCATTGTATTATTATTATTATTATTATTATTATTATTGAATGGTATTAACGACAAGAGAGTTCTTGAATAAAATTCGGTTGAAACGTCTTTGGCGGAGATAAGTTTCCTCGTGAATGTCACCACAGACCAATGAAATTCGCTGGCCTACAGCGCTCAGGAATTATTCTTCAGAGCAGATGAGCTCAAATAACTCGATGGCAATAGACACGAAGATGTGACTCCCAGAAGAATGATATACTTGGCTTTCTTCCAATCAGCGGAGAACTCTATCGCATTGCCAGGCTTTTGTGAGGTGACTGAGAATTTTTCAATTAGCCAAAGAATTGGAAACAGAAACAGCCCATGCGGCGCATTTTCCAGGTTTCTATGGACTAAGCGTGAGGCCGTCAGTGAGTTTCCCGACTGACTTTGTCATCCCCACTGCCTTTTTGACACACTGAATGTCGACGAGTGGAAAGGACAAAAGACGATGTCATTAATCTAGCTATCGATGTTGACCAGAGTTCTTCTTTTCTAGATTGACCGTGGATTTGCCTGGCGTCGACTTTTAACTTAAATGACACGAGTGTGTGTTGCAGATAACACTTCCAGGGCGATGGTCAAAGGCGACTTGGATGTTTTCGCCGTTTAGTTTAAAAGTCCCCACGACGTGATTGGCTGTGCCTAAATCTAGACACTCTGTAGAGGTCTGAAACTGCGATTAAGCGAGCGAACGCGGGCTGTTTCATCTGAATCGATTAGATTAGAAGATTCGCAAAGGCCAGTTCGACTATAGTGGTGTTCTATGAGCGCTGTTTAAAGGCTACTGATGGTGACGGACAAGGACTGCCAAGAGAAAACATCGTTCCAAGTATTTATCGAGAATCGAGTTGTACTTGGACGCCATGAGGGGACGCGAAAAGATTTTGTTTCGTAGAGCGTTTGAGTTGAAACTGAGGACAGGAAGGCGGGTAAACCTCTGGACGTGGACAATTATACATTAGGACGAGAGGGCACTTGTTCCTGGAAAATCCAAATCTATATTTGTAGCTAACTATACTTTGGATTTTGATCAATATTTTATACTAAGACACTACTTAATAAAAGTCTAACAGTGCCTGATTTTGTTTAGCTTTTACCAGTCATTCTGGCAATATTTAAAAATGGTAAAATTTTGCATGTGAAACCTTGCTAAAATATTAACCGTGACCATTGTTGTGTTATGCCCCCTGGAAAAACTTCTGTGGGCGCCCATGTGTCTGGACACGATACCTCTAGACTTTACGGGCAGATTAGCTCGAATCAATCGAAAATGGCGGTGGAACTGATGTTGGATCAGAGTAGGCTGCCCAAATCAACACGAGTAGGGTGATTATAGCAAGGGGTTTGAGTACGATTGACCACGTACCATGGCAAGGTGATCACCTACTGTAGGCAGATGTAACAGTCTGGGTGAACTGAGACACCATTTCAATATTAGCAACGCATCCTGAGATAAAATTGTACCCAGAATAAGAGAAAGATGAAGACTGTCCCATGTCATCTCAAATTATTATTATTATTATTTTCATCATCATTACCATCATCATCATCATCATCATCATCATCATCATCATCATCATCATCATCATCATCATCATCATCATCATCATTACTGTTTTTGTTGTTGTTGCTGCTGTTGTTGTTTTTGTTCCTGCTGTTGTTACCACAATTACTACTAGCAATAAGAGAAGGGCCGTCGAGAGAAATCCGGGCCGGGGAACAAATATTGATTCCGGGCCTCTTGTTTCACTCACCATATTATCATATGGTATCATTAACACAAAATTTCAAGGATACTAAAATTGTTTTTTGTAATTTGGAGCTGTCTATTAATTTCGTTAACAATTTTGGGGGCAATTTTTGACCCTTTCCCCTTGTCGACAACCATGGGCGTATTTAGAAAGGCTTAAGGGGGTACGCTGAAATTTAAGAAGTTCGAAAAATAACGTTTACGCTATGTACTGCAAGCAAAAAAAGGTTATCACCCTTCTACAACGTATTTACAAGCAAAAAAAGGTTAACGTCGGCGTAACAGTCTTTAAGTGCAACCGAATGGAAGGACGAAAGACCAAAGGCCAAAAACCAAAGGGTTACGCTATGGCTCAGGAGCGTACCCCCTAAATACGCCACTGTCGACAACTGTCAACTTTCAGTGACCCCCATATAATATGTCAAAAACGTTTTACCCCTACCACTAAGATCAGTGACGGGTCCCCCTAAAACGCTTAGATGGCTATTATTTGTACGGTGATTAACCTTTTTCCCTTTCTTTTGTTCATCAAGTGTCATAATGCGTTGGCGATGGCCTTTTTTGCTTGTCAGGCTTTTTCCGTTGTAATAAATAGTATTCCATAACATTTCCTGTTTTTTTATCATTTGTAATAAATGAAATTGTTGACGTCAACTTCTCTTGAACTCTCCCCCTCACCCCTGTCAACAACTGTCAAATTTTTTCAAACCTCTTCTTTATTTTGTTGATGTAATTTAAAGACATTCCCTTTGTTGCATTTACTATAGCCTCCTCCTTCAAATTTTTTATCACAAATTATAGGTAGGCCTACAGTAGGTAATTATAAATAATTATCTGTAATAGCGTTAACAACTTGGCGTTTATTTTAAATCGTGCCTCAGATCGAATCTGATCCTCGGTCATAGTTCAACAATAAGTTAGTAACAGCATTAAAGAGTTAGACTTACTTTTCTAGCATTTATTTAAATTTTCGAAATTTTTAATTTTTTTAGAAAATTTCGATTTTTGTTGTTTTTTAGATCATGATTACTTATTTAAATCACCCTCACTCTCCATGAATGACCTTTAGGCCTACACATGATACGCACTTTTTAAACTATAGGTTCCCTAAGCAATCTTCTATATTGCGTAGATATATCATTTAATAATTGTTTTTTATGGTTGGTGCGGATTCTTTGTTTACCGCCGGGCCCATGTAATAATAATAATAACCTCTGTCCCCCTCTCGTCGGTCCTGAATAAGGGTGGCAATGATCACGTCTAATGTCACTCTCCTGAGTCCTCTGAATCAAGCATCTCTCAACATTTGCAGCAGCGCTTTTTCATATGCCGCAGTAGAACTTTGAAACTCAATTCCAGCATCTTTCCGCTGTCTACACCACGGTCAAGCAACATGCTCTCATTCACAATTTCTTCACTTCTTGCAACATCTCAAGTTTTTTCCCTTAAAAATATCATTTCTTACGTAGCCAAAACGTCCAAAACACGATGTTCCTTTTGATAAAATGGCACTGCCTCGCAGACCTCACAGCTATTTAATATGTAGATAAAGTGCATAAGAATGAGTAGCTACTGAGCTACTGCTTTCGCATTCGCTATATAAATTAGCGAGATTTTACTTACTCTACTTACTACTACTACTACTACTACTACTGCTGCTACTACTACTACTACTACTACTACTACTACTACTAGGCCTTAAAATCATATCCTCCATAGCTGTAACAACCTAGCCTCACTGCCCTTTGGACGTTGACTATTGCCTGGCTGATAACATACCTTCCCCATAGCTATTTTAAGAGAGGCTGAGCGCCTAAGAATAAGCAGCTACTGTTGTGCTGCTTTCCAAAGCGCTATAGAAATCCACGAGATTTTACTTTACTTACTTTACTTACTATTAGAATGATTTAAGACAGTGTTAGGATAATTGAGTATCGCGTTACGTAGCTCTGAAAATCTGCTACCCCGTTTTATGCCTTCTATAATCTCAGGTAATATTCTTCAGAATTAAAAAAGTTCCACTTACTGGTTTTTGTCGTGGCTATTGTCGGTGTTATGTCTTGACACACTCCTAAGTTATTGCAAGCCTAAACAATTCAAGAAAACTGAATTGAACTAAAATGTCTTTTTATGCATCTGGGTTATCTAATTAAATCTAAACAAAACACGATATTTCCTATCTAATTAAAGGAATGTTATCTATGATACAGGGATTTAAATGGTACAAAATAAGATTTCTTCAGTCAAAATATGTGGTTGACGCATATTACTGTGACCAGACCTTTAAATGTGTGAAGAATACACTTGGTCGTTGTACAGATAATCATGAGAAAAAATAAATAGTAGCAACCAACAGAATTCGCCATTAAGCGACTTTGACCAATTTGACAAAACCGTTGTCTGATTGATGTCATGCTATCGGTCATAGGGCCTAAAACTCCCTAAGCACAAATTCCACATCATCGCCGAATTTCACCTGATAAGGCTCACTGCATTAGTCCTCACTCAGCTTTTGAAGTCCTGTCATTTACTACGCTGTTCCCAGATGCGCAGCGATGGTATCCGACGCTCCGGGGCCAGAACATACTGGTGGCTTCCCTTCAACTTTCGAAAATCTTGACGAGCAAAAAAGGTCGTAACTAATTTTCTTTCGGTGCCCCCTCAAATCTGCGACAAAAACCCTGACGAGCTAAAAATACGTCACTTATAATATTTATTCCACTACGAGTCGAGTGATTATGACATATTTGCCTTTTTCTTTTTGCTTCTTTTTTTGTTACACTAACCCAAGACCCGATGTTGGCGCCCCCAACCTCGGCGCCCCAGGGCGGCTGCCCCCGGTCACCTCCTCGCTACTCCTCTGACTATTCCATCATCAAGAACTTTATCTTTCCCGGCCCCTCTACGTTCTTTTGCAGGCCAGAGAGAAGCCAAAGACTCCTCATCACCCATACCCTTAACTTCAAATTACTTAGCTCTCGGAGCTTTCTCTCCAGTCTAAATCCTCCCATATATACTCTTATCGTCTCTACAACGCTGCATTCCGGTCTCTGGATCACCTACTGCAACGAACATATTTGCAAGTATCGCGTTGAGTCCACAGAATGCTGTCTTGGCCATTCCTAGTATTGATGCTATGTCTGTCCCATATTTTCCATCGCTGGTTATCATAAACCTAAGTATTTGAACTTCGCCACTTGTTTGATTTCATTGTCATTTAGCCTTATTCTGCAAGTGGGTGTTACTAATACCTAAACTAGACAAAATAGATAATGAATTTGTAAAAATCTTGTACGGTATTATTTTGTAGTCTTAAAACCCAAAGACATTTGACAGCACCAAATGTTTTACTACATAGATAGAGCTTTGATTTCGCAAGTTTCACGTAGTCATGCTGAACAGAATGCAGAAATGTTATTGCACATTTGGTGAAGGCTGATAATTCATTTCAGACCTACCTGGTCAGGCAGGCAGCTAGAACAACTGGCGTTTAAGACACTGCTGACATTAACACACTTTTGATTGATACACATCTGAAATGCAATCATATGTTGATAGCTAATGTCATAAAGTTAGACAAATTATCTCAGAGTATTTAAATTAAAAACTTGCATGATATCTACGAAACAATTGATAGGGGTTGGTGTTGGAACAAATGAACACTGCCTTAGAGAAATCTGTAGGCCTATTGGATAAAGATTGCATTGCTGGTTTGAAATCACAGCGAACGTTTATGTACTCTTCTTCTGCAGGAGTGAAGCAGAGAAAACTAGAAGGAGCTTCTGATGCAGATAGGTGATGTGGATAAGTAGTTTGAATAGTCGTTGTCAATTTCTGATCATTTATTAGAATGATAACTTAGTCAACTAATGTAAACCAATCAGCGTATCATTACTATATATACACTGTGAACCAATACAAGCATGCCACTGTCCATAACTTTGCCAAATGTGAACAGATTTCCTAAATATTTTCACAAATTGATTCATAAATAAATGGGGACAATGTCATATATCATCTACGATGCCTTTAACGTCACGCGTAGAACCCCTAACTAGTAAAGCTAAAATAAGCGGGAAAATAGCAAAAACTCTCATGTAAAACACAGATAATGTTTTACTGTTCAAAAATGTTCTGAATTTAATAAAAATTAAACAAGTCAAATCTCAAAGCAAATGCTCGAAGTGTCCTCCTCTTGCGCAAACACATGAACGCAGACGTTTGCGCCATTCTTCGATAGCAATGACGCTTTGTTCCAGGTCGTTCCAGACGGTGACCTTCTTCGCTCCTTCAGTTAGCTGACGCTGCAAACTTTGGTTTGGTAGACCCGCTGCTACATATCTCCCCAAACTCTGTATTTCACGGGGGCTCAGATCTAGACTGTTTGGGGCCACAGTTTTGCATAAAGGTGAGGCCAGTTCGGCCAAGTTACGACACACCGACGGAAACCATCAGCGATTGACTGAATGTCGAATGCATCCGCAGCAGACGCACCTGGCACAACCTCTCTTTCCTGACGCAGATGGCGCATACACCCGGTCATTCTATAGATTCCTGGGTAGGGCTGTCAATTTTGTTAAAGTGCCCGGGCATCATTCCAAATTTTTCACTGGTACCTGGGCACCTGGATTAGCATAATCCCTATGTATTGTATTGTATTGTATTGTATACTGAACTATTTATATAGCGCCGTAAACATAGCATAGCCTAAAAACAATAAGGTTTTGCAGGGATTATGACTCCCAAAACGATTCGACACGTACAACGCGTGCGTGGCAGCCGGAAGGCGCCAAAATGGCCTCATTTCTACACCCAACTAAATAACCACACTCCCCTCCGTGCACTGCAGCGAATGATAGACCATTCGACCGTTATGTTACACCCATCCGGTCCCTGCAATTAACGATTCTATAAATCAAATAACTGTTTAAAATGTCTGACCATTTCATCGGTTAAACAAATGAAGACATCATACGTGTTTTACATGACAGTTTACGCTATTTCCCGCTTATTTCAGTTTTAATAGGTAGGGTGCTGCACGTTAAAAGCGTAGTAGTAATATATATATATATATATATATATATATACAGTATATGACATTGTCTTCCATTTATTTTTGAAAACATGTTGAAAATTGGTTCACAATTGCCAAATATATGGATAAATCTACAGTGAGTTTTTGGGTCACAGTGTACGTATATATAAGCACAGTGGGTTAGCCAGGATTTTCCGAGGGGGCTACGACCAACCATTCCCGACTTCGAAAATCCTGACAAGCAAAAAAAGTTCATTACCTACTATTTTGCTTGATTAAATTAGTTATAGGCTAATATAGCTATATGAGCTATATGAGTGCGAGGACAGCTCCTGTACAACTATATTCAATTTTTTGCTTCTTGTTGCTTTTTTGTTACCTTAAACCCGATTTTCGCCCCCTCCACCCACAGAATAATAATAATACGCAATAAAAAATTTAGATCGGCCAGCCAAGGCGGTTTAACCCCCCTAACTCCCCCTTTGGCTACGTAGCCACTGTATAAGCATATAAATTCTATTTATCCGTAAGGATAGGTAGCGGTCAGTGTGGTATTTTTAATTAGCTAATTAGGTTTAATTAGCTAATTACTTAGAGTCTTAGAATGTGTGCTAGGCCTAATTATAATTCTAAATAATCAGAAACACTGTTTATGTAATTACAATTATAATTAATTAGATTTTTAAGGCTATTTCTAATTAATTAGAAACAATTCTAATTAAATCTAAATTCGTTTTATAATCTTAATAATCTAACTTTTTGGGAACAAAGTGATTGCTTACTTGCTTAGATTGCCGCCCTAAAAAGTATTTCCTTTTACTGTCAATGTCTCAATGATAATATCAACGAACTGATAATATCTATTTGCAAATTGTTGGTTTGTGGCAATTTTTTGAAAAAAAATGCCTGACAATCTGGAAAATTTTCCAATGGGCCTTTACAGTCAATCAAATAGACAATAAAACGTGCATTTCTGGATCCTGCGAGACATGCAAGAAGAGGAGAACTGACGATTGGAAACCAATAAGGGTGACGTCGAATTTATTAGTCATGCAAAGGCAAAGCTTTGTACTTCTTGCAAGTACAAAAAAGGAAGAAGTTGCTTGCCATTGCCAAGTGAAACAGAGACAAGTCGATTTAATATTGCCAGCTGACTGTTAACACTAATGTCTATAACTCGACTGCCATTATTTGTCAGTTGAAGCTGAAACTGTTTATAGCTTGACTGCATTAATTGTCGTTTGTCATTTGACAATTCGTAATCATCGTCATTCCTGACCCTATTAGGTTGCTAATTAACTTAAATAGATACAAATTTACTGATTTTAAATAATTAGATATTTCATGTACCTAATTCTAATTCTAATTAATTAGCTGAAGGGATTAGCTAATTCTAATTCTAATTAATTAGCAAGAGCGCCAATTAAAAACAGTAGGCCTACTGGTAGCAGCAATGCAAAATAAAGTGCTAACAATTTAACAAAAGTCATCTGATTCTTCGTATGTTGAACGCTTTTTGTGACTTTTGTCGTATATTTATTGGAATTGTAGATACTTTCAAATAAAAGTCTTAGGTCTAAAAGTGAATTTTCCTTCGGTCATTCAAATATTGTATTGTAGCGCATTAATATTGGCTACAGTCAGACGCTAATTCCAGCGGCTAGAATGAATTTAAGCGATTCTAAGCTATCCGCTACGACTAGTAAGTATATCATTGGCAAGATGGTTGGCTATATTAGGCTAGGCTGCCGACGACCTTGAGAATATAATAACAACCAGAATTGCTATATTTCTTGCTAGTTTTCACGTCTAAACTGAATATTTTAGAGTTAACGCTAAAAGCCTGACAAGCAAAAAAGGTCATCCCCACCACATTATGACACTTGATGAACAAAAGAAAGGGAAAAAAAGTCTCATCGCTGCAAAAATAATAGCCTTCTAAACTTGTTAGGGGACCCCTCACTGGTCTTAGTAGGACACCTGGGAGAGGGTCAGAAGTTTTTGACATAATTGTAGGGGGTCCCTGAAAGTTGACAGTTGTTGACAAGGGGAGAGAGTTAGAAATTGCCAAAAAAATGTTTACATGATTAAAGGACAGCCCCTTGTGAGGGTTTTTAGTACAAGAAAAAGAGGGACGACGACCTTTCTTGATTGTCAGAACTTTTATCTTGAGGAAAATGCACCGCCTACTGTAAATTATTACTAGTTCAAATACATACGGATCTTTCGCACATTCCAGCCATTGAGCACTATAAAAAATAGCCAGAGCGAATGGGAACCAATGTCGCTGAATAAAATTACCTGTCCATCGCCGCATGCTGCTCCATCTGGAACCAATCCGGGGTTTTGTGTAGCCATGCCGAAGTCGAAGAGCGCTGAATGACATGTAACACCGTTGGGGTATGTGCGGTTTGCGTTTGTCATATTATACTGGTAAGTATAAGGCGCACGTGACGCATTCTGACATTGAAGTAATCCACACTTGACGTCACTGTTACAAACACGAAAACCTTAATAGCGATGTCATAGCCTACTCGAGTATATGCCGATATTAATGGCAACAGTCGTCCACCCAAAATTAAGCTTAGTCTTCTTAAAATTTGAAAATGCATTAGGGTCTCCGGGCGCTTAGCCTATCCATTGTAGAATTACGCCTATAAAAATGATTATATCGAAAGAAATCCCGCTTAAGCAACTAGATTCTCGGTCCCAAATACTGCTATACTGGATAATACTGCTTATAACGCCATTAACAACTCTAGCTAATTGTAATTATAATTTTTAAACGCTCTTGTATAAAGATTTGCCATTTTATGACATCGGTCGACAGCCGAGAGAGAGAGAGAGAGAGAGAGAGAGAGATATTAAGTGTGAGAGAGAGAGAAAGAGAGAGAGACTTATTGAACCGATTAGCATTTCGACTGGTATCGATTGACATTTCTCATATAGATTATAGGCCTAGAGGCAGCAGCAAAGTCAACCCATACTCGAATAATCCAAACTTGGGGGTCGGCGAAAATCATCGGTTGCAGGCAAGCAGAGTAGTTTGTCATTGCTTTTTCTATATCCGCGTCTTACCTTCGCAGCTAAATGCTGTTGCCAATTTATCTGCGCCTAAGCGATGAATGGCTTGATTGACGGCCGACACAGCGATTCGACACAAGCATCCAAGTAGGCTACCAGTCGCATTCAACGCTGTTTAACTTCGGTGCTCTATGGAAACTGGTCGCACAACTCCAAGTTGGCTGCTAATCGTAATTGTCAAGTGCACTTCGTAGGTCAGTTATAATTTATTTACTGTAGGCCTACGACCAGTACTTAACCTATCATCTTCCTACTTTTGCCAATTTAGACAAAGTATTGTCATTCGCTCTTCGCTTTCTATGTCTCCAGCTTCTGTTGTGCAACCTGTGCTTAAATGCTGCTACTCGGCTAGTGATCAAAGTTACTCATGTATCAACATCTCAGATTTTATGCTTATAATTAAACGGGTTTTAGTTTTTAACTGCACTAAATTCGAATAAATCATTGTCGCTTCTACAACACGTCTTACATCACTCAACTGTTCACACCGCCTTTTCCAACAACTTCAATCCCCTTGCTTAGTGCCTCTGATGTAAGTAGGCCTATGTACATGTTTCTAAATCCCACATTTAGAGTCACTGTGCCATCTTTTTTGAATAATTAATCAAACTCCATCAATCCGATTCTCGCTTCTCATCGCCCTTGAAAGCTCATTACGAAAACTGAAGTAGTCTCACATCTTGACTAACTTCAAGCTAAGGAGCGCCTTCCAGGGGAATATTAGTGGGTCGTTTTATAAGGATCCGTGACCATTATGTTCCCCCTACTTTTTATTGCTGAGTCATGTACTGTACTTTGGACTATTAGAAGAAGATTTAGCTCCTATGTCCCTCTCAAATTTGGCGGCTAACTGTGCAAGAGTTCAAAAGCCAAGATGGCCGCCAAATGGATATATACCGAAAGATTAAATCAAATAACTGTTTATAATTTCTGGCCAATTTTTATCAAATTTGAATGGCATAATGTACTTGATTCGCATCGAAATAACTAAATTATTATGGCTTAAGCGACAAATCTAATATGGCGGACGGCAACCTTTTTGAAATGTAATGTAGCCGAAATTTTGCATAGCCATCTTATAACAAGTGTTATTGCTAACCTCCATGCAAATTTTATCAAATTGGTCAAAAATTTTCAACAGTTATTCCATTTAATTTTTCGGTATATATATATATCCATTGGCGGCCATTTTGAATTTTTAACTCTTGCGCAGTTAGCCGCCAAATTTGAGAGAGACGTAGCAGCTAAATCTTCTTCTAACAGTCCAAGGTACATGAATCAGCAATAAAAAGAGGTAGGAACAAAATGGTCACGAATCTAATTGAAAATGCTTTCAAGCGACTCTACTATACTACAGAAGAGGCTTTTGCAAATGTTCACATCACATTGCAAGATAGATGTATTGCAATCTGTATGATGATCATCCGAAAATGCTTCTCCTGAGGAATTTAAAGCGAATTTCGGGTGGAGTAAGTCCCTCAACCAAGGTCAGCAAGAGTCAAGATTTTAGTATTTCGTGTGTGGGTCTTGTGGTTCAAATTTATACATATGGTTTATAAGTATGCTGTTAGCAAAGATTGACTGAAAGATGAACGCTTCATAAGAATGCAATCGGCATTAGAGTCATTTGGGAATTTAGCGTTAACTCATGCGTGAATCTCAAGAATTAGTTTCTATGATTAGTCAATTGCAGGCGATAGGAAAGACTAATTTGGTATCTGAGTTTTTTATATATCTAAAACTAAACAAGTCACGCTATGCTGTGCAAATTAGTTACGCGATAAAAATTATAATCATGAAAAAGTTCAAAGATTTTATTACCTCGGATCACACTTGAAGTAGGTTATATTTGGAACCCAACTGAAACCGCAATTGCCATAGAAAAGACCGCGTGTGTTTAAATCGGTGTAACATTTATCAACGGAAACATTTGTCCCAGGACCCCAGAGCAACTCGCATTGTGATTCATGATTTCGACAGAGTCCTTTATAGCAATACGCAGGTGCCTGAAACAAATACGCGCAACTATTTAGTCATCTGCAAGATTTATTTTATGACATTTTGATTTTCAACGTTGGAAAACGAATGCAGACTTAATATTAAATATATTTGGAGCCGTCGGAGAAAGATACAATACTCAGCAATAATAATTTAGAGTGATGGTATAAACATTTAATGCATTTATTAAATTTTTCATACAGGCCCTAGTAAAGGCGATTTAGTGCATGGACAATATAAAATTATCAGCTTATGGAGTAAGTCAATACAAAAAGACTAAAGTTATGGTAATAAGTAAAAACGAAGGAATGAGAGTGAAAATAAAGGTTTATGGACAGATCATAGAGCAAGTGAAGGAATTTAGCTATCTAGGAAGTCTGATAACAACCGATGCCAGATGCAATAAAGAGATAGGAAGACGTATAGCAATAGCAAAGGAAGCTTTTTACAAGAGAAAGGAGCTGATGCAAAGTAAACTAAAACTAAAACTAAAAAAGAGATTGGTAAAAACATTGATGTGGAGTGTGGCGTTGTATGGGGCGGAGACGTGAACAATGAGTAAGGAAGATATAAAACGATTAGAGGCTTTTGAAATGTGGATTTGGAGGAAAATGCTAAAAGTAAAACACACGGCATAAGACAAATGAGGAAGTCATGAAGGAGATAGAGGATGGCAGAAGCGGAGAAGCCTGATAGATACAATCCGGAAAAGGCAGAGAAATTAGATGGGACATGTCCTCCAGCATGACTCTTTACTAAGAACAATAATCGAAGGAAAAATGGAGGGAAAGAGAGTGAGAGGTAGACCGAGAAAGATGATGTTGGAGTGGATGATGAATAAAGGATATCAGGAACTCAAAGAAGAAGCAAGCAATCGATCGGAGTGGGAAAACTAGATACCTAGACCTGTCGAAAGACAGAAACACTGATGATGATGATGATGATGATGATGATGATGATGATGATGATGATGATGAAGATGATGATGACGATGATGATGATGATGATGATGATGGAGTAAGCTAATGCTATCTCTATTTCAGCAGAAATTAGCAGTCGCTCGAAATGCCACAACATCCTACCTCTGTGACGGTACAGCTAGTTCCATCTGGTACGTAAGTGTCGTTTGTGCAAAGGTGTGCATCACCGTCGCAAAATTCCTCCAAATCACAGCTGGGATTAGCCTTCTCGCGGCACGGAGTACCAGAAGGCAGTATCTACAATAGATAACACTTGATCTAAAGTACAATTGGATTATACACCATAAACATCATCATCATAATATCAGCATCATCATAATCATCGCCATCGCCATCACTCTCACCATCACTATCACCATCATCATCTTCTTTTTCATTTTTATCATATATAGGTACATAGGGCCTTTCTCTCCCTCTCTCTCTCTCTCTTTCTCTCTCCACTCTCTCTCTCTCTCTCTCTCTCTCTCTCTCTAAATATATATATATATATATATATACAGTGGTGTGAAAAAGTCTTGCATAGGCTGAACGATTTCGCTATTTTTGACATTAGTCTGATATTCTCGCCAAATCCCGTTACACAGTGCTGGCTTATTATGTACCGTTTTATTGGAAATTTAATTCTGCGCCTATTTTTGTGCTTTTTATTACGTGCTTGTGAAAAATTTCAGTTTAGAAATGAGGAATTGACGTTCGTGAGCGATTTGCCCAATTTTACACATTGCAGTCGATGCTACTGTAACTTTGCGTTTTCGCCTGTACTTCTTAATTTTATTTATTATTTATTCACAATTTATTTAGATAGCCCTGAAAAGGGTTGTTTTGTTGATTGTAGCCACATCAGCACTTGATTGGCCAACCTTTGCTCTTCTTCACTAGGTGACACCTGATTGGCATGGAGTGGACCAATTTGACGAGGTGTTCTTGTGTTATGATGTGATTCCAGGCTGCAATCAGAGATTCAATCAGCTCCCGTTTGGTCCACGGCTGCTTCTTGACGATCTCTACGGATGCCATATAACATAAATTCTCAATAGGATTAAGGACTTGTGATTGAGCTGGCCAATCAATTATCTTAACTCCATTCATTTTCTTCCAGCTGGCGACAGTTTTCGCTCGGTGACACGGTGCATTGTCATCCAGGAAGAAATAGCTGCCGGGAAATAGTTGCTCAACTGATGGCAGCATGCGCTGCTCCAGAATGCCAATGTACATATTTAGCTGCATTCACCATCCCATCAACGATATGAAGTCTCCCAACACCACTGGCTTCCATGCATCCCCAGACCATGACCTTGGTTGGATGCTTCACTGAGATGCTTAAGCACTCTGGTTTGTACTCTTCGTGTGGAAACCTCCTCACATAAGCATTATTAAGCATTGCCCTGGTCACGTAGAATACAAAGCGTGCTCTCAGCACTGAAAAGAGTTTCTTCCAGTCAGTCTTGCTCCACTTCGAATACTTGGATGCCCACTCTAGCTGTCTCTTTCTTTGTTCAGCTATCATTAGGGGTTTCTTCCCTGCCTTGCAGCCTCGCAGACCATACTCCAAGCATCGTTTCCTCACAGTTGAAGTGCAAACATTAACTAGACACTTCTTCCAATCCCGCAGGAGATCAGGAGAAGTTAGCTTGCAGTTGTCAAAGGATGTTCTTATCAAGACTCTATCATCCATCGTAGTCGACTTCCTAGGTCAACCGCTATGGTCCAGATCTTTGGTGATTCTGGTAGCCCTGCACTTCTGCAGAATGCAGACAGCCGTACTTTGACTGCAAACAACCTTTGCTGCAATCTTTGGGCTGAAATAGTCCTCCTCATGCAAAACCACAACTCAGACTTGGTCCTCACTTGACAAAGACTGCCCCCTCCTCGCCATGTCAGAATTTTTAATGAAAAAGCAGACAACCCAAGAAAAATTTATACTCTGCTCGCTGCAGAAATACTGTCCACTGATTGGCTGCAAAGTATGAAGTCTTATTGGTCGGGAAAGTATAAATTTTCATTGGATAATTACGATCCAAATTTACCATACAATATTGCTGCTGGTGCTTGGAGTTCATCTTCCCATGAGAAACCGGGCTAAATGCAAGAAAAAGCAGCACCATGCATATAAATTTGTGCCCAAACCCTCTAGCCGGACTATTTGAATTGCTCGTCCGCTCTTCTGTCTGATATCCATTGACGCAGCGGTCTGGGAACCATCTGAGCAGGCCAACACTGGTAGAGGGATTTTAGCAGAATCATTAAGAATATTTTATATAATGAGGGGTAAGACGATTGCTGAATAGATGTCATATAGTCTGAAAATTTGCTCAAAAGTTAGAGCAAACTTCAGGATTTGAGTCTTGTCTCATCCCCATCCTCATCTTGTCGCTGTCTGTGTCACTCGACTCTAAGTTGACGTGGCGCAAGGTCGATAGGCTCCTCGGCAATGCTGACCCCGGCTCCGGACCTGCCGTCCATCTCTACGGCTGAGAATTTCCACCAACACCTGGATGACAAAATCACCGGCATTAGTGAGAGAACTGCTGACATTGGTCCAGCAGAGTGAACGGTTCACTCAGGATCCACCCTGAATGAGTTCTCCGTGTCATCTACGGAGGACGTCGTAGCGATCGTACGGTCGGCGCCCAACAAGCAGTGCGCAGCGGACCAACTTCCAGTATGGCTGCTCAAGGAGGTCATCGACGTAGCCTACTCGCTACATTCCTCGCGACGCTTTTTTCACCTCCCTGAGGACTGGAGAATTCCCCTCGACTTGGAAGCATGCGGCAGTCTATCCGCATCTTTCGAAAGTGCTAGAGAGGGCTGTAAATATGCAAATGGTCCGATATCTGGCGTCTTATGGCCTAATGCCGATGAATCAGTCGGCGTACCGGCGTGGCCTTTCGAGTTTCGACTGAAACTGCTGTATTGCGAATATTCAACGACTTCGTAGACGCGATTGCAAACGGCCAGCTGGCCCTCCTCTGTTCACTTGATCGTTCGGCATCCTTCGATACCGTGGATCATGATATCACCATTCGTCGACTCGAACTCTCCTATGGTACCGCGGGGCAAGGTACTCACCTAGCTACGCGACTACCTTAACGACAGAATGCAGTCTGTCTGCTGGAAAAGACAAACGTCGTTCCCGCGCGGGTCCTCAGCGGTGTGCCTGCAGGGGTCGGTATTAGGACCCTTACTTTTCAATCTTTGTGTAGCAGATAATATTAGCGACATAATCAGGTCTGGAAGCGCACGCTTATGCGGACGATGTGCAAATATAGGCCTACTCTTTTTTGTCTCCTCTCTGATACGGAAGGACTCCGCGCTCGCATCATTGACTGTTTCGCCAGGATTAAAAAGTGGACTGTCGTGAATCGTCTTGCGCTAAATCCTCGTAAGACAGAACTATTGTGGCTTGCGACTCCCAGGAGAGGACACCTTGATCAGTTGCGCCCCGTTCCTGATCGATGGAGAGCACGCCCTTCCCTCCTCCGAAGTGCGCCTCTTGGGGGTCCACTTCGACGCATCGCTCGCGTTTGACGTCCATATTGGAAACGTCTCCCGGTCCTGCTATTATCAGCTGCGGCGGATCAGGGAGATTCGCCGTCATCTACCAACCTCGGCTGCGACTCTCCTAGTCCGTGCTTTCATCATCACAAGGGTCGACTATTGTAACAGTATTCTCTGGGTAATGCCCATCTACCAGCTTAGTTGGCTGCAGATGGTTCTTAATGCCTCTGCCCGGATGATCTTCGGAGTAAGAAGGGGAGAACACATCTCCCCTTTTCTGAAGAAGCTACACTGGCTTCGCATCCTGGAGCTTATCGCCTATAAGAGGTGTATTCCTCACGTTCAAAACCCTGCATGATCCAGCCTTCCCGGACTACCTGGCGGTTTTGGTCCAGAGGCCCCCGTCTACAGACAGGCGTCTGCAACTAAGGTCCAGTCGAGATGTCAAACTGGTCGTCCCTCTTCCGTCTCGGACTGCAAAATTCGGCGAGAGGTCGTTCGAGTGTGGAAATCTCATTCTTTGAAACGCATTACCTGGCCACGTGACTAGAGAGTTCAATCTCGATTCGTTCGCAAGGAAACTTAAAACTTATTTCTATGAGACCTAGTATAGGTGTAAAGCGCTTTAGCCTTTGGCCCTTTGTCCATGCTTCATCGCTATATAAATTGATTTATTAACCTAACATAACCCCACATAGGGGACGGTTGAGGCTCTGCCCCAGACCACGCTCGAAAGCATTTTTAGTTGGGGTATTGCCAACATACTGTCACATGGTCTGAAAAATATTAACCAAATCGAAAGATTTTGGTCTTATTATTGCCCATAAAGTTCTTGGGTAGGGTTGAGCTCCAGACCCCCGTTCAGGGAGCTCACCCCGCTTCATCAAGCCCTCCTAGTCATGACTGAAAATGTCGGTATGTACAAGCCTCTGTGCTCCCTATCCCGGAGCCCTGGCTGCCCCATTTATCATGTGAACTAATAAGATTGAACCGATCTATTTAATTAATCTACCAATGCTGAAAGAAAATATGTATATCTTAATATACAGCTATTAAAAGAACTTTTAAAAGGTAATCAAATTTATGAAATCTTCTAATATTCGGATATTAAGCAACAATTTCTATTTATTCGGCTTGACAATTAGCAAGTCAGTGATCAAAAGCAGGCTATATCCCGAACTTCTCAGACTTATGCCAGCTATTGACGGCTTTAATAGCCGTAACTAGGTGGGGGATGGGCAAGCCGCCCCGGGCGCCTTCTTTGGGGAGGGTGCCAGAATCCATGCGTTGATTTTATTCACGATGGGAGTTTTACAGCTTAAAAGTTAAAAACGAACGCCGAAGGCAATGCCAGTAGGCTTATATATGACAAGCAAAAAAGTCATAACTGCAAAAACTTTATCTACTCCGCAGGGCGGTGAAAATTCATAAAAGCAGAAAAAATGTCGTCACCAGTTTTCAAGCTATATTGGAGGGGCGAAAATGTATACTTTGCCCCGGGGGCCAAATGCTCTCGCTACGGTTCTGAGGGCTTAACACGTTTTAATGTGACTGACATCTCAGCGTCTATTTCAATCCTCAGCATCTCCATAATTAATACGATTTATATGCTCACCTGACATGTACTAATGTCACAGCATCCTCCAAACGCACATGCGGCAGGGGCTATCAGTCGGCAAGTAGTGGCATCGCAACATGTCCTATTGCACTGCTACAATTTTATAGGCAGATTATTAACTAAAACTGGCAATTCAACATTCAGCATTCAAGTATTGCATAATTATTTACAGATTATATTTAATATTCAAATTAAATTGGAATTTTAATATTTACTTTAAATTTAAGATGTTGAAAATTGCTCACAATTCTTTCTTTGTATTTGGAAAATGGTTGAGAGAAAAGAATTTGTTTGACCCTCTAAAAGAAATGTGACCCTTCTAAAAAACGCAGAAAATCCAAAGATATTGAAGGGATACCTTAAACAAATATCTAATACCAGTGACGTCAATCTGCAGAAAAAGCTGTGAGGGTCCACCTGTTGTTGTGTCAGCTTGTGCTATGCTGAAGGAGTGACCGTGTACTCCTTTGTTATAATTCTTATTACTTATTAATGTTCAAAAATACTACTTGCTAATTATATCTATTATCTACCCAACGTAACAATTTATTAAATAATCGTACAACGGTACAATAGGGATTTATTTAGATTTTTGTGAGGGTCCAATGCCTTATGGACCCTCACAACCACATTTGTTAGGTCCGGAGTCGGGACCCAAGGACCGGCACCGAATTGACGCCACTGTCTAATACCTGACTGGTTGAATTTCCACAGTCGCATTGCTCGACGCTTTCTACAATTCCATTTCCACAGAATCCAGTATTTGACGCAGTCGTATTAGGAACATTGTGCAGACAGAGATCTGCGCCTTGTTGAAATACTGTGTTAAACTGCTCCATAGAACACTGTGACCAAGTCGTCGCAGGCGTAGTTGAGCTAGTTTAGCAATAAAGCACATTCTATTGGAAAACTGACGTTGCTTTTAAGATACTCAGCTAACATAAAAAATATTGAAAGAAGAATGAACAAATGATGTAAATTTCCTCCGAAAATTAAACGTTCGTTATAAGATTGCATTATTTATACGTATACTTCTGTTATTGTTCTTCTGTTATGACCTGCTACAAGAAAATCTAAAGAGAAGATTTTAGCTCAGATAAAATGATCACCACTGTCTTGACAAATCCATCCTTCCGACCACTAATGCGACGCGTTCTGAAAGCGCTGCACAATATCAAACGCTTGCAATAGTTGGGCTGATTCAACGCAAGAACAGCCGTAGTTGTGTGCCATATTTGCAAATTTACGTCTACCAAAGTATCAGGAAAGCGCCAATAAAAATTATATGGAAAAAAGTCTGCTCTGGAACATCACTTCAAGAAAGTTTGATAAATATATACAGGGTGTCTATGAAAAAAAACCCCAGCAGGAAAACTATGATTTATTAAAAGTTCCTAAATATATTTGTATCAAAATTTCCATACTTCTACAGAACATATTTCCTCACCTTTCTGCCTATTTTCATCTCATTTGCATGTAAGGTAGCCACTTTGTGAGATATCAAAGTCAAAATTCGATTTTTACGAATCAACAGACAAAATTTTATTGATTGTCTGGAAATTTCAACTTAAACCACAATTGTTCAAGATGGTTATCGGACATAATTGCAAACCCTAACCCTAACCCTAACCTTAATTGCAAAAATTGTTCGGTATCCAAAGCCAAGCTCCCGCAATGTCTGAATTCGCATCTTATCTTCATTCGATATATTACCCATTTTGAAAGTTTAAATCAAACTTTTATTGTTATGTCGAATTCTGTGAGTTTAAAATATGTTTACAAAATTGCATTCGATTTAAACTTTACTACTACTACTGAAACAATAACAACAACTGCTACTAACACCACCAAAATTGACATGAAGCCAAATTTATGTGAAGCTATAGATATTTAGGCCTGTCATGCTGCGACTGAGTAGTAAAAATCGAAGTTTGACTTTGATATCTTACAAAATGGTCACCTTACATGCAAATGAGATGAAAATTGGCAGAAAGGTGGGGAAATATGTACTGCACAAGTGTGGCAATTTTGATAAAATATATTTAGGAACTTTTAAGAAATCAAAGTTTTCCTGCTGGGGTTTTTTTTCGTAGACACCTTGTATATATATATATATCCTTAAAAAAGTAATTATAGGCTACTTATTTTAACTTAGCGATATCAATCACAGAAATTAATATCGAGCAAAATTCACGATGACATTAATGGAACAGAATGTACGATACTTGCCTTGGTGATGAATACATTATGCATTTTCCAGTTGGGTCCGAACAAGAACAACTGGTAAAATTATCGTCGTGAATTAGACCAAAGTTGTGACCTATTTCGTGATCCATAACTGCTCCAGCGACAGCAGCCATGTCGTGGTAGTCCTACAGCAATGTGAAATACACATCGATCTCTGCATGCAACATCAAACGAAGTAAAACTTGGACATAACTAGACCTTCACTGAAAATTTTAATGAATTAACCGTAAATTAGAACAGAACAGCAAAAGTAAATACGTAAATCTCTCGTTTGCAGTTAGGCCTACCTACCAATAATTACAATTAAATGATGTTAACATTTTTAGTGAACTGTGTAAAGATGGATTCACAAAATTCATCAACATTGCATTTTCAGATGCTATAAACGTTAATTGGCCCATGGCAGCCAAATATAGTGCAATAGTTTCCAGAATAACAGATCATTGAATATGTACCAAATTTTAATTCTTCCCTATATTTAACAAATCATAATAGACTATACAACTGCGATTGATAAATAAATAATAGCTAGTATATAAATAGCAAAAATAATTATAAGACAATAGCATTTAATTTTTTTAATAGAAAATATTAATAGAATGGAGACCAACTCTGTGGAGTTGTCAGAAGAAATTGTCAACTTCTGTGGGAAGATTTCTCAAATATTTGCTTTTAAACCAAATATGATCAGCCAATTGAGTACTATAAATTCGCGCTTGGTGATAATTCCATAAAGTAAGTGTTCATTTTTCCCAGTTACTCCGTAACCTCGTAATTTGTTAAAACGCATTCAGCCTATATATATATATATATATATATATATATATATATATATATATATACCGCAACTGACGCTAGGAAAAGAATTCACTGCACCAGAGTGTTAGGTTGATAGGGTTCAAACGCAGAGTGGTGTAGGAAGACGAAAGCAGAGTAACGACTTCTTAACAATAGAATCACTAATACCATTCGTAATCGTAATAAATGTCTGAATGACCGGCGACTGATTCGCTATGATTTAAAATTGAAATATTGCAAATCAAAAAATCTCAGGTAGCCTATCTAAGGTACCTACACTGACTAGCGCAGCTGCATAGCTATTTGAGCACATCCTGCCAAGGTAGGCATAACCAAGAGCAGTTCCTTGGTCGAAAATTTTGTTCCTGTAAATAGAAAATGACGTCAAGTCACACAGTTCTGCTGCCATTGTGATACGCGCACGAAAGAGCAGATTAACAGTCTTCATTAATGCCATTAACGTACTGTGCAATCAATAAACATGACAGACAGTACCGGGACCAAAGACTTGACTATACCAGCAAAATTGTTACTTAATGCTAAGATTTAGGCTTATAGGCCATATTCCTAATACATACTATAAACTTATAAAGTAAAGGATTGGATCGCAAAAAAGTAAGAAGCAGCGTTACCATTAACGAATGTATGGATATTACCACCAAGTGAAAAGTGCTCCACTAATTTTAGTAATAAAAAACAGTAGAAGCCCATATTTTTTATTAACTCGTTCTATCCCTAGCCTGGTTTTCAGAAGGTGACGCCGCTATACTTTGGAATTGGAAATAGAAACTTAAATTACTGCATTCAGGGCTGAGGGCAGTGTTTTACCCAGTCCTGTTAGGGGAAGATCCCTTCTCCCAAAAACTCTACAAACCCTCATAAAAATGTCATTAATGACAAAGCATACGCAGTGTGCTCTGCGTTCGCATTTGCCAGGTCTTGTGCTTTATCTGTAATACTGAGTAGTGAGTACTCTCCAGTCATTAAATTATTGGCCGATGCATTCTATAAGTCGGTTATACTCAAATCACTATGACGCAGGACTACGGTCTGCCACTACTTATTTTAAAATAGCTCTGTAGCTCGGGAGGTAAAGGTTGTAAAGAATCTAGCTTGGCAGCCGATTGACCGTACGACGATCACTGTAAAAAGGTCTCTGCAACTTCAGAGGAAGCTTGAAAGAGGGCGCATCACTATAGAAGCGCATGACTTCACATTTGCCATAATAGCAATGAGAAAGTAATATGCAGCGTGCGACCTCTGCAGGAGATGGTTGTAGGGTGTATAGTGCCTAAGATGCTTTAAAATCGTATATTTTGAAGGTAGTGATTAAATGACAGACATCAGGGTTATCTTGAGCAAACAACTGTCAAACTGACTAGCTAAATGTGGAGAGTAATTCCAAATAGACTTTTAATTCCTGCTCAGTCACCTGTCATAAAAGCACTTAAATCTATGGGATAAGAGCGTGATGCGCCGGCCGCAAGCAACATCAAAACCCACAGAGGCACTCGATTGACTCGCGCTCTCTCCAACTCTCCGTCCATCCTCCATTAAGTACAGGGCATATAGCCTAAGCTAGAGAAGAAATAAGTTTTGAGTCAAATATTGATAATGCAGATATATAAAACTGACTATAGTTCATATAAGAATATTGAGATTTTTATGCCATGGAATGCTATAGTAATACTGCGATACTAATCAAGTGTTAAATTTTTCGTATGTTTTGCTGCGGTTTATTGAAACACTTTTAACCATGCTTTTCATAATAATAAATTAGGCCTATCATAAAAGTATGATTAGCTGTACAGTGTACAGAGCGTCAAAGCTTATTTCGTTTACCATTTGTTTTGCCGTAAAATCTTTCAGTTTTATCATCATCATTATTTCATCATCATCATCATCATCATCATCATTATTTCACAAATCGTAGTAAGTTTTGGGTTCGATCCACAGCGAAAAGCAAATTTCAATTATAAAAAATATCGCGCATAATGCTAAAAAATTCAATACGCTTTGAAATGAGGACTCATAATGCCGAAGATGCATAATAACAGAGATGCTTACGTGATTAAAACTCCATCGTCATTGTATGTTATAGGATTGATATTTTGTCTTCTGTAAGCGGCGAAAGCTGCAAGCGTCGCAGTTTTATTATTTTGATCAACGTTAAATTTATCTGTATCGTTCCAAACCTCGGTTCCGACCAACATCAAATAGATTCCTATCGGTTGATAACCCTAGAAAACCACCAATGTCTTTAAGCATTGTATCAAAACATCTCGTAGGTCAAAATAATGATAACTACACAGCTTCTAATGGCTCTGCGCTCATTTCCTTTCATTGCCAAATATAAGCCATTAGTATCCATTATCTTTTCTCAAATGAACGACATGCCAATTACACGAATTGCATTTAACCACGCTAAAAGTCAATGTCATTCATATAATTCTAATATACACGGTGATCACGAAAATCGGGACCCCCTAGATTAATGAATATAACTCAACGAAAAGTCAACTAATATTCAACAAAGTTGTAGTACGTGTTACTTTAGATAGTTCTAATGCTATTCCACTCATAGTTTGTGTTCAAACGGTCCGCCATTTGCTGCAATACACGCACGAAGACGCCTACGCAATTGCTTGAATGACGCATCAATGATGCCTTGATCAATCTCGTCCCACACTTGCATGATGCGTTGTCACAGGTCCTCAATATCACGGACTTTCGTTCGGTGAACGCGTTCCTGCATAACACTCCAAATTTTATAATCCACCGGATTCAAATCCGGGCTGTTGGGTGGCCAGAGAGTAGGCGGAATGAAGTCCGGCGTTTCGTTACCTAACAGTTCAACTGTCTCTCGAGCTCTGTGTGCCGGTGCGCCGTCCTGTTGGAATTTGTAATAATCTGAGAAAGTTCGGGTGTCCGGCAGCAGTCCCTGCATCAGTAGAACGTCTCTGCAATACTGTCCGTTAACTTTCACCCCCGGCTCGAAGAAGTGAATAGCTGTACGACCGAGTGCTGAAACACCAACTGATACCATTAAGGACTTGGTGAAAGTCGGACGAGTACGCAGAAGACGAGCGCCAGTGATGTCCTTCTTTCTTGTACCAGCTGCAGCGTAGAGGCGAAATATTTTTTGAGGATCGAGACTGCCTCCTAGGCCTACTAAAATTAAAATTTCAGCATGATTGGTCGAAAGGTTGTTAAGTTATATTCATTAACCTAGGGGGTCCCGATTTTCGTGATCACGGTGTATATATATATAGGCCTATATATATATATATATATATAATTTTTATATATTTATATATATACTCGCAGTGTATATATATAGTATATTACTATATAGGGCCTATATAGCATACTATATATAATATGCTATATATATATACTAATTATATATATCATATATATGGATGCACTCTTACAATTATGTTTAAATATAAAAGTAGGCTGCTGGTAATTAGCATAATCAGTTCCATCTATTTGGTGCTTTGGTGTTTTATTTTATACAAATTTTCTAATCAGCCAATAGTAGGCCTAATCCATATTAAGTAACAACACTATCTAGATCTCCAATATTGGTTTCTTTAAACACTTGGGCCAGAACAGTTTGATGTGACTGAATTTATGTCACACTAATGCCGAAATTTACGATAAAGTTTATTTAGCGCTATTTACGCCAGCGCATCTTATCTGTAAAGTAGAAGAGAGATTTCGCAAATCCAGATTCTTGATGTAATTCATCTTATCCTGCTTTCTTCTTAAACCATTCCCCTAGTTTCTTGCTACTTTTTGGGATTTTATACATAGGCCTATTGCTTAAACAATCTGCATATAGAAAATTTCATTCAACTGAAACTGCTCTCCTAGCTGTTCATGATTATATTTTGTCTGCTATGGATAACGGCAAGGTAACTGCACTTATTTTACTAGATTTGTCTGCGGCTTTTGACACCATAGATCATGCAATCCTTCTCCACAGACTCGAACATTGGTTTGGCTTATCGGGTACTGTATTAGAGTGGTTCACATCCTATCTTAAACATCGCAGTCAATCTGTTTATTGTAATGGTGCACAGTCAAACTCAGCTAAATTAGATTTCGGTGTTCCCCAGGGATCTGTTTTGGGCCCTCTCCTTTTCACCTTATATACAATGCCCCTTGGATCGCTTCTTACACAATTCTCTGCTGACTATCATTTCTATGCTGACGATACACAGTTATTCGTTGCCTTCGACGATAAAACCTCCTCCATGTCACTAGAAAATCTGTCCCTTTGCCTGCAAAACGTTCAGTCTTGGATGTTTAATAATAAGCTTGCACTTAACCTTTCAAAAACTGAGTTTTTGCTTCTTGGTACATCATTTAATCTAAGTAAATTTGAAGACATAAATTCATTTATATTTGACAACATTTCAGTTAATCTAAGTCAGTCTGTCCGCAACCTAGGGGTGATATTTGATAAGAATATGTCGTTTAACGATCATATAAATAAGGTCAGCAGAGCTGCTCATATGCAAATCAGAGATATTCGACGAATTCGTGATTTTGTGCCCAAATCCGCTCTGATTCCTCTTGCAAACGCCCTTGTCAGCAGCAGACTTGATTATTGCAATTCTTTTACAATGGTATGACCAGATCTAACATGCAAAAGCTTCAAAGGATTCAGAATTCTATTGCCCGAGCCATTACAAAAACTCGTAAGCATGATCATATTAAACCTGTTCTTCAAAAGTTACACTGGTTGCCGGTAGAACAGAGAATTCTATTCAAAACTGGTCTCCTGGTTTTTAAAACACTGCAGTCTGGCCAACCTCAATATTTAAAATCTATGTTGAATCACCCAAACCATCGTCATTCAACAAGGTATGCTGATTCATTGTTGAATGTACCTAGAACCAACACTGAAATTGGTGAGAGCTTTTTCTATTTCTGGGCCTAAAATCTGGAACTCTCTCCCTCCGGCTGTCAGATCTTCCAATTCATTGAGCATCTTCCGATCCAGACTTAAGACGCATCTCTTTCAATTGGCGTTTCCTCCATAGTCCGTCTCACTCTCTCCCTCTGACTGATCTCTGGAATGACCTGGATCTTTTGCGGATTGATTTTGAAGTACCATCGATTGATACCTTGGGTATTAGAACTGGTGCTATAGAAGTGCATTATTATTATTATTATTATTATTATTATTATTATTATTATTATTATTATTATTATTATTATTATTATTATTATTATTATTAACTGAGCTAGATATGATGGAAACCTATCTCCAACATTACTTCGTACGTATCATAATTTCTCATGTGGTACAGAATCAAAAGCGTTAGTTTAGTCTCTGAAGAAAATATACAATGGCTGTTGTAATTCTTTTTTTCCATTATCTTAGATTTGTTATATGATCTCATGCACTTTGTCCCTTTTTGAAGTCTGCCTGCTCTATTGCAATCTCCTCCTCATTTTTCTATGTCGAAGCTCGTGGAGCGAACAGTCGTTGCTCGATTTGCTGATTTTTTCCGAGCGCAATCACCTTTTACCAGTTCATCAATCTGCACATCGGCGATTTCACTCAACAGAAACAGCGGTGATTAGCCTAAAGTCCACAACGACCTCGTGCGCGCTATAGATGATGGCAAGGTCACTGCACTTGTACTACTTGACCTCAGCTCGGCTTTCGACACGGAGGATCATGACATACTGCTCCGTGTCCTGGAGGGAAGTTTCAGAGTCAGCGGAGTTCCCCTTAGCTGGTTTCGTTCTTATCTCACTGGACGCGAGCAGATATTTCGCCACCTCAATGATTCCTCGCCAACTTTGTCTCTCGAGTGCTCTGTGCCCCAGGGCTTGTCTCTGGGACCGATTGCCTTCATCACATACACAGAAGACTTTGCCCTCATTTTCCAACGTTATGATCTTCGTCATCATATATATTATTTGCTGATGATAAACAGATCTACGACCATGTGGACGTTAAAGATGTCGGTCTTGCTCTTGGTAGTCTCCAAAATTGCATCACAGAGATCCAAGGGTGGTGTTGCTCATGATGATTGCAACTTAATGCTTCCAAGACTGAGTTTGTATGGTTTGGCTCACATGCTAACATGCTTAAGCTGTCTAACACCAATTGCAGTCTGGCACTTCAGGGCACCATTGTCAGCCTTTCTACCGTCGTCAGAGACCTCGGGGTCCTGTTCGAAAACGAATTGACCATGAAGCAATATGTTGGACAGAAAGATTAAGCGCATAAGAATAAGCAGCTACTGCTGTGCTGCTTTCCGGGGCGCTGTAGAAGTTTACGAGATTTTACTTACTTACTTACTTATTTATATGTAGCTGTGTTGAAGCCAGTGAATTTAAATAACACTAAAGAACGAGTCTATGGTGACTGAAATTGAAGCTACCTAATCGTAAAACTTCTAACACAAGCCGTGATCGAGACATGTGGGGTATAACAACTACGATCTAATATGCGACTCCGTCTTTACGTCCTCCTCCGTCTATAAGACAGTGAATCAGAGGTGTTGGGGAGAGATCTGTAACCCGCGGAAACCCTCTTCTTTGGAATACGCTTTCTGCGACTGTGACGTCGATTACATCTGTGGATTCGTTTCTGACCGCTCTTAAGACGCATCTTTTTCATGTCTCCTATGAATAGTTACGGGAAAATCTAGGACCATCTTTCTGTACGAACCGACGAATTGCTGATGTAAAACGCTCTCGACTTTAGCCTTAGCTATGCTATAGCATTTCATAAATCATCCATGTAATAATAATAATAATAATAATAATAATAATAATAATAATGTCATTTGTTTTGATATAATCCATGGGCTACTATTAGAAATTTGACGGTAATTTCTATGGTAACCACGGTAGCAATTGTCTACACTTAGAAAAATATTAGTGGCAAATTGGCTTTCAATTTCAGATGTCTTTACCATAGATAGACTGCGTCCTATTATTATTATTCATTTTATGGCTGAAACAACACAGAGGCCTATCTATAATCTGTGATGTTACCGCATTCGCAATGTTGACGATGGTACTAATTCTTTGCGTGACAGCAGACACATTTCTTCCTTGTTTCACGAACTGTATTCAAAAGCACAAAATGTTGTCAGCAGAGTTTTCGAATGCAATCTTTTGAAAATATGTAAGTTAAATCTCGTGAGTTTAAATAGCGCATTGCACAGTAGTACCGTAGTAGCTGCTTACTCAAAGGTGCTTATCTAACGTTTGACTAGCTTTAACGGAATTTTACATGTCAATACATGACGCATGCGAATTAATTTGCAGCGAAATGACTGATGATTTTAGAAGAAAAGTTTCATAAAACCCGTTTGAGTTTTTCATTTAAGGCGTTTCAACTGTTTGTTATCATTATCTGTCAAAGTAATTGAAATTATGTTGACCACTGAAAAAGAAAGACTTTAAACGAAACCCTAAAATACACAAGCCTACTTCAGAGTTGTCAGCTACGACGTAGAGCTCCACGATCTTATTCTTTTTATTGTCTTGAGGCCAAATAAACGATCGTTTCAACTAAAATATGGATCGCAAAGATATTTATTTAATAAAATATTAATGCATAAAAACAATTCTAAGCTGCATCTCTACTGTGACAAAATCTAGTTATCAAACCTAATTACTGATCACCATTGTGAACATCGACAGAGTGTGCGGGGCAGAGGTGAGTAGGTACATGCAATTCGACATAACAATGCGACTCGAATGGGCAATATGTTTTACAAAGCAAACTTCTATAGCGCCGTAATCAGATTAGAATGTGCAATCGTCAAGTTCTATCAAAATTAGAACACGGCCAAAGCTAAGAACAAGATCAAAGCTGACTGAATCAATGCAGGTCAGACAAATGCCAATATACGGCGGATGGCTCAAATCAAACAGGTGTGGTTTAGACAAGATATAATATGATAAAAATGTAAACTTAACCAGTTATTTTGACAAAAGCATGAAATAAAACTCTCTTCTTATCATTGCATGTTAATTGACAGCATGCATTCTACTACGTGTATATGCGAAAAGTATATTTCACTCTTCGAAACAAGCATTCATTTACTTAAAATATGTTTTCATTTATGTCTGCGACTGCCATGGGGCACAATTGATTTGCACATCAAACTCCGTCCATAATTTCAGCTACTTGCTGTAAATTGCAGAGATGATCCCCTTATGAACTAAACGTCGATGAATTATTCAAATCAAAAACGCAGGCGGGATTTTCTGTAGTTCTTGCAACAGGGTAAACGCTCGTGTTTAATATTTTGCAAAAAAGAGACAACCAAAATTTTTCGCATTTCTCGAGTCTTTAGAAGAAGAGTTAAGAAGTTAATTTCAAAAGTTTTCATCGTTTTATGCATTCACTAAAAAAAATGAAAGTAGACACTTTACTAAATTTTGCGTTTTGAAGTTTTATCAAGAGCGATCCCTTCGTGAATAGTATGATACGAAATCCATTTGTTCGTTTATTTAATAGATTGAGTTTCTGTTACCTTTATGCGCACTCACTGCTAAACTCATTACTATAATTCTTCAAGTTCCTTTTAAAAAGATTTCTATGCAGCCTATTTCTTACAATCCTCGTAACATCGAAAAGATCAAAATGAGTGAAACAGTTACCAAGTTAATTAAAATTTTAAATGCAGACAACGCTACTAACCCTTCGAGCATGCCTGAGAGGATTCAGCAAAGTGCGCAGCGAAACTTGATCGTGACCTATAATTGTTTAAAAACCTTTCGACAAATGAAATCGTTACAGTCGTTTAATTTTCATATGCTTTAGATCTAAGCAATTGTTGTGGAATTTTGACAAATGCCTTTTAATATATTTCTGAGATGACATAACTCAAGAAGGACCAGCGTTCTACACCCATCAGATAAGAACTCAAAATTCAAACGTCAATTCAGAAATCAAACGTCAAAATGAAACTGACCACATCTGTAAATGGTTTTGGCGTCACTCCGGGCTTTATAGACTTTATGAGGTCCAGAAAATCGATCACTTTGGGATTCGATGTGATAAGAAATATTTCCAACGGCAAAGAACCCGCTGATAAGAAAAATGACAGCAACAGCGTAAGTCTTCAAATTTTCATCAATTTTACTTTCTTAATTAATTCATACATGGAACGGAATGGGACAGCACGCACAGCACGCAGCACGAATGGGACAGCTCATATTGTCCCATGGGACAATATGAGACAGTAGACATAGCAACTTGATCTACGTCAGAACTACTCTGAACTAGGGCTGGTCACGATTAAAATTTTCTTGATTGATTAATCGGAAATTTTTTTAATCGATTAAATCGATTAACTTCGATTAAAATAATTACATATAGCTTTTTGCTTATCTCCTTGTATTGTCTACTTTGCCGTCTGCAGTTAGCTTAAAAACAAAACAAAAGTGCTTGCTCATATCTCCCCGTAGGGACTAAATGCTTAACTGCAGTATTGCTTTCATTACTCGCCATTGTTGTCTGAACGAAATAGAAATATAGCCTAGTAAACTAAGTAGGTATGCAAGTAAATACGTTACAAAAATATTAAAATTTAATCGAAAAATTAATCGATTAAAGAAAATTTAATCGATTAAAATTGTTAACGCTTAATCGAATAATTAATCGTTAATTTCCGCAGCCCTACTATTAGCCTTTTTATTTTTTACCCGTAGGGGTTGTCCATTAATTACGTCAACAATTTTTAATGCAATTTTTATCCCCTCCCCGTGTCAACAACTGTCAACTTTTAGTGACTTCTATAATTTTGTAAAAAAACTTTTGACTGCCCACTAAGATCAGCGACGGGTACCCCTAAAAAGTTTAGAAGGTTATTATTTTTGCGGTGATTACCTTTTTTCCCTTCTTTGTGATGATGATGAGCTTTTTTAGGGTGACGATGACCTTTTTGCTTATCAGGTTTTTCCGTTGCAATAAACACTATTCGATGTAATTTCCTATTTTTATCATTTGTAAAAAATTAAATTGTTGTCGTCAACTTCTCTTCCTCTTAGCCCCCTTCCCTGTCAGCAGCATCGAACTTTTTCAAACCTCTATTTTGTTGACGTCATTAATGGACAGCCCCTTTAAAGCTTTTTACCCTTCATGGGATGGGACAGGCATAAATTGTCATGGGATGGGATGGGATGCGAAGGGTACAGAAAAATATTTCTCATTGACAATCCTGTCAATTATGCTACTTCATGGACATCATATAAAATTATAAATGATACTCTCATATAGGCCTACAGACTACCATAGTATACTATGTACATATCAAATATGGAGAATTGCGTAAGTTGTGATTTTATGCTGTCCTAGTTTATTCGTATTACATATTTCCTGTTATCTTCCATTCATACTTTTTCTTATTAACTACATAAAATGATCGTAACTATCCTGCAATTCAAAAACTACTACAATATTTAATTTAAAGATTTCCAATTCTTTTGTAAAGTATTTTCAGCAATTACACATAACGATATTTGAAGATTAAAAGACGAAATTTGAAGACTATAGTGTTTCATTGATGCAAGAATTAGAATTATTTGGAAATTGGTGTATCCTTAGGTAAAATGAAGCTTGGTGAAACGAAACACGAACCAAATGGTGATTATCATTTATTTCAAACTTACTCAATCCCTTTGCAAGTGCTAATAGCAGCCGAAGAAAATGCTTCGTTTCTCACTTCTCCCAAGTAGAAACAGTTGTTCTCTATCTAAAAATTGAAAATGAATTTGTTGAAGATTCTCAAAGAAGCGTAAACATTAGGAATTCATCTCTTATTTTTTTAAATAGCTTAGAATACCTTTCCAGTTCCCTTAAGAAACTGATGTTGAACATGTTGGCAAGAAATTTAAAGAACCAATTTTCTCTCAATCCGATTGGCCTAACAAGTCGTCAGGAGCAACGCAGGCTTATGGTGGCTTGAAAAGGTTATGCATAGGTTGGAAGACGTAGCCATTATCGACATTATTTTCAAACGTTTACCTAATCCTTTCATACAATGTGGGCTTATTATATTATATAGGCTATCGTTTTATTGGAAATTCAATCCTGCGTCCATTGTGTGCATGTTGCAACTCTATTTGTACTTTTGCGTGGTTTCTCACAAGTAAGTGATACCACATCAGAATCACTGGGTTTTGCTTTTTAAATGGATCTACTGTAAGTTAGCCAATGAGAATCTGCGTCTATAATTAGCTTCCTGTTGGGGAATAGATGTGGAGAGATGGAGACATCCGAGCAAAAGGTAACAGGTGGTCATCCATCTTGAAATCGTGCAGTATTTTTTAGTCTGGAATGGTGTCCAGGCATTATGGGATACTAGTAAGGGCATCTAAGAGTGCAGTAACAGTTTCTGCCATTTTATGGTGTATTTTTGGGGTTTTAATTTAATAGACATACGCTTAATTTCAGTGGCGTAGCGAAAAGGGGTCTTGGGGTTAAGCACCTCTTGTTTGTTCTCGGCGTAGCCAAAGGAGAGTTTTGGGGGTTAAACCTTTGATCGACCAAATTTTTTATTGCGTATATACACTGTAGTTGTACGGGATCATATGCCTATATAATTAACTTAGTAAAGCAAAATAACAGTTGACGAACTTCTTTTGTTTGTAATGATTTTTCAGTGATGGACACAATGATGATAATAACCTTTTCGCTTATCAGAATTTTCTGAAGTTGGGAATCATGTGGATGAGAAATAGGAGCCATAACCCCCTTCGAAAATCCTGGCTTAATTTTACAGTACGACATGATGATGACGGCGATGACCATGAAAATGACGTGGTGGTGACGGTGGCAGTGACTATGCCAATGACGACGATGGTGGTGATGGTGACCGAAGGCAGGTAAAATTATGGCAGGTCCAATTGGCTCTACTCCACCCGGGGATAATATGAGTGAGGTCGTTTGCCGATGGCTGTCAACAGTTAGGGATGAACAGCTTGCCCAAGACCGCAGCGTAATGATAATGACTAGAGTCAGATTCGAATCAGCGACCCTTCGATTGCCTGGCATGAATCCTACCATTGTTCCACTGCTCCCTAGAACATTTGGATAAGTTCATAAACCTGTCGAGCGACTTAGTTACATGCATATAATACTGGCTTCGGGAAACATGTGATTGCTAGTCTGATTTCTTCTTCGACGATTGGAAACCATGGCAAGACTTAGTTCAAGTTCTTTAAGCCTGAATATCTAGTGATCATCATAAGCATCATCATTATCATAAAATTCATATTCATCATTACCACATTCGTCATCATATTATCGCTATTACCTTTAGAGCAGAGGTTCCCAAACTTTTAGGATTGCGGACCCCTACTTTGTTCCCAGTTTATCTCGCGGACCGTATTATTTAATAAGTCAATATTACAGTTAATATTTAATTAAAACAACGGACAGACTATTCCCGCAACGCCAGTTGGCTAGCGGCGCTTTCCCTAAGACGGCATGTTACGATGCGGACAATCATAACATAGGGCCTACAATTAAACAGTGAATAAATGTTGTTACATTAGGCTACTGATAGACAGTGGCGGCTCCACAGGGGGGCCCGGCGGTCCCGTGCTCCCTATTGAGTGCCTAGTCCCCCAGTGCCCCTGTTGGGACCCTATACTTAATACTACATACCTAACAACAAATGGTTGGCCCCCATGATTAGAAGTTGCCACCCCAACGGTCCCCCACTTGCCAAATTCTGGAGCCGCCGCTGCTGATAGATTGAACACACTTATTTTTCCATAATCAGCTAATTCGCCAAATTACATCAAATATAATTATTGCTAATGAGATAAAGGTTCCTGCTTTTTCACACACCGTCAATTCTTGGTTGTATTTTGACAAACTTGACAAACACACACGCAAGTCACTTTCAACGACAAGATTGGATCGTTTTCAATATTGTTCACTTATATAAATTGCTAAGAACCTAAAATTACACGAAGATTTTATTTGTGTTTTTGACGTGTTATTTACTGTTTTTTAACATTTTTTCATTTCTTCTGTTAGCCAATATGGCCTAAACTCTACAACTCTAAATATATAGAGTGATGCTGTCCATAGTGGCGTAGCAAGGGGCGGGAGGCAAGCAGCCGCCGGGTGCCGAGGTGAGAGTGGCGCCAAAATAGGGTTTTAGGTTAGCGAAATTCATAAGCAACGACAATTTTTTCTCGTCAGGGTTTTTGTCGTAGACAGAGAGGCGCTGTTTCTGAGGTCTGGTGGTATGTGCTTATGATTGGCAGATGCAGCTCTAGGTTGTCTGGTAGCAGCCAGGGGAATTTGTTGTCTGAATGGTATGAAAAGAAAGTACTGACACGCCTTTAATTTCTTCTATATTTCTCCAGAGTCAGGCTGCTGGTAACTGACTGAGCACAGTACGGATTGAAATATTTCTTTAAAGAAAGAAAATCTGTTACAAATAGCGTTCTCAATAAAGACTTTCAATGAAATAAACAGATGTCGTCTGCTGGGACCCAGGGCCTGTTTCAAGACAAATTTATCACTGCACTAAACTCAGAAAATATGTGCACATCCGCGCAAAAAACAAACCAAAAAGGTCGTCTCGGAATTTATCACTAGACAAAGCAGAGAAAAATTGCATTTTGCCACAATGCCACTGCACATTTTCATTTTATCACTGCACATGTTGTGTATCACTGCACGTTAAAACAGCATAAACAGGCCCTGCTGGGACCTCTCGCACGCTCTCGCGAGACCTCCTTGGCCTTTCTCTGCTAATATTATAGGCCTACTCCGGCTGGCGGTGTTACTATAGGCTTATATCTAGTTATCATTACGTAGCTCTAGTATATGAGGTCTTATGATTTATATTAATTATTATTGCTATTGGTGACTTGACCGGCACACATAATTTGAAAACACAGACTGTTAGAGCTAAAACTATGAAGTGTTACTGAATATTTTGGGAGGTTCTCGCGGACCCCGCCATATCCACCGCGGACCCCCTCCGGTCCGCGGACCACAGTTTGGGAACCGCTGCTTTAGAGCTTGTTCAAAACGCCTGGTTTCATTACTTCATTACTTCCGACATTTGTCGCCGTCGTATGGAATGAAGTGTACGTCTCTACCTTAGAATGTGTGTTCCCTTTAGGGGCTGTCCATTAATTACGTCAACAATTTAGGAGGGAGGAGATTTTAAAAAGTTTGACAGTTGTTGACAGGGGGAGGGAGGATCAAAAGAAGTTGATGTCAACAATTTCACTTTTTACAAATACTCAAAAATAGACAATTTCATGGAATACTACTTATTACATTGGAAAAAAGCATTGCAAATAGGTCATCACCACCACATTTTGACACTCGATGAGCAAAACAGGAAAAAATGGTCATCACCGCAAAAAATAATAACCTTGTTATTGGGACCTGTCGTTGATCTTGGGAGGGGGGTTCAACAGTTTTTGACGTAATTATAGGGGTAACTGAAAGTTGACAGTTGTTGACAAGGGGTATGGGGTCAAAATTGCCCAAAAATTGTTGACATAATTAATGGACAGCCCCTTATTGGAACGGTGTTCCTCTTTTTCATCGCCTCATCTGTACGTGGTATCCACCGGTTACTCTTTGTCCATTTTTCGTCTTTCTTACGTGAATGTCCAGTGTCTTCCTGGCTCCTTTTCATTTTCATGCGCCTGCATTGCATACCATCGAAGTCGTCTTTCTTTTGTTTCTCCCACCGTATCGCCATTACATTTTATTGCATAAGTCTTAACTTTGCCTCTTATCTTAATTGTACATTTTTCGTGCGACAAATTTCTGCTTTCATTAATTGTTCTTCCAGCGTTCTCAAAACCAACATTTCTCATCGAATAAGATAGCAGTCAGCACCAGAATATTGTAATGTTAACTTTGACAGTCCAATATTTTAAAAAATCTTTGCTCTGGTACCATTCCGAAAT
>CM030850.1:10846393-10942680 GCA_018105865.1 Metaphire vulgaris
GATTTTGCCTAACGTTTCTTCAGCTATAAGTCTAATGGTTAGTATATGTTGGATTGTACTACGATCTTTCCTGAAACCTCCCTGTACTTCGCTCAAATTCTCATAAATTGCACCTCTTAACCTCTCCTGTATGATATTTAACATTAGTTTGCACAGGTGGGGATGAGGGCTATTGTTCTATAATTTTCATTTTGTTAAGTCTTCTTTTTCGGTAATGCTATTAAGATGGATTTGCACCATTATCTTGGCCATTTTCCGGTTTCCCAAATTGTGCTGCAGATTTTCCACACTTCTTCAACTACGGGGTCCACCTGCTTTTATCAGTTCTGCTGGAATTTCATCAATGCCACAACTTTTTGTTATTCTTAGTCTTTTATTGCTATTTCTACTTCAGCCTTCAAGATACCATATTTATTATCACATTAAGATGGTCTGCCATCTCTTGACTTCAAGTCGTCCAAGATGTTGCTTCCATATTCGTTGGTGTCTGTGTAGAGTTCTCTAATGTATTCAACCAATCTTTTGGATATTTGATCTTCTTCTTTAAGCAATTTCTCTGCTTTGTCTTTTATGTTTCTTGCAATGGTTTGAAATCTCCTTTAAGTTTATTAATTAGCTTGAATGTTTCACTTGTTCTGTTGCTTCCAATTGTTTTATCTATTGTGTCACATTGCTCCTCTATCCATTTTCTTTTGTCTGATCTTGCACTCTTCTTTACAGCCTTGCACACTATTTTATACTCTGTCCATATTTTCTGATCCAGGCCTCTTTCTGAATATTTTCTTTCTTCCCACAGTTTGAATGTTTCACTAGGCCCTACTTATCCATGGCTTCTTCGTCCTTTTGTTTCTTCCATACCTTCTGCCGTTGCGTTGGCAACAGCTGTGTATGCTTATGTGTTCTCTCCTATAAGTTTAAATCATCCTCAATTTCCGGCTTCTCCTCAATACGCTTTCACACCAATTCGTTTTCCATTTGTATCTTGAACCTGTCATAGATCTTGGTTTTGTTCTGATGTTTGATTGTTTCCTCTTCAGCAACATCTTAAAGTTACATAAAACAAGTTGATGATCAGATGCAATGTCTGCACTGGGAAAGCTTCGGCACTGAGTTATCATGCTATGGAATTTTTGTTCAACAAAGATAAAGTCAATCATATTTTTGTTTGTCCATCAGGTGACCTCCATGTCCATTTGCATGTTACTGGTGCCCTGAAATTTGGTGTTTTGCCACATATAATTTGTTTTGTTTTGCAAAGTCCAAGAGTCTATCTCTCTTTCATTTCTCTTTCCAATTCCAAATTTCCCCATTACATCCTCAAATCCAATGTTATCATTTCCAATTTTTGCATTCCAGTCTCTTATAATGAATTTGATATCTTCTTTTGATATGTTTGCCATTTCTTCCTCTAGCTTCCCATAGAAATTTTCCAACAACTGTTCATCACTGTCATTGGTTGGTGCATATGACAATAACAGTTATGTTCCTTGGGTATCCTCTGAATCTAGCTTGCATTAATCTTTCACTTATAGGGTTGTACCCAATTAGAGCTTCAGTTGCCCTCTTTCCTAGCATCATACCAACCCCATATTCATGCTTTTGTCCACCCGACCATATCATTCTACCGCCATCTATCTCGAAGTAAGCAAGTAAAATCTCGTGGATTTATATAGCGCCTTGGAAAGCAGCACGGCAGTAGCTGCTTATTCTTAGGCGCTCAGCCTTTCTTAAAACAGCTATGGGAAAGGTCTAAGATCCGCAAGCAATAGTCAACATCCGAAGGGCAGTGACGTTAGGTTGTTACAGCTATGGAGGGAAGCGATATAAGAAAAAGAAGGATTTAAGAGGTACAGCGGTGTAGAGACGCGTCCCTCTGGTGGCGGATGGGGAAGTCCTGGGCAGGAAAACCTCGGATTGCACCGAATTAAACCGATTAAACCGATTTACACCGATTTAAAACCCTAACCCTAACCCTGAAGACTTGAGGAGATAATGCAGGAATTATAGGAAACGAGGACTCAAGATTTTATTGTTTGAAAGTTTGCGGAGGGAAGCTGGGATCGAGTTCCAAAGTTCAGGTGAGGCGTATGAGAAGGCACGGTTGCAAATTTTCAAGGATGACTGATTCAGCGGGCGTGACAGAGTGAGATGAGATGATGAACGTAGGGTCGAGGAGGCTGAGGGGTTAATAGTGATCTAAGGTAGACAGGTTTTGATGACTGAAGTGAGCTATATGTAAGTGTTATTATCTTATATTGGATACGTTCAGTTATTTTAAGCGGTGTCCAGTCAAAATAGCGCAAGACAAAATAGCGCCGACAAAACAGCGCCGACAAAATAGCTCCCAAAACCCCGACAAAATAGCGCCGACGTAATCGCGCGATATGAACAAATCTACAATAATAAAATAAAGATAATACTCGGCTACGATGATGAAAAAATATCTTCAATACCGTCTTTAAAATCCACTAAATACTCCGCTGTGAGATGTCAAATGTATTCAGTATCGTATTTTAATCATGCTGGGTGGCATGGCGAAGGTATTAGCAGGCGCTACTGAAACGGAATTGAATACGCAAATATCAAATAACTAAATATTTAACACAGGGAGATTATAGGGTTAGTATTTTCTTCTACGTTATTTAATATTATAAAGGACATTTGTCACAGTTATATTAGCTTTGGCGTAATATTACTTGAAAAACCCTGTTAAAGTTACAGCTGTAAAGTTGAATTCTCTATCATTTCTTACTTCGACGCTATTTTGTCGGCGTTCATTTGTCAGCACTAATTTGTCGGCGCTAATTTGTCGTCGCGATTTTGTCGGCGCTATTTTGTCTTGCGCGATTTAATTGGTGCTAGGGATGTGCGGGTATACCCGTACCCGTAGCCGCTATACCTTACCCGTACCCGTACCTGCGGGTACGGGTATGGTAGGGTACACATTTTTCGGGTACTGGTATAGCGCTACGGGTACGGGTATAGCGCTACGGGTACGGTATATGGCGGCGGGTACGGGTATACCCGGTATACCCGTTTTTACCCGAAAATTATATTTTCATTTCTCACTACTATAGCAAATTAGCAATGCAGTAATAGAAAAATAATATTGAGTAAAGTGTATTAGTGTAACTTGTATATCGCGTTCAGTTTGTCAGACAGCATGCATTTTACTTACTGAAAACATAAAGGAAATACAGATGACGTCATCTGACATCATCAATAATAAATCTATAAGTATAATGGCGTCCTATGACTCCTCCAAGGCCTCCTCGACCGAGAAAGTTCTTCTGGTAAAGTTTTGTTGTTTAACTTGAGCTCTAATGCCTGCTCATATTATTTATTTATTTATTTCAAGACAATTTCTATAGCGCCGTGCACTAGGTTACGACAAAGGGCGCTGCACACATAGTCAACCATAACCTAAACTAAAAGGTGCGTCTTTAGTTCTCTCAGGAACAGTCCAGCAGAGTTGGCCTCAGTCACTGCAGTCGGCAAGGCATTCCAAAGCAATGGGTTCCCCGCGAGAGAAGGACCTGTCTCCGAACTTCGGAGTCTGAGACGGAGGCGGAACGAGCAGTAGGACACGATGGCCGGAGCGAAGTGCCGACCTCCGTGCGTTCGACGTTGATCTTAGGACCAGCTCAGCCAGGTACTGTGGACAGTGCGGTCATTTAACGCTCGGAAGGTGAGCCAGCAGCGCTTATGGATAATGCGCTCCCGGGCTCGAAGCCAGTGCAGCTGATCACGCAGTAGGGGGGTCACATGGGCTCCCCAGGGGCTGCTGAAGACGACCCGAGCAGCTGAATTAAGCACGGATTGCAGACGATTCAACTTTCCATCGGGGAGGCCCAGCAACACGCTGTTGCAATATAGTCCAGCCTGGGCAGAACAAGGGCGCGCACAAGGTGCACTGCCCCGCTGATCGGAAGATGCCGGCGCACTGACCTAATCCTCCGTAGGTGGTAGTAGCAGCCGCGGACAACATTACCGATATGTTCCTCGAACGACAACGTCTCATCGAGTAATACTCCCAGGAGTCGTAGGCACTTTGAGGGGACGACGGTCACATCGCCCAGCGTGAACGGTGAATGGCTCAGGATATGCTTCCTCCTGGGGGTGTACATCCACAGGAACTCGGTCTTGGCCGGGTAAAGGGCCAAGCGGTTCTCCTCCGTCCATATGATGATCGCCATGATGCAATCGAGGAAGCGAAGTTTAAGTCTTTCCATGTCGGCAGGCAGACAGGAAGAATACAGTTGCAACGTCATCCGCGTAGCCGTGCATGGTCAGTCCGAACGCGATAGCGATTTTCATCAAACCCGCTATGAAGAGAATGAACAGCAGAGGGCCGAGAACCGACCCCTGCGGAACACCATACTGAACAATTCGCTTTTCCGACGTTTGACCGCCGCACCGGACCGATTGCGTCCTATCACTGAGGTAGCTCTCGAACCAGCTGAGGACCCGACCCCTGAGGCCGTATGAATTCTCCAGCCGCTGGATAAGAATCTGGTGATCCACCGTATCAAACGCAGCGGAGAGGTCAAGAAGGCAGAGGAGAGCCACCCTGCCATTCGCAACCGCATCCACAACGTCATTGAATATCCTCAGCACGGCGGTTTCAGTGGAATGCCCACGGCGATACGCTGATTGATCACGAGGCATCAGTCCGTTAGCGTCTAAAAATTCGATCAGCCGCTTGCTGACAATCCTCTCCAGAAGCTTGGAAAGGAATGGCAGGTTTGACACTGGTCGGTAGTTTGACGTTTCTTGAGGGTCAAGTCCTGGCTGTTTCAGTAGTGGCGTGACCGTTGCATGTTTCCACTTCGACGGAACTTCGCAAGTCTCTAAGGAAGCGATCATGAGCGCTTTCAGAAACGGGGCTAGGACCACCGCCGAGTCCTTTAGCAACCACATCGGCAGAGGGTCTGCAGAGCACTGTTTATTCGGAGACGCGCGCACTATGCGGAGCACCTCCTCCTCCGTCGGTGCCCGAAACGCCGCGAGATGCGGCCCATCGTAGGGCCTCGAAGGTTGCCGGTCCCGCAGACGCCGTCCTCTCCCGTATTCCTTCAATCTTACCATCAATGTACCGATGGTACACTTCCGGGCTGAACACAGGACAGGGAGCCATCGCAGGAGTGCACTTTCCCAGTAGGGCGTTCAGCGTCATCCAGGTCTCCTTCGAGTCGGACTCCCTGGTGAGCAGCAACTGCTTCCAGTATTCCCTACCTTTCAATCTTACAAGGGACCTCCTTGCTTTGAGGGTAGTCCTCCAGGCCTCAAGGGCCACAGCCTCGTTGGCTGAGCCCCTGGACCTACCAAAGGCCCTCTCAGCTCTCCGCGCCTCCCGACGCGCCAGACGGCACTCATTGTCATAAAACGGGCAGAAATTCCTGACCCTGACTGTCTTCTCGACCACCGGTGCCAAGTCATCCAGGATGCCATTGATCACCATGTCATAGCACTCCGCAAGATCAGAGGCGGACTTTCCAGGAGCGACCGGCAAGCAAAGCGTTGACTCCTCAAGACGAGTGATGAACAGATCGCGTTTGAAGCCACTCCAGTCCCTCCTCTTAACCGCCTTGTACTCCGGAGGAGGGCGCACCGTCCATGTTGACCAGCGCACCAGCAGATGGTCAGACAGCCCAGTCTCGTCAACCGTGATTCGGCAGGGTTCCGAGTCCCCCGATCCGATGACTACATCCAGGAGGCCACCCAGGACGTGGGTCGGTTCAGTCACTCGCTGCACCAGGTCAAACTCATTGAGAATCTGGAGAAGTTTCCTACTGGCCGCGTCATCTGGCCTTTCCAGGTGGACGTTCAGGTCCCCCACCACATAGAACTGGCATTTGTAGGTCGCCAACGACTCAAGGAGTGATGCAAATTCTGCAAAAAACTGCTCACACGTGTTTCGGGACCCTGGGCGATAGATTGCTACTAGAATGAAGGGTCCAAACGCCCCTCCAACCCGGCAGCACAGATGCTCGAAAGTGGAGGGCGTTAAGTTAGTTCTCAGCCTCGCAATGTTGATTCCTGGTCTATGGACGATCGCCAGACCTCCATGGTTCACGAAGTTCATATCCATTGGCTTGGCGTCTTCAGCAATGGGACGCGCCGCCTCGACGACGCACAGGCTGTGGCTTTGCAGCCGCTTGATGGCTGCCGAGTCGGAGTCTACATGCCACGTCTCAGAAAGAATGAGCATATGCAACTGGTAGTACTCGATAAGATCCAGGACGTTCTCTGTCTTATTGTTTATCGACCTAATATTCAGGAGACCGAGGTTCGCCGCACGCACTTGAGGGACGAGATGCCGCTGTATTATCGGATGAAGCAGGGCAGACCGTCGACCCAGGCCGTTTGCGCCATGCTTCAGTGGAGCAGCAGTGAGTCGAGGAATACAGACAGACTGAGCAGATGGCGGACGCCGGGTTGTCGACGAAGGAAGTCTATCACGGTTGAAGTCAGTGTAGATAAACGCACCATTCTCGATTGGCACCAACTTCGGTCGGAAACGTCTCCGGCCTGATCTCTTTCCGCGGAAGTGACGAACTCGACGCTGGGTCTCACAACAAAGTCTAAGAATTCCGAATTCGGACAGTAAATCAACAACGCAAGGTGCAGGACGATCGCCGTGAGAACAAGCCAGCAGCTCTGTCGACGAATAACGTACCGTTCGCATAATCTCAAACACAGTAGTCTAGTCGAGAAAAAACGTAGCGGTGCATAGACAGGCGACGGCCATATTGAACAACGGTGAAATTCGAAATGATAACGGTGTAGACGTAGAGATCGCTCCGATCCTGCTAAATATCGCCGAAAACACTCGAATTTCGATCAAACTGGCGCTAAATTCGGATTCACTGTCGGACTATACGAATTATAGTGCATCGCGAGAAGCATAGCGAAAAAGAAAACCGATAAAATAACATTAAATCGCACGATCGGAGTTTTCTTGGCAGCCACACGCGGCGCCACCTACCGACTAGATAAATTATATCTACTAAATATTTTAAACAAGCCCATCGAGTCTTCTAGAATTTCTAATCCATGTCCGACATTCATGTAGGCTTAGGCTAGCTGACTAGTTGTATTACACAATGTTACCAACCAGTGGTCCAGACTCCAGACTTCAGAACCCGGGCCTACTATTTGCCAAGTGGATTATCCTGATTCCTAAGTACTAGAATTTATTTTTACTATTACTATTTCATTGTTGCCTCTCTATAGTCTCTAGGAACGGATACGGGTACGCGGGTCCGTGTACAGGTCCTTGTAGGCTTGTACCCGTACACGCACCCGCGGGTACGGGTCCAACTCCAAAAAACTCCAAATTCCAACCAATGTCGGGTACGGGTACGGGTAGGGTAGGGTACACAGCTTACGGGTCGGGTAGGGTATAGCGCTAGCGGGTACGGGTAGGGTAGGGTAAAAAAGTGTTTTCACGGGTACGGGTAGGGTAGGCATTTTGCTGTACCCGCACATCTCTAGTTGGTGCACCATTTGAGGCCAATGTAATTCTTTTTAGTATGGGTGAAATATGGGAGAACTTAGGTGACTTAGTAACTGCGCGAGCTAGTGTATTTTGTATTGATTGCAATTTGTTGATGGAGGCTTTGGGAAGGTTATAGTAGAGGTAATTACAGTCATCTAATTTGGAGTGGACTATTGAGGTGGTGATTGCGGAGGCAGTTTTGTTATCAAGGCAAGGACGTAGGCGACGAAGGTCACGAATATGAACAAAGCAGGCATTTGAAAGTTGGAAGATTTTACTCGAAGTGTAGAAAAGAATAAAATTTGAAGCCGAGATTTCTTGCAGTTGGAACAGGGGTTATTGTGGTATCAGGAGCCTAAACTAGCTTAGGATTGTCAATTTTGAGCTGTTGAGGTAGTCCAATTAAAAGAAACTAACACAGACAAACAGAGACAACAAACAGAGACAGCAAATATAGAACCAAATGACACAGTAGAGTGACACTGGAATAAAAAGAAGCGAAAAAGAAAACAACAATAGAGGTAAATGGGGGATAAAAAAACAAAACTCAAAAGGAATGTTTAGCCAAGAAGTATTACAATTGTGTAAACAAAGAAGGGAACTTAGAATAGATGAAACAGAAAAGCATTAGATAAACTGGATGACTAGAGAAATAAAAAGAACATTAAAGTGATACAGAAAATTGGCTACAAACACATGCAAAGAAATACAAAACAACTACAATGCCAGCAGAATTCAGGAATTGTATAAAGGAATTTTTTTAAACTACTTGATGACTATAACATGAAAATGGCAGCCATAATAAAGGATAAAAACGGAAGAGTCTGAACAAATAACACGGAAATAGCAGACAGAGGGAGAGAGCACATTAAATAATTATATGCACACCAAAATTAAACGGACTCAACAGTGCTTCAAGAAATACTGAGTACGAATCTTCGAGAGACATCATCCAACATCTTGAAAGAGGAAATAAGACGACAACAAACAGTTAAAGAGCTCAAGAAAAAGAAAGCCCCTGGCATGCATTGATAATATGCCAACTGAAAGTGAAAGCAGAAGGAGATGAATAATTATCGTAGAAATATACAGAAGAAGACAGAGAAGTATGCAATAACTATAGATTAATGCTAAGTATCCAAGGAAAGTCTTCACAGAGAATAAGGATGTGCAAAAAAAATCAGTAGCTACATAGAGAAGGCAATATGAGAAGAACAAGCGGGATTTATGCCAGGAAGAAGTACCATAGACCAAATCTTGACACTAAAGCAACTGATAGAAAAATGTACAAAGGCAAATAAAACTGTATACATCAATTTAATCGAATATAAAACAGGCTTTTGACTCAACATGGCAGGCTACAAGAAATATTAGCACAGAAGAAAACTAATAAACCTAATACTAGCAATATACAGAAGAATGGAAAGTGTAGTTAAAGTTGCTAAAGACCTAAATGGTTGCTAAATGGTTTAAGACAGAAGACGTGAATAGACAGAGATGCATGCTATCCTCATCTCTCTTCATAGTAATCCTATAAGTAATCTTTGAAATAGCAACTGAGGATCGAAAATCGGAGTGAATTGTCATGGAGAAAATATATAAAACCTAAAATTTACAGATGATGTAAGCCTACTCGCAGATAATTAATGTATGGGGATTACAAAGGTTCACAGATCCAGTAAATCAAACAAGCAGAAGATTTGGACTCAGGGTTAATGCAGCAAAAACTAAAGTCATGGTAGTTAATAAAAAGAGAGAGGAACGTATACACAATACACATATCATTCGAGCAGCAGCTAGGTCTCAAACTTATTAGGATTTCTTGCGTGGCGGTCCCTTATAAATTTATGTGATGACTCGCGGACTTTATAAATTAGGCTAGCTGCCATTAACATATGGGCTATCAATGAACATATAGGCTATCAATTAACATGGGTTATCAATTAAAGTAAAGGCTATCAACCGCGGACCCCAGTTTGAGAACCACTGGGCCATAGAGCAAGTAAAGAAGTTTATATATGTTGGTGGAGAAATTACAAGTGGTGGAAGACACGAACAGGATATTGAAAAGAGCGCAGCAAAGGGATTAGAGACAATGGGAAGACTTGGGCGTATTTGGAATGAACAAAAATAAACATCAGCACAAAAAAATCAAATATTCAACACTATTATTGTGCCACAAATACTATATGGATCAGAAACATGGGTCTTAAAACGAGCATACGGAAACAAACTACTCGTGGCAGAAATGAGCTGCTTGCGAAAGAACTTGGGAGTAAGCAGAGTACAAAGAATTAAGGGATGAAGACATGAGAAAAAGAATGGGGATGCAAGAGACAATGATAGATAAAACCAGAAGAAGGGTCAGACGGTAAGGACATGTAGGCCTAAGTAGAATGAAAGACTCATATAAAGCACTCTACACATACAAAGAAGGCAAGAGAGGAAGAGGAAGGCCCAGGAAAAGTGGATGAATGACATAAAATAAGACTTTGAAAGATACCAGACATCAGTAGTGAATGGAAAGAGACTAACAACAGAAAAATATAATTTTAGAAGTTTCGTGTCTAGCTATTGTCTCAAATGCGCTGGCAGAAAGCAACTCTGCAACTATGATGATGATGATGATGAATGATGATGATGAATGATGATGATGATGATTATGATAATGATAATGAAGATGGTGATGATGATGATGATGATGATGATGATGATGGTGATGGTGATGATGGTGGTGGTGATGATGGTGATGTTGCTGGTGGCGGTGATGACGATGGAGTCGACGACGACGACGATGACAACGAGAGGCGACGACGAAGACGAGGACGAAGATGAAACGTTTGGGACTTTTTCTGATGATTGAATTTCATAGCTCTGTTATCCGAATCGAATTATTGATAAAGTAGATCACGTTTTAAACATGCTATTGCAACTACATCAGTTGGAAACTTTCCGTGGTGATAATTTAGACTACTTTCTCAGGCTTTGCTGTGACAAAGATGATTTATTTGATTGAGATTTATTTGCTTGGCAAGAACTGCTCAATGATCGCTGCTACCAGAAATTATACGTATGTCCATTGTCCATTCTGTTTGATTCAGATACTAAAAGAGTTTTACCCGTTGCTCGTTATAGAAGCAGAATATACTGTAGTCTATATCTATAAAGAAATTGGCTGCCACAGATTGTGTTTGACCAGAGTATGAGTATGCGACGACGAGAGCGAGAATAACCTGCGCCTGCGATTATTTAATACAAATTGTCACCGTCCTGTGAGAAGCTGAACACAAGTGGACGGCAGCGTTGAATAATTATTGGCTAATTTTAGAGGAGAGTGTCCTTAAGTTTGCTTGTTTCATCTTAAATTTCTTTTATTGCGCAGCAGTTGATGGATCAGTGGTGTAGCCAAGGGGTTTGGGGTTAAAACCCCATTGGCGCCGACAAAAAAATTAAAAAATGCGTTTCCATGCATTTTTAATTTTCGAACGCGGTTTTGAGGGTCAAACCCCCCTTTGGGGCTGCTGACCAAAATTTGTTAAGCGTTATAGGCGTGACGACCTATTTTGCCTGTCAGCATATGAAAGGAAAAATTTTAAAAGAAAAGACAGGATAGGTACATAGGATGACTTTTTTTGCTTTTTTGCTTATCAAGATTTTTGAGAAAGTTGATTACGGTCAAAGTAAAACCAAACCCCCTTCCGGAAATCCTGGCCACGCCACTGGATGGGATTTTTCGTAATCGCGTGTTTGTTTGTGAATATATGCAACTGATCAGGTGATATTCCTCGTCGTCTGTTTCACTTCGGCAAAAGCTACCGTCCAGAGTGCGACGACTGCATCGACGAACACATCAGCGACTATAAGAAGCAGCATGCTCAGAAGGAAGACCTCAGGCGCACCGTCAAAGCATTCCCTCGACTGCAGGCGCTCAATTTCGATCCCGATGTCAGGGACCATTTGAACACTTACCGCGATACACATCCGCTTCTCCCAGTATTAGCAGGTAAACTGTTTATCTGTACTCCGACATCTAAGTCAACTGAGCTGTACTCCTCTCGATCATAGTCTTAGGTGCTAATAACATTAGGTTTTGTGGAAACAGTAATGACGAATACTGGCCGTCATTCTAATGTCAGTCTTAAAGCAACATTAATATGAAATTATAGAATATGAGAAATGGCAATTTTGTAAAGAGAAGCAACAGTAGTTTTAGAGAAAAGTTAATTAAAGTCGCTTTTAAGAATTTGTGTACCCTTTCCTGGAACTTATTCGCATCCGGTTAGAGCTGATTCGATGCTGTAGGGCCGATGTGGGCAAGCAATAATACTCTCTTTTTGTGTCCATTGTCACTTGTGTGTCGCATATGTGCGTTTGCTTAAAGAGACAAAGCGCGGTCCTCTGGAACCTCCGATTCCTCGATACGAGGGCTTCATTCCTCGCGTATGGACGACGGAAGCTGGACTCGGATGTCGCTATCATGAAATGACCAAAAATGGATTGGCCGCCTTCAGACATGAAGTCAGAGAGCATTTCAAGATCCTGCAGCAACCGATAATCGACGTTCAGAGGTCTGTGATTCGCATTAATATTTCGCACTTAGGGGCCGTCTATAAATGACGTCACGCGATTTTGGCAGTTTTTACCACCCACCCCTCGTCACAAGTCGTCACAAAATGTCAGACCCTAAAAATGACGTCACAAGTCACAACGCGTTAACCTCCTTCTTTCTACTATAAAAATTAATGTTTAAATGCACTTATTTCTTGAATGAAGCGAGTATTACAATGAATTCGTTTGAAAATACTCCATATAATTATCATAGTTAAAGCGATATTCAGAAACTTTTTAAAATTATTTTGTATAATGAATTAATTATAGGCGTAAAACACGTTCAACTTGCGGTAGCACCGTAAAAAGGTTGAAAGCGACATTGCATTGCGTTATTAATAACAATATTTAGTATTGTGACGTCATATTTCTGGAAATTCCTCCCCCGTCGTCACAAATCGTCACAAATGTTTGAAACCCCTTCCTCCAAAGTGCTTGACGTCATTTATGGACAGTCCCTTACGATCGTTCGGCTTGGGACCAGTGTGGTTTTAGTTAACTGTAACTGTCACTGAAAAATAACAAATCAGTAAACTGTAACTGTAACTATAACTTAAAATACCAAAAACTGTAACTGAAAAATAAATGAATGAAATAATTCAAATAACTGAAAAATGACAAACTTAAGAAGTCAAACAGCATACTCCGCTCCGCTGCACTGATCAGAAGAATGTTTATGTCCCAAGATCACGCATTGCGTCCCAGCATCCCAGCGTCGGGCTTTTGCAGTGACTGGACCCTCCCTCTGGAATGCCTTGAACCCATCCATTCGGGAATCACTTCTTACTCCCTCGCTCTTCTCAATGCGAAATTACTTCACCATACGACTCCAATGCTAGAAGCGCCTCTGAGTAGAAATAGAAGAGGCGCTATACAAATTACATGACATTACATTACAATACATTACATTACATTACACACAAAAAGATATTCGATTGAACACATTGAAACTCTCAATCTTCCGAAATTCTGTTATGTTTTGATGGACATGCATGTGGAAATATGGACGTATAAGTAGATTTTTTCAATCAGTTAGAGAGAATAGAGTTACTGCTTATTAAGAAAAACATCAAAATTTCATTAATGCGTTCAATTACTGTATGATTAACTAAAAATAACTGAAAAATATTTAACCATAACTGAAACTGTAACTGAAAAATGACAGTAAATTTAACTGTAACTATAACAGGAAAATAATTTCAATAACAATAACAATAACTGTAACTTCAAAATAATCAATAACTGAAGCCACACTGCTTGGGACGGACGGCTACACGAGTCCGGAGTGCCATTGCAAGCAGGAGTACTAGCGTTATCCATAATTTCAAAATGTTTCAAATAAATAGTATATTGTTGCACTTCTTAACAACTAATGAAAGGTAAGGGCTGAAAACAAATGATGAAAGCCACAATTATAAAGTGAAAGAATTAAATATGATGTTTACTTCATTTGAAAGCGACAGTATATGAAAAGCGTGGATACTGGATAGTCAAGAGACAAAGCTATAAACATGCAATGATCGCATCGCTGACATCCGGTGGAGAGCTAGCAGATGATAGCATTGGGTAACTGAATGAGTTGTTATGGATACAAGAATACAAAAGTTCTCATTAAGGATATCAGGTGAATAGCATACAGAAGGTGCTGATTATTTGGCAAACGACAAATAACTTGGCTCATTTCAGAAAGAATACTGAACTTGGAAGTTTAATCATCGAAATATCATCATAAACATAGACAATCATAAACATCCGAGAAGGTACAGATTTAAGCCTGATAGCCGATATTTTATCAGAAGAATTTAAGAAATTTGTCAGCTAAGTAATGAGGCGAACTTGCTTGGGCTACTGTGGGACGTCCACTGCATTAATTACGTCAACAATTTTAAATCAATTTTATGCCCCTCCCCTTGTCAACAAGTGTCAAGCTTTCGGTGACCCACCTAATCAAATTGTGTCAAACATTACCTCCTACAAACTAACCATATTTTATACGGTTGGCTTGACGGTAAAGATGTAATTATTGCATTTAAAAACTGCAAATAAATTTTTAAAGAGTTGTTACTCAGGCCTGTAGGAAGTGGGGGTGCAGCTGTACCCCCAGAAAAAATCAGGGGTGCAGTGCACCCCTGGAAGGTAAGACTGTTTTTAAAATGTTTGCTTGTGCCGCCAAGTTGTGCGGATTTTGAAGTAGAAGAAAGAGGGTACGCGGACTATTGACCACAGGACGATTGACCATAGGACGATTGACCACAGGACGATTGACCACTGGACGATTGACCACAGCGGACTTTTGACCACTGGACGATTGACCACAGCGGACTTTTGACCACTGGACGATTGACCACAGCCGTGAGTATCAGGCTTAGCACGCTGTCTGCTGCATGCATGTGCATGCACGCATACAAAAAGAAAACCAAATGCTATTGTCTATATATATATATATATATATATATATATAGACAATAGCATTTGTATATATATGTATATATATTTTGTATATATATTATGTATATATATTAGGTGCCTGCCAAACCAATGTAAAAATTTGAAGTTGAGAAATGTTAATGCGGTACCCCTCAACTTGTTACCCTTTTAAGAGCAGCAACAGTGCAAAATCTTTATGACAACATTTACTGGTTGCTCAACATGTTGAAAGTTTAGTGAAAAATGCCATTTAGCGAATTTTCTAAAACATGCTTGTTGTGCAACTTTTATTGCTCAATGCCCAATGTCATTGGCATCTGTATGTATATATATGTATATATATATATATGTATATATATGCATATATTATATATGCATATATATATATATATATGTATATATATATATGTATATATACATATGTATATATATGTATATATATGTATATATCTATATATAAATTTTTATATATATATATATATATATATATCGACTCACTATTGTCCTTTTCATCATTCCCAGCATTTGTTTTTTTTTGTATGCGTGCATGCATGCATGCAGCAGACAGCGTGCTAAGCCTGATACTCACGGCTGTGGTCAATCGTCCAGTGGTCAAAAGTCCGCTGTGGTCAATCGTCCAGTGGTCAAAAGTCCGCTGTGGTCAATCGTTCAGTGGTCAATCTCCTATGGTCAATCGTCCTATGGTCAATCGTCCTGTGGTCAATAGTCCTAGAACCAAGAAAGAGATGACGATCTGCTGTATGCTTGTCAAGGCTTTTAGAAGGATAAATAAAGTTAGTGACGACCTTTTTTTGCTCGTCAGGGTTTTTTCAGAGACGAATTTTTCCCTCTTGTCACAACTTTAACTTTAGAAAATCTGCGCCCCATTCAGAAAATTCGTTCCGACGTGCCTGTTGTTACTTGTTAAACAGATTTAAAATTGACTATAACACTTTGAGTTCATGATCAAAACGAGGCTTTATATTCTGATTTAAATCATATTTCCATGGGGAAGCCAATGTTTTCCAATTGTTATAGTGTGCATAGTGGCTGGTTCATCAATTCCCGAATGCAGCTATTGTTGATGTCAATTTATCTTGAACTTCCCTCACCATGTCAACGATTGTCAAACTTTTTCAAGTCATTCGCCCCATTTCGTTGACATCATTAATGCAAGTCCAGTCCCTTATACTTGCTTTATCCCGATACAAGAATCTGTTTAAGGAAGCTTTATGAATGCGTACCAATTGAATAAATTGATTGAAAATTAAATTGGACATATCCTATGCAAACGGCTCAAGGACGATGTGAAGCACTTAAATTTTAGAACTATTGCCTGACAAAAATTTTTGAGAACAGACCGGTGATTGTCTTTTAAGAATTCTTGAATTTCTAATCCATTCAAGTTTTGTGATGACGTTTGTAAGTAACGGCATCACTTCGTCTCAAGTACTAAAAATGACTGGTGTGACTATATTGAAATCATTTTCATGAACGGTGATAATTGTAGCTGCCCATCAAGTGTTCCAGATCCTCCAAAGCCAATTCCAAAGCGAATGTACCTTCAAGACGGAATGATCCCAAAATACATTGGATACGTCCCACGTAAGTTCATGGCAGCATTCTTATGCTCAGCATAAATTCTCGGATCGCCACTTGAATTAGATAACGTCAAACATAGACGAAAGACGACGCCCACGACGGCGAAGCGATGACATTGATGATGAATAATAATTTGCGACGAAACTACGAATTTAAAGTTTGTACTTGCGATTTAATGATATACTATGTTTTATCACAGAAGGGATGAAGCGAGAATGAGTCAGGATGAGAGTAAGGTTGAAAAGAAAGTGAGATTGTAGTAGACCTGTGCGCCGCCGCCGCCGACGTTTTGCAGGACGCCGCCGCCGCCGCCGCCGCCGCCGCCGATAATACATGAACGGCGCGCCGCCGCAACCGAGAGAACATCGGCGTGACGCCGGAGTCCTTATGGTTGAATTATTTCTCTCATGTAACCAGAGTAGACCAACACTGTCGTAATACGTGGACAGAAATGTCTTTACCATAGCACGTTACTTGTTTACTTCGCTTCATTTGTCTATCGAATGACGTCATGTTCACATTCTGCAAAATGGCCACGGTAAAGAAAAGCGTTTTCGATGAAAATTACGCGAAGACCAAAAATATGCTAAAATTATGCTAAAATTAACTGTGCAAAGTTAATTACACGAGCAGTGAACCTATGCATCGTAACTGAGAGCGCTTGTTGCTTAAATCTTCTTAGTTTAGTTTAAATCTTCTTAGTCTGGTGTCGGCAGTGCTTTGTTTTCTAAGTTGGTACATAACCTTTTAAAAAGTATTGATTTATGGTCAGTCAATACCATCACTATCCACTTTCCTTTCCGGCGTAAAATACAGAAAATATAGATAAGTAAAAAAGTCATCACCGGTTTTGAGGCTGCTAGAGGTTATGGTTTGCTATGTCGTGAAAATCCAGATAAGAAAAAAAGTCATCACCGGAATCTAGGGGGGCAAGATTTATACCTTGCCCGGTCGCCGAATACTCTAGCTACGGCCCTGTTGATGAGATGTTTCCTAAACTGCACACTTTTATTTTTAATGTATTATAAGTTTGTAACATTGTTTTCAAAATGAACCAGGTGACAAACAAAACCGATGGGAATTTAACAAAAAAGCCGATATCATATCTCTTATGGTCACGCGTATTGTACTGTAGTATTGTATTGTACGTATTGTACGCCGTCGACGCCGCCGCCACCGCCGCCAATGAAGTCCCGCGCCGCCGCCGCCGCCGCCGCCGCCGCCGCCGCCGCCGCCGCCGCCGCCATAAAATTGGTTCGGTGCGCAGCCGCCGGGGGATAGAGCGGTCTGCCGCCGCCGACCCTCAGAGCGTTGGCGCACAGGTCTAGGTTGTGGGAGGTGCTTGCAACCTGAATTAAATTTGCGATATTCTTGTAATCTGTTCTGCAAACGGTTCTGTGACGAAGGCCGAAATTCGTGTTTAAACAACCATTTGAAAGCCAGATAGAGAGGTCACTCTATATGATAGCTTACACATTTGATACAGGTTTGAAATTGAAGTGGTTCTGCTTCTGCCGTTGAGCCTATTCTTTTTTTTTCTTAGTGAGCCATCAATCAATATTGTGATTGATGGATGGATAGTGTGATGGATAGTCAATGCAAATTTTTATTTGCTAAGGGACTGTCCATTAATTACGTCAACAATTTTTGGGCAATTTGTGACCTCTCCCTTTGTCAACTACTGTCAAACTTTCGACGACTTCATAAGATGACATTAAAAACTTTGAACCCTCCCATTGCAAGGTGCCGCCCATTAATTATGTCACAAATTTTAGGCAATTTTTAGCCCCCTTTATCGACAACGGTCAAACTTTTAGTGACCCTAATGAAATTATGTCGAAACCTTTGAACCCTCCCTTACAAGCAAAAATATTTTATACGGTTGGCTTATATGCTAAAATAGAATGATGGAAATTAATTCTTTGATTTATTAAATTTATTGTAAAAAATTAAATTGTTGACGTCAATTTATCTTGGCCCCTACGCTGTCAACAAGTGCCAAACTTTTTAAAACCTCTCCCCTATTTAGTTGACGTAATTAATGAACAATCCTTAATTTAAATTTCACAAGTGGGTTGAATTTAATGAAAGTTTTCGTTGCGCTGTGATGATCTTAAGATTGTTCCATACAGAGTTTAAGTTTGACTTTGGAAAGACATACGGTGATTCGACTCGATCGCTCGAAGTCTGCTACCATGACGAAGATTGCTACGGTAGCTATATGGCAACCAAAGGTCTTCAGCCGCAACAGGTCGTATCATAAAGGCAAAGTCTCTGCACCTGCACCGTTAACTATTTTGGTGATCACAAAATCAATGCAATTATGTATTTTAATATTAACGAAAAACTTATCAAGCGAATTCTAGTTTACCGCCGAATTATTAAATTTTGTCATTTGTAAAGAATCTTCGTCGATTGTAGAAAACAGGTTAAATTACGGCTCATATATATTATGCAAACTAATAAGTTTGCTGGCTTCAGATTACGTAACAATAGTGGTTAAAAACAGAAATACTTTTATCAAGAAACTTTACAGATAGCTCGAATAATTCAGGTACCTAACGTTTGAACATATAGGCCTACAACATGTTATCACTCGAATTGAGAATAAACGACAAAAAACTGTTAATTGAAAAGCGTTGTGTTTGACTTGCATTCATAACACTGGTCTACATTAATTTTGCTCACTTGAAGATAACATGTGATCTAAGGATCTAAAGATGCATTTTGGTGTGTTGAATCCAACAATCAAACCCGTTCCCTCCAGCCAGATCCAGTTTTCCCGCAAAACGCTGTTTACTGATTAACTAGCTATTGAAACAATAACGTTGCATTGTGTTTTATAATTATTGTTGAATATGCAAAAATTCAATGCAATAATTTTTTAATATGCAAGAAGATAAGAATGAGCAAAAGGATATGCTGAGTGGGTATAACAATTTAATAGAGCGACAGCTAAATAGGTAGTTTTAAACTGCAGAGTGCAGACGTCAGCAGCTATGGCTATAGACCTATGTAATCAGCGTGAAACCGACGGCAACATTCAGTCTTTCGTGAGGCTTACAAGTCGCAGCAAATTTAACTTTGTTAAATAGTTTTCTGAAGAATAAATCATCCAGCACCCGAATATTTCATGGAAGATGCAGGAATGATCCTCACAAGCTTTGCTACTACGATGAATTCTGGCAGTCAAATGTATCAAAAGACACGGTTGACGAAGATTTCGTGGCCCCAGAAGTTGATGCTGGAATGCGTCAACCATTCAACAAAGCTGAGTTGAATGACCTTGTACAAGATCTTGACCTGCCGAAGTCGTCAGCGTTACTGGGTTTCAGGGCTGAAGGAAAAGAACCCGTTGGCTCGAGGAATCACGTTTATGTATCGTGACAGAAAGAAAGATCTACTTAAATATTTCCATGTGGAAGAGGATCTTGTATACAGTATGATCAACGTCAAAGGATTGATTGAATCAATAGGATGTGATTGTTATGTAACTGAAGAATGGAGGCTTTTTATTGACAGTTCAAAGAGAAGTCTAAACTGTGTCAGGGCCGCCGAGAGGAGGGCAGAGGCAAATGCACAGGGGCCCGGCAGTCTGGAGGGGGCCCGGGCCGATGATGAAGATGTATAATTAACAATACTACTACTACTACTACTACTACTACTACTACTACTACTACTACTACTACTACTACTACTACTACTACTACTACTACTGCTACTACTACTACTACTACTACTACTACTACTACTACTACTACTAATAATAATAATAACATAAAAGTCACCATGCACCGTGCACAGGGGCCCGGCGAGCAAAAGGGGGGCCCGGGCGCTGAGGACACCATAAACAGCGTGAAAAGAGCGGCAAGCAAAAAAGGTCATACATTTTTAAGACTTGTCAGGGGTCCGTCGGCCCTTCTGCGCAGGGGTCCGGAATTTCTCTCGGCGGGCCTGAACTGCGTGTGTGTTACTACACAATGGAAATAAATTAGGCCTAGCTTCCATATCTATTGCTCACTCATTAAATCTCAGAGAAACTTATGAATCTATGAGAACCATTGTCCAAAAATCAATATAATGATCATTGCTGGATTTCATGTGGCGATTTGGAGGTTATATCCTTCCTTTTAGAACAACAAAGCGATACACCAAATTTCCTTGATTCCGGTGCCTTTGCTATAGTCGATCAAAAGGCAGAACATTATACAAGGAAAGAATGGCCAGTTAGAGAAAAATTTAAGGTCGGTAAAAAGAACATAAAAAATGAACCACTTGTTAATCCTCATAAAGTGTTACTCCCACCCCTGCACATAAAATTGGACTCATGAAACAGTTCGTTAGAGCTTTGGATCGATATGGTGAATACTTCAAGTACATTTGTGCGAAATGTCCCTGTAAAAATTAAAATTTTAACAATCAGCTATTGCTCTCTATGCTCTGACGTTTTCTGAATTAGCAGCATTCAGCATCTCCATGCAATTGGCAAAAACGATTTCTACATTTTCACATAATTACTATTTCTAAATAAATAAAGCCGCTGCGCACAGCTATGTTCTCACATCGGTTTTTCGCATAGGCCTACAGCCCTACAGTTACATAAGTGCCATTAAGTGGTAATTCATATTAGCAATTGAATTTCCGTGACATAGGCATAAGTGAATATGAAATCTGTGAAGTCCTTTTATAAGTTACGTTTTACTTTGTCGCTGATATAATGCAGCTGCTTTCAGATAAGTTCATAATTCTTGGTTTCGCTTTTTGCCATTGCTCTAATGCAGGGATGGGCAAAGTGCGGCCCGCGGGCCACATGCGGCCCTCGAAGCCCTTTTGTGCGACCCTCGACTTCGAGAGATACTACATGAATGTGCGGTCCTCTAAAACATATGAAGCATTTGACAACACCGTAATGGAAAATTCAGCATTCAAATTGGATTTACACTTTGGCACTTGATCGTTAACTAGAAATGATGCTTTTAATATTTACTAACTTTTCTTCGATTTTACAGTCTTGGCTTATTTACCCAGTCTTGGCTTATTAATAATTACTTACACTGCACAGCATACAGTATAATACGTTATGTTCAACTGTCCATACAATTAGGCGCAGACCTAATTGAAAGGAGGGACTGGAGCAGTTGACATGTAGAAGTTGTCTTCGGTAATTGATAAGTCAGATCACATTAAAAATGCTAATAGGCCTACGCCTACCTCATAAACTTTCTGTGGTAATAATTAACTAGAGTGACCAAAACTTTGCTGTGGTAATATTGGTTATGCAATTGAGAAGTCTGCTTGTAAGAACTGCTCAATGATCTCTGCTACTAGAGATTACCTGAAAGGAAAAATGTCCTTATCAGCGGAAATCGGAATTCGAGTTAAATTCATAATTTAGACAATGTCGCCCTTCTACCCGAAACGCAGTGCCGACATTGGCAGGATGTGAAACGCACGCGTAACAACAAAAGTAAGATCGTGCAAGGACATTTTTAGCACAGAGGCATAACCACATGACTTTCTAAAGACAATACTGTAATAACTCCGTCGAAATTCATCTATATATTCGTATGAACCAACAAATGTATGAGCAAAAGTTAAATTGTGCAAGGTCATAGGTAATGGCAAAGGCCTCTTTCGTGCAATGTTATTGGCCATAACTGGAAGCCAACAGTCTCATCCTCTTATGTAATCCCATGTTCTGAAAAATCAAACGATGAAGACAATATTTAAAATTAAAATGACATTCCTGCTTACGACGACAGATGGCAGCAGACGTACTCATGAACACCACATATTAGTAGCAATAGAACATCATCAACATCATCATCATCGTCATCATCACCATAATCGGCAATCTCACTGACGGAGCGTAGCCTTTTCCACTAAACATTTCCAAGAATTTTTGTTTTGAGCCGTCTTCCAGGCTGTGAAAAGTCCAACGTTACGAGGAGCCAAGTCAGATTTAATTGTTCTGGTCCGAGTAGTTCTTGACTTCTTGGGCGACCAACTGGTCTTTTCCACGATTTATGAGGGTCTTTGATTACTTCTTGTAGAGCTCTCGCATGGTCCATGTTTGGGGCTGTTCTCATAACATACCCAAAGTAGTGGAGACGTCTGCTTTGCATTTTTATGGATATAGGTACCTCTCCTGTACGTCAGAACACCTCTTCATTTGTTGTATGCGAGGTGTACGATATTTTAAGGGTTCTTCTCAGGCACCATTGATGGAAGGCATCCAGTTTCCTATTAATGGAAGAGGCCAGAGTTTCTGCTTCTACTCCGTTAGCGTAGAGCAAAACCGGAATTATGTAAACGGCATACTGGCGAAGCTCTGTGTGGAGGCGGATACTCAAGCGCCAAATATTTCTTGTCAGCGATGCAAAACTTTCCCTTGCAATACCAATTCGTCTCAGCACCACCTTTGTTTTACTGCTTCCGGTGTTGTCTGTTAACGAGCCCAGATAGACGAACTCTTTGGCTATCTCCATTTACCAGCTACAAGCGCAGATGAGGTTTGTGATGGGGCAGTAGTCTTAATCTTAGAACAATGACTTCCAGCATTTCCGCCAGGAGAGCAACATCGTCTACAAAGTCCAAGTCGGTAAAGGTTTCATTTCCTTGTGTTGTCCCGCAAATCCACGGTGGACGTTTCTTTCTATTACGCGGTCAATAGGGAGCAGAAAGAGCTCGGGAGAACACCTATAACCCTGCCTGACACCTGTCTTTACTGGAAACCATTTGGACATCTGGCCTTCGTACCGAACTGCACTGAGTGTGCCAGTAAAGAGCTCTTTCACAAATGGAACAACTAGGCAAATAGGGTCAAGAATGCAAACTTTTCTTCAGTTCATCTCTTCGACCACTCAATTGCAAATATAGTGAAATAGGAATCTCTGTATCCCAAATTTTTCACCATTTTTTTGTAGACGATTATTATGATCAAACTAATGTAAGCACAGTACGTTGCGTTAATCTATAAGGCATTATGATCTTGCTAAAATGTCACTGCGACGCTCTATACAGAATGTCTCAGAAAAACCCCAGCAGAAAAACTATGATATCTTAAAAATTCCTAAATATATATCTCTAAAATTTGCAATACGTGTACAGCGCATATTCACCAACCTTTCTTTATATTTTATGTCATTTGCATACAATTTGGCCATATTGTGAGATATAAAAGTAAAACTTCGATTTTTACGAATCATCAGACAATTTTTTGATTGGATTCAGCATGTTAAGCAGTTAAGCATGGCTCCCCAGACATGATAGTAGAGGGGATTGAGGTCTGGACTGTTGGGCGGCCAAGAGTTTTTGTCAATAAGTGAGGTCGCGAGGGAAGAAGTCACAGATTGCATGCAGTCGTCTGCTTGTCGAATGAGCTAAGTTTGCTCCACATGTCATGGTGTCAGCAGGTGTTTGTTTCCAGGGAAAGGGAAGGTTGCATTTTGGTGACGAGAAAGCAAAGGTCAATGCAAACTATTACATGAATAAGCTATTGCCGAAATTGGTGGAGGATTGTCAAAATTTGCTGGGTAACGACTTCGTATATCAGCAAGATGGCACTCACGTAGCGAAAGTCACAGAAGAACGGCTTTGTGAGAACTGCACCAACTTAATTGACAAAAGCTCATTGCGTATGTTGAAGCTGAAGAAGGGCATTTTGATATTGTATTAATTAATCATCATCATCATCATGGTGTGCCATCTTCGATTCGAAGGTTGGGTGACCGGAAGATTCGGTACCGGAAGATTCGGGACGGAAAATTCGGGACGGAAAATTCGGTACCGGAAAATTCGGTACCGGTCATGGAAGAATCGGTACCGGAACATTGGGAACGGTATTTTCAGGATGGCAAATTCGGTTACATGTGTTAGGCACTAGATCTACCTCTCCCACCTCACCTGCCCTCCCCGATCCCAGGGTCCCTCTGGCTTTGAGTGGTGTCTATACTTATGTTTATGCCTCTATATATTTAGGTCTTGATATATTTAAGGAGAATTTAGGTAGGTATACTATTGATAATTATATTCATTTGACTGATTTCTACAGTTTTAGGATTAAAGTTTGGGCTAGGGTTAGGATTAGGGCTACGGTTACTGATTTGTATGTCGAACATGTACCAATTTATCCGGTACCGAATTATCCGGTACCGAATTATCCGGTACCGAATCTTCCACAAGCAAAATTTTGGTGCCGAATTCTCCGGTACCGAATGTTCCGGGAACCGAAGGTTGGCAGTCACGATTTGTCTCCATTTGTCTCGGTCTTCAGCTAATCTTTTCATTTCCCCATAATTTTCTATGCCAGTCCAGCTTTTTATGTCGTCTAACCATGTTCTTCGTGGTCGTCCTTTAGTTGCTTTTCCTTCACATTTCCCTTTCAAGACATTTAGAGCTCGCTGTGTGTATGATCCTTTCATTATATGTCCAGCATACTGTGTTTTCCTTTTAGCAATCTCTTTCATCAGGGTCTTTCTGTTGTCCATTCTCTTCAAACATTCTTCATTGGTTATTTTATCTTTCCAACTGATTTTTAGAATCCTCTGAAACACCACATTTCAAATGCATACATTTTCTTTTGCATAGTTTTTGTTATTGTCCAGCCTTCACAAGGATACATGAACACAGATGTTACATAGCATCTCAATATTCTCTTCTTTGTTGCTAATCCTAAGTTTCTCCTTAGGAGTTCTTTTTGTTTCCAGAATGCTTCCTTGGCCATGGCGATTCTAACTTTTATGTTTCGTTCACATCGACCATCTTCTGTTATATAACTTCTAAGATATTTGTACTCCTTAACTTATTCTAATTCAGTATTTTCTATTGAAATTTAGTGCTTTTTGTTTCTCTGTTTGCCTATGATCATTGTCTTTGTTTTCTTTAAGTTTATTTCCATGCCATATTCTTTGCTTTTATTGTTTAGTTTATTTAATACTTTTTGCAAATCTTTCTCGCTTTCAGTAAATATCACTGTGTCATCTGCATATCTTAATATATTATATATACTATTCTATTAATTTTTATGCCTGTAGTTTCTTCCATTGCTTCTTTTATTAGGAATTGTATATAGGTTGAATAGTAGTGGAGACAAAATGCAGCCTTGTCTAACTCCTCGTTTAATTCTAATTTGTTCCGTTTCTTCATTTTGTAGTCTCACTGTAACGGTCTGATTACACTGGTCAACAAATTTTATGCAAGTTTTTGTTTCCTCTACAAATTTTGGTGAAACTAATAAATTTTGACTTGCTGAACACAAATATGTAATTAGAATTTCTGTATCACGTAAGGTTTTTAAGAAATCGACAATTTAGCATTTAGTATTGTAACGTCTTCTGCAACATAATCCTACAGAAGGATCTAGGCAATAATGACAAGACATGAGAAAATTAGAAATGTTTTGCTGTAGATTTTCGTTTGTAGTCACTGTCCTGTGCTTCACGTATCAGTGACCAACAGTAGTCTCCGAGCATAGACGGACTCCACTTTCCCTGGTAGCGTTTCTCGATGCTGGCAATGTCTTTGTTAAATCTTTCACCATGTTCATCACTGACGGCGCCGAGAAGGCTGTCCAGGCAACATGCTCGGCACCCTGTAGATGGCCCTCAAAGTGACTGTCCTTGAGCATCTCTCGAATCTGTGGGCCAACAAAAACGCCTTCTTTTATTTTAGCATCACTGGTGCGTGGAAACCTCTGCTGTAAGTATGTAAAGGCTTCACTTTCTTTGTTCATTGCTCTGACAAAGTTTTTCATTAACCCAAGTTTGATGTGCAAAGGTGGGAGATAAATGTTCTTCAGATCAACGAGAGGTTCATGTTTAACGTTCTTCTGTCCTGGAACCAAGTCCCTGCGAGGTGGCCAGACCTTTCTCACATAATGTGAATCTCTAGCTCGGCTGTCCCACTCGCAAAGAAAGCAGCAGTACTTGGTGTAGCCTAGCTGCAGACCGAGTAGAATTGCAACAACTTTCAGATCTCCACATATATTCCAGTTGTATCTCGAATATTCTATGTGTTTCAATAGCAGCTGCATGTTCTCATATGTTTCCTTCATGTAAGCAGCATGTCCAATGGGTACTGAAGGGTATGAATTGCCATTGTGCAGCAAAACAGCCTTTAAACTTAACAGCGAAGAGTCAACAAAAAGTCGCCATTCGGATGGATTGTGCTTACAGCCGAAAGCAGAAAGCAATCCATCAATGTCAATGCAAAAAGTAAGACTGTCGATTTTTTTGAAGAATCGAGTCAAGTCTTCATGCCGTTTACGAAATACTGAAATTCTTGTACCTGGAGAGAGCAGATTCCATCCTTGCAACCTAGATCCAAGCAATTCTGCTTGATTTTTTGACAAATCTAAGTCTCTGACCAGATCATTGAGCTCTGCCTGAGAAATCAAAAGAGGATTGTTGGATGTCGATGGCTCAAACTCTGGGTCTTCCGTAGCTGAATCATCAACTATCAGCAGCATTTCATCTGTCTTTGCATGCTCGTCCTCGTCCTCCAGTGTCCAAAACTCGGGGGGTTGGTACAGGAAGACTCTCGTCGTGTGGAACTGGTCCCATTGCCGAGGCAAGGTTAGGATACTCAATAGACTTCCTATTCTTTGAAGAAAATCCTGTAACATTCGTCATGCAGAAATAGCAATCTGTTACATGATTATTCTGCTCCCTCCATATCATTGGTATGGCGAATGGCATGGATGGATGCTTACCTGCAAGCCAAGCTCGCAGACTGGTAGCACAAGATGAACAACATATATGAGGTGCCCATACTTTGTCCTGGTCGCCAATTTTGCATCCAAATTATAACTCATATCCTTTCTTTATGATTGCTGTCATACTCCGCTTCTGTGATTTCAACGTAAACTCTCCACAGATGTAGCAGAACGTGTCACTGCTATTGCGACATCGACGCGACATTTCAGAAACTTTAATTAAATTAGTTAATATATTCATTTCACAGCCTTTAACTAAACACTTATATCTCATCAAATAAAAAGACTGCAGCTGCTTCCTAGTGCTGCTTGGTATTTATATAGGACTGCGTAACCATAGCAACAATACATGCTAGGCATGTAGTCTTGAAGACAGGTTTGGGCGCGTCTGGGCATGTCTGGACATGCCTAATTATACTAATTTTCAAAATCCATGTAGTTAAGTGAGCCAGCAGTGCATATTACATCTGTTATGGCGGTCACATAAGATTCTTGCCTAACCTGAATACCCATAACTCATATAACTCTCGAAAACCACGATTTTAAAATTCTTATAATTTTAAATTTTAAAATCAGCTTTTTCTCAAAAAACTTACGTGATAGGAAAATTTCAAAATTATTCCTGTAATCAGCATGACAAAATCTACCTGGAACACCAGAAATTGGCAAGGGAGTGGGAGAGGTAGTACCTTTGTCTGTACGTATGTACGGACACTGGTCCTCACCACTCCCAGGGCAAGAAGATGCATATGTATCCTATTGTCAGGACCGTCCGTGCGTGATGAAGAATCACATCCTACTCGAGTGTCACTGTCAATAACAAAACACGGCGGATCTAGACTTGACCAGTCGAAAAACAGGTCCTGGGAGTGGGCAGCAGCACTACCCAGTACTAGACAGAAACTACAGATGATTGACATCAACAAGGCTCTGTCCAGAAAATCTGGGGGCATGGGTGTAACACCTTTAATGACCCTAGAACTGCGAAGTACCAGAAGACAACGGTGGAATTCAACCCAGCGGAAGATCTTCGAGCGCAGGCGAGGCTGCTGAGAGCGGATGTCCAAGTTAACAGGATATTTCGGTCACCTCGATATACCGTGAAATCCTGACCAGTGCACGGTGAATAAGAGGTCATGGAAGGACAGAAAACAAACACATGAAAAGAGCAATAAAGAAGAATGATGCCGGCTCGGACGTCGCCCGGATCACCAAGGTCCGCGCTGGTTGTTTGGGCACTAGGACAACCAGAGATAAGTTAGATACTGAGTGCCAATCTAAATCTAAACCAAAATCAAGACTAGGATCAAAAGAGTGCATAGGAGTAGGCACCTGGAATGTAAGAACACTGAAATACACGGGAGGTTTAAATATACTTGTACAAGAAATGAAAAAGTATCAGTGGGACATACTGGGAATATCAGAAACAAGATGGAAAGGAAAAGGAGAGTTTACAACATCAGTTGACGAATTAAAATACAAGATCATATGTTCAGGTAAAGACGATAACAGCTCACAAGAAGGAGTAGCCATACTGATGACAGAGAAAGCAACAAGATCTCTTATAGGATACAATACAATATCATCAAGGATAATAACAGCAAGATTTTTAACAAAGTTTGGCAAAATGACAATAATTCAAGTGTATGCTCCCACATCCGATAGCTCAGAAGAGATGATAGACAACTTTTATAACCTATTACAACCTACAATAAGTGCAATCCCAAAGCATGATATAATAATTATAACAGGAGACTGGAATGCTAAAGTTGGAGTAGACTATGAAACATGGAAAGGAACCATTGGAAAATGGGGAACAGGACAACAAAATGAGAGAGGAGAACGATTATTAAACTTCTGCACAGCAAATAAACTTACAATAATGAACACATGCTTTGAAAAGAGGAAGACAAGAAGTGGACATGGTTATCACCAGACAGCAAAACAAAAATCTAATAGACTATATCATAATTAGCAAACGATGGAAATCAAATGTATTGATGTGAAAACATGTGCAGCCGCAATTGGGTCTGATCACAAACTAGTAATGGCCAAGATTAGAATGAGACTACAGGTGGAAAAGAGAAAACACAACAGAATAGTATTTGATGTTGCCAAATTAGAAGACGAGGAAACAAGAAGAATATACGAACAAGGATTACGAACGAAAATAGCAAGCATAGAATCAAATGACACGGTTGAGAGTCACTGGAATAAAATGAAAGAAGCAGTACATAAAACAGCAATGGAGGTAATTGGGAAAAAGATAACAAACCTCAAAAAGAATGGGTTAGCCAAGAAGTAGTACAACTGTGTAAGCAAAGAAGGAAATTAGAATAGAAGGAACAGATAAGCATCAAATAAACTGGATTACTAGAGAAATAAAAAGAAAATTAAAAGAGATAAAGAGAATTGGCTACAAAACACTTGCAAAGAAATACAAAACAACTACAGTGCCAACAGAATTCAGGAAATGTATAAAGGAATCAAAAAACTAAGTGACGACTATAACATGAAAGGAGCAATAATAAAAGATAAAAACAGGAGAATCTTAACAAATAACATGGAAATAACAGACAGATGGAGAGAGTATTACAAAGAACTATATACACACCAAAATGAGACAGACTCAACAGTGCTCCAAGAAATACCAAGCACGAATATTCAGGAGACTTCATCCAACATCTTGAAAGAGGAAGTACAACAAGCAGTGAAAGAACTCAAGCGAAATAAAGCCCCTGGCATTGATAATATAACAACTGAACTAGTGAAAGCAGGAGGAGAAACACTTACAGACACCCTGTATGAACTAATTAATAAGATCTACTACAACGAGACAGTGCCAGATGACTGGACAAAAGGAATTATCATACCAATATACAAAGGAAAAGGAGACAAAGAATTATGCGATAACTATAGAGGAATAACTCTGCTCAGCATACCAGGAAAAGTCTTCACAAAGATTATACAAAAAGAATCAGTAGTTATATAGAAAAGATAATGGGAGAAGAACAAGCAGGATTCAGACCTGGAAGAAGTACCATAGACCAACTCTTTACCTTAAGACAACTGATAGAAAAATACACAGAGGCAAATAAAACTGTATACATCAATTTCATCGACTACAAACAGGCTTTTGACTCAGTATGGCTTTTGAAGGCTTATGGCAGGCTATGAGAAACATTGGTATAGAAGAGAAACTAATAAATCTAATACAAGCAATATACAAGAAAATGGAAAGTGCAGTAAAAGTCGATAAAGACCTATCAGAATGGTTTAAAACAGAAGTCGGGAATAGACAGGGGATGCGTGCTATCTCCATCTCTCTTTATAATAATTCTAGAAGTAATCTTTAAAATAGCAACTGAGAATCTAAACATTGGAGTGAATTGTAGTGAGAAAATATATCAAACCTTAAATTTGCAGACGATGTAAGCTTACTAGCGGAGAGTGCTAGAGGTTTAGAAAGGCTTACAGACCAAGTAAATCAAACAAGCAGAAGATTTGGACTCCGGATTAATCCAGCAAAAACTAAAGTCATGGCAGTCAACAAAAAAGAGAGAAAATGATACACATATCAGTAGAAGGAAATAACATCGAACAAGTAAAGAATTTTACATATGTGGGAGGAGAAATATCAAGCGATGGAAGACACGAACAAGATATTAAAAGAGAGCAGCAAAAGGATTACAGACAATGGGAAGACTTAGACATATCTGGAATGCTAAAGAAATAAAGATCAACACAAAAATTCAAATATACAACACTATCATTGTTCCACAAATGCTTTATGGATCAGAAACGTGGATATTAAAAAGAGCAGATGAAAAAACAGACTATTGGTGGCAGAAATGAGTTGTTTGAGAAAGATATTGGGAGTAAGTAAATTACAAAGAATAAGAAATGAAGACATCAGGAAAAGACTGGGAATGAAAGAGACAATAATAGATAAAATCAGAAGAAGAAGACTTAGATGGTATGGACATGTAAATAGAATGAACAGTAACAGACTCCCATATAAAGCACTCTACACATACAAAGAAGGAAAAAGAGGAAGAGGAAGACCCAGGAAAAAGTGGATGGATAACATCAAAGAAGACTTCGAAAGATATCAAATGACAATAATAGATGGAATGAGATTAACAACGGAAAAAGATAAATGGAAAAGTTTTGTGTCTAGCTATTGCCGCTAATGAGCTGGCAGAAAGCAACTATGATGATGATGACACCAGAAATTGCACAGGAAACAAAAACCTTGTTGACCAGTGTTATAGTATAAGTTGACCAGTAGCCTTGTTTCTACAGTTGGTATTTCTGCCCATTTCAGTATCTCTATTAGTTTAGTATGGTTCACCATATCAAAAGCCTTTTTGTAATCGATAAAATATATGTGCAGATTTTTTCCAATTCTTTGTGCATTTTCGCTTATGAGCCTTATTTGCCAAATGGCGTCTCTTGTTCCTTTGCCTTTTCTGAAGCCTAGTTGACTTGCCGACAGTAATCTTTCTGTTATGGATGTGATTCTGTTTTTTATTATGTATAATGGGATTTAAGACATGTGCGAAATCAGGCTTATGGTTCTGTAGTCTTCGCATTCTTGGGTTTTATTTTTCTTCGGTATTGGTATGAATATCATCAGTGTTTCTGTCTCTCGACAGGTCCAGGTATCCAGTTTCTCCACTCCGATCGATTGCTTGCTTCTTCTTTGAGTTCTTGATATCCTTTATTCATCATCCACTCCAACATCATCTTTCTCGGTCTACCTCTCACTCTCTTTCCCTCCATTTTCCTTCGATTATTGTTCTTAGTAAAGAGTCATGCCGGAGGACATGTCCCATCAATTTCTCTGCCTTTTCCGGATTGTATCTATCAGGCTTCTTTCTTCTTCTATCTCCTTCATGACTTCCTCGTTTGTCTTATGCTCTGTGTATTTTACTTTTAGCATTTTCCTCCAAATCCACATTTCAAAAGCCTCTAATCGTTTTATATCTTCCTTTCTCATTGTCCACGTCTCCGCCCCATACAACGCCACACTCCATATCAATGTTTTTACCAATCTCTTTTTAGGTTTAGTTTTAGTTTACTTTGCATCAGCTCCTTTCTCTTGTAAAAAGCTTCTTTTGCTATTGCTATACGTCTTCTTATCTCTTTATTGCATCTGGCATCGGTTGTTATCAGACTTCCTAGATAGCTAAATTCCTTCACTTGCTCTATGATCTGTCCGTAAACCTTTATGTCTACTCTCATTCCTTCTTTTTACTTATTACCATAACTTTAGTCTTTTTTGTATTGATTCTCATTCCATACTTTTCTGACACTTGTATCAGTTTATCCATTACTTCCTGAAGCCCTTTTTGATTGCTTGCTAGCATGGCCTGATCGTCTGCGAAGCGCAGCGCCTTTAGTAGTACTCCGGAGGTATGAATATACATTTAAGAAAATCTTTAGGTATTTTTTCTGTTTTGTATATTACATTTATTAGTTTGGTAGTTGCTTTCAGTCCTTCATTTCCCAGGTTTTGTATCAGTTCTGCATATTTCCCATCGTTTCCTGCTGATTTGTTCTTTGGTGACTTCTGTACAATTTGCCTTATTTCTTAAGTTATTAATGGATTCTCTTGTTTAGAATCCGTTTCTGGGGTCTGCTCTCTGATGTCATTATATAATTCTTCGACATACTCTTTCCATCTATTTAATATTTCGCCCTTTTGCATTAATAACTTTCCATTCTTGTCTTTTACTGAAGTAGGTATGTTATTTGGTTTTCTGTTCAAGTCCTTGATTTTTTATACATCATACTTTTGTCCAGTTCTTCTATTTCTTTGCATTTTTCGTTGTAGTAATCTTCCTTTGCTTTCCTGTACATTTTTTGTATTTCATGCTTTAGTTTTATGCATGTCTGTTTCCTGGTCTGGGATTCATCTCCTTTATATCGCTTTCTTTCTTGCATTTTCTCTAGAATGTCTGTTGTCATCCAAGACTATTTCATGGTTTGTTCTTGTCTACCACATATTTTATCTGCAACTTCTGTTATACATTCCTTTATTTTTCCCAGATAGTGTTCTGATCTGCTTCTTCTTTCAATTTTGTCAATTGTTCGTCAGTTAATTTTTCATATTCTTCTTTGTCTTTAGTGTTATTTAGTCTGTTTAGATTCCATTTTTCTTTGCCTTTTTTCTTTCTGATTTGTTTAAGCTTTATTTTCATTTTTGCCACTACAGGGTTGTGATCAGATCCACAATCTGCGCCTGGTCTGGTTTTGCAGTTTCGGACAATATTACGGTATCTTTTACTTATAAGAATATAATCAATTTGATTTTTATGTATTCCATTCGGTGCTGTCCATGTGTGTCTGGCCTTTTTCTTCTGTTCGAACCATGTGTTTTTTTACATACAAATCCTCTCTATTACAGAATTCCACTAGTGTTTGTCCACTTTCGTTTCTTTATTTTAACCCATATGGCCCTACTACATCTCCTTTTTTCTCCTACTTTAGCATTAAAATCACCCAATATAAGTAGGCAGTCATTATGTGTTTTGTGTTTTGATTATGACATTCAGTTGGTCATAGAATTCGTTTTCTTGATCTTCACTGTCTGCTGTAAGAGCATATATTTGTACAAGAAGCAAGTTTCGTGGATTGGCTTTCAATTTGACGAGTATTATTTTTTCGGATATTGGCTGATGATAGATTATACTGTGTTTGCAATTTTATTCCTAAGTATTATTGCTACTCCTTTTCTGTTTTGATTTCCTCCTGAATACATTACCCGATATCTTTCTTCTTGTTCTGGCAGTGTAGCGGTGAATTCGCCACATTCACTCCAATATGTTTCTGCTACTCCTAATATGTCAAAATTCATGCCGTTCATCTCTTGTATGACATTTGCGAGTTTTCCTGTTTCACATAGACTTCTTACATTCCAAGTTCAGATAGTACAACAGTAGCTGGATGACGGTGCAGTATTGCCTGTTATGTCGCAAACACTCCACCGGGCTGGATTGGTGCTCTCGTTGATAGCACCACCCCGTTTGCCGAGATTTTCTCTATTTGTAATACTCCTCATGACTTTTCTTGGAGGCTAATAATTGCCATGGGCCCCCAGAACCATTGCAATCGCAATAACTAGTTTCTTCTTCTTAGTTTGGGCCTCTAGACGCCGTTTATCCGATTGGATCTGATGTCCGCCGTCCGGAGTTGTCCAACAGCTTGCTGCCACTGTCGTGCTGAGTACCGTTGCCTGCTATTAGCCGTCCATTTTCGGGGTTCCTGTCGGACCTGCCCACCTCGCGTAACGCCCTAGGTCAGCGGTTCTCAACCTTTATAGTGCCTCGACCCTTTTAATTCAATTCATTATGATGTGGCGATGGGGCGGGAAGATAGACGAGTGGTAGTATCACTGGGCAGGCACGCCGACGACACGGGTTCAATCCCGTAGGAGCCCCTAAGGTCGACTCAGCCTTAATCGCTAGAGGGCGGTAGTAACATCAAATGAGTAGCAATGGCAACATTGCGAAAGTAACCATAGGTTCGGCGGAAGAGACTGACCACCGTCCGCCGATGTATGGCTCAGCCACCTATGGGCTGTTGGCTACAAAACACGGGGATCAGCACCGGACCCTACGGGCATTGAGCCTACGGGTGAAATCTTTACTGTACTTTTACTTTTATGATGTGGCGACCCCCAAGCGTAACATTATTTTTTGTTCATAATGTAAAGTTCTCTTGGGCAGTTTTCCGGGGGGGGGGTACCACGAGGAGGTACTGCGGCGAGCTTTCGTACGAGAGGCTATACCAACCGAGAGGTCTTCTACTCTCGTCAGAGCTGCCTCTCCTTTCGCCCCCGTAAAGGCTAGTTGGTGATCGATTTGTCCTCGGTCTATAGGACCTCTTCATCGATACTTGGACTCATCGCACGATTATCACTCCATCTACATGCTACAGTTTGGGTTTCGGAAGGGGAAAGGAACACGGGATGCAATCGGATGCTTAAAAATGCTAAGTGAGAGAAGACTTCAAAATGGAAAAAAATATCTTTATATGCTTCGTGGATTACGAAAAAGCGTTTGACAGAGTAGACTGGAGGATTTTGATGAGAGCACTGAAAAGGGTGGGAGTGGATTGGAGAGACAGAAGACTGATAGCAAACCTATACCTTGGACAGTCAGTGAAGGTGAGAATAGAGGGAGAATTGAGTGAATCGTGTATGATTGGGAGAGGAGTAAGGCGGGGATGTCCACTGTCACCGCTGCTGTTTAACATATACATCGAAGAATTAGTACAAGAGGCGATGGAGAATACAGATAAGGGAGTTAAAGTCGGAGGAGTACTACTAAAGGCGCTGCGCTTCGCAGACGATCAGGCCATACTAGCAAGCAATCAAAAAGGGCTTCAGGAAGTAATGGATAAACTGATACAAGTGTCAGAAAAGTATGGAATGAGAATCAATACAAAAAAGACTAAAGCTATGGTAATAAGTAAAAAAAAATTGAGAGTGGAAATAAAGGTTTATGGACAGATCATAGAGCAAGTGAAGGAATTTAGCTATCTAGGAAGTCTGATAACAACCGATGCCAGATGCAATAAAGAGATAAGAAGACGTATAGCAATAGCAAATGAAGCTTTTTACAAGAGAAAGGAGCTGATGCAAAGTAAACTAAAACTATACCTAAAAAAGAGATTGGTAAAAACATTGATATGGAGTGTGGCGTTGTATGGGGCGGAGACGTTGACAATGAGAAAGGAAGATATAAAACGATTAGAGGCTTTTGAAATGTGGATTTGGAGGAAAATGCTAAAAGTAAAATACAAAGAGCATAAGACAAGCGAGGAAGTCATGAAGGAGATAGAAGAAGAACGAAGCCTGATAGATACAATCCGGAAAAGGCAGAGAAATTTAATGGGACATGTCCTCCGGCATGACTCTTTACTAAGAACAATAATCGAAGGAAAAATGGAGGGAAAGAGAGTGAGAGGTAGACCGAGAAAGATGATGTTGGAGTGGATGAATAAAGGATATCAGGAACTCAAAGAAGAAGCAAGCAATCGATCGGAATGGGATGGATAACTGGATACCTGGACCTGTCGAGAGACAGAAACACTGATGATGGTGATGATGATGAATGTAAAGTGTTACAAATAATAATGCTACGACAATTAAAATATTTGAAATCAATCTGCTTCAGTTGTCTGCAAAGTCTATCCTTGAATGACAGTCACAGTTTTTAAAAATCTATTAACTACCAATATGGAAATCTTGTACAATTAGAAGTTTTGCACATCAGAAAAGAGGCAACTCCATATTTGCAATGGTCTCAGGCGACCCCTGGAAAATCGTCAATCGACCCCCCCATAGGGGTCGCGACCCACAGGTTGAGAACCGCTGCCCTAGGTGATACTTCGACATAAGTCTTCATCACTAATGGCATAGTTCTGACAGACGATCCCCTACTTCTGTCCGTTGCCACCTCCTTCGCCCCTATGAGGCTGCACAGGTCGATTTTTAGAAGGAATAATAATAATAATAATAATAATAATAATAATAATAATAATAATAATAACTAAATAACCATAAACAAATTACGCCCGATGATCATCTTGAGAAATTGTTTAATGTAGAAATGTTTGAACAATCATAAAAATGTTGTCTGTTGATTAGTAAAAATCGAAGTTTGACTTTTATATCTCACAATATAGCCAATTTACATGCAAATGAGATGAAAATATAACGAAAGGTGGGGAATTGCATGCTGTGCACGCACTGCAAATTTTATGGAAATATATTTAGTAATTTTTAAGAAATCATAGTTGTCTGCTGTTTTTTAGACACCCTGTAGAAGAATGTCATAAAAAATATAGGCAGTTGAAATTGCAATTTTTAATTAATCTTGCAGCTTAATTGAATAAAATGTCTTTCGAATGACCATCTTCTGTTGTTATACAGTACAAGAAGCATTGATCTGAATGATATCTCAAATAGTACTTCTTCTTCGTCTTCTAGGTGCCATGCAAGTTGACTGCGTCGACGATCACGGACCTCCATTTCCCTCTGTCTTCTGTTGCGTGAATTATTATTATTATCCAGGACAATTTATATAGCGTTGTACGCATGGTTTAAAATCCAAAATCAAAAGCGCTTTGACACCGCTGACATGACAATGAAGGTCAGAAGGTGATGGCGATGTTAAAATCCACTGAGATGATGGAAAAAACTTTGCTGCCGTGAAGAAGTCCGGTGCAAAGTTCTTTAGAAGCGGTCCATCAAGGAAAACTGTAGCCCCATTGACATGCCAACGATCGAGGAGCGGAAGATGATGTTGAAAGTCCGCGAGTTGGTAGTATGAGTTTCTCCGTACGGATATAACCACCGGAAAAGTTCCTGAAGAAGCGGTCTTCCGCAAGAAGATAGTTCCGTCGTCGAAATCGGCAAATCCGACGAAGATGGAAAATGGCGAAGTACAGAAACGACAGCCAACCACAAATCCGCCGAATTTTCACGCAGCAGCCGATGCGGCTGACTGGCGCACACCCGACGGACGGCGACTGACTTGAACTTCCAGGACGACGTGAAAAGGTAGAGGACAGCACGAGACACGTCGGAACCGAAGAGCGGAACGCCGTCCTCGCGAAGATGAATGCTCGAGCGAAGCCCGGAACGACCGTCGATCATCGCATGGCGCTATAACAATAGCCAACATGGCGACGTCCTGCACAGGCGGTGAGACCGACTCGAGGCTTCCGAAACGACGCGAAACAGTAGAGGACAGCCAAAACTCCTCAGAAAACCGACGGACTCGAAGAAATCCTCATCTCCGGCGCAAGATAAGATTCACGCACGGAGCGTCAGAAATTGCGTCGAACGACGACGAAACGTGGCATGCACAAACGCATGCAAGGCAGCCATAGATAGGCGCCATAGATATATCTATGAATGATGTCAATTATTCCGTAGTTTCCTCCCTCTAAATAGCATAGGCCTAGTCTGTTCAGATATTTTCTCCTTTGTCTTTCTCTATCTCTGTTCCCCTCAATCTTTCCTGTTATAGCAAACTTCTCTATTTCATCTGTCCTCATTATATGACCAAAATTTCAATCTGTCTTTTTGTCATTGTTACCATCAAGCTCCTTCGTTTTCCCGCTTCATTGTTATTCATCATGTCTTTCCAACCGATTCTCATCATCCTTCTAAAAAACCACATTTTAGTTGCCGCGAGTTTCCACGCATAATTTTGGATATTGTCCAAGTCTCGCAGTCATGTAGCTGTATTGGCCACACATAAGATTTCAGCACATTTGGCATTGTTATGTGTTGACTTTTTAGAATGTTCGTAAGTTCACTAAATGCTGACTTGGCAATGCCAATTCTTATTCTGATTTCTTCGTCGCATTTACCATCACTTGTGATTTGCGCACCTAGGTATTTGAACTGTTGCAAATTGTTGCGTGTTGTTGAACATAATATTATACTTTGCAGATAGGGGGTTCTTTCGCTTTGGAAATTACAGTTGACTGTGTTTTTTGCGATTTATTTTTAATCCGAGCTTTCCCGCCTCTTCTGCCACTATGACAATCAGTCTGTGAAGTTTCTCTGAGCCTGGATGGTGTGTGTCTGTCACACAATCTGTGTCACCCAGGTAGTCACTGGTAGTCGCCAGATAGCTGCTTCGGCAGCGAAAAGAGGGCCGGTTGAGTAAGTCCCTCCTGCCGGTGCATAGCCTTTGATAATGACAAGACCACTGTAGTACATCCACGTTGTACACCGCGGTAGCTGGTAACTCCCCTAAAGAGGTATCCAGGCTAAATCTACAGTGGATCGAAAACAACATCATATCATACATACAGGATGAACAAGTAAAAACTGGACCCATTTATGATATTTAATATCTCGGCCGCGTGTGTAGCGATTTAAATGAAATTTATAGGCCATATGCATGGAAATGTTTCTGACGTAATTGCCAAATTTCATGGTGATATCTTTAGTGTTTGCTGAAATATGGCCAAAACACTAGAGACCCAAATTTTGAAATTGGCAACGGAATATAACGTCATAATAAAGTGATAAAAATTATTAATTTTTATTTGTTGGCCCTGAAAAGGGCCGTTTTAGAGGAGATTTCAGATGATTTGCTACGGGAGCAGGTGCTCAAAATGCCCCTTTCAGCCTCCACACATGCCGACAAGCGCTTCTTCACTGACAGTATCGACTTCTTGATCTGGTTCTCAGGCAGACTCTCCCAGATATTCTTCAGCACCGTCTTCAACTCCATGATGTTCTGTGGCTTTGGCTGATACTTTTGATATCTGTCGAGCATGATTCCCCAGACGTGAAAGTCAAGTGGATTGATAAATGGGAAGTTGGGTGGCCAGTCATCTTTCTTGATGAAATCTGGACAATTTTGCTACAGAAAATCCTGGGTCATGAGAGCAGAGTGGGCAGGTGTTCCGTCTTGCTGGAATATAAAATCTTCTCCAAGCAAATCAAGACAATTCTGCAGCCAATCATAATGCTGCTGCGTTTATCTGTTGGCCGTAAGTAACCCTTGACCTTGTCTGGTACGATGACAACGTCGCTATTTTAGACTTTAAAATGATACATTTTATTATGACGTTTTTATTATGACGTTATATTCCGTTGTCAATTTCAAAATGTGGGTCCCTTTAGTTTTTGGGCCATACTTCAGTAGATACTAAAGATATCAGCATGCAATTTCGCAATTACATCAGAAACATTCCCAGGTATAATGGCCTATAAATTTCATTTAAATCGCTACACAGGCGCCCCAGATATTAAATATCATAAAGGGGTCCAGTTTTTACTTGTTCGCCCTGTATATAGCAAATAGTACTGCTTTATGCTTTTGTAAATGTGGGCTAGTTATTTAACTGCTCCCTTGCAAAGGTTTCTATGGCATCCATGAACTAAATCGGCAGATGCAAGTCAAATTTAAATAAAACTAAACAGAATTATAAAGTTTTCTTAAACTTATTTTTTAAAACTTAAATAGCTTAGGTCTATATTATACAATTAGACACCTTAAATCAAGGACTAACGGCGCTCGCTCTCGGTATTTTGAACTTGGGTTCATTGCTTAACTTGGGTTCTTCTCTCATTGTGGCCAAACCCTTTGACAAAAGGACTTCAAATTCAACACACATATAACTCTACATGTCAGCAGTAGGCTTGATTATTGCAATTCCCTTTACAATGGTATGGCCAAATCTAATATACAAAAACTTCAAAGGATTCAGAATTCTGTGGCCCGGGCCATTACAAAAACTCGCAAACATGATCACATTAGACCTGTCCTTCAAAAGTTACACTGGCTGCCAGTAGAACAGAGAATTGTTTTTAAGACTCGTGTCCTTGTTTTTAAAATTCTGCAGTCTGGCTAACCTCAATATTTGAAATCTATGATAAACCATCCAAAACATTATCATTCAACAAGATTTGCCGATTCATTGTTAAATGTACCTAGAACAAACACTGAAATTGGTAAGAGAGCTTTTTCAATTTCTGGGCCAAAAATCTGGAACTCTCTCTCTCTCTCTCTCTGGTTGTCAGATCTTCCAATAAACTGAGCATTTTCAGATCTAGGCTTAAAACACATCTCTTCCAACTAGCATTTCCTCCATAGTCTGTCTTGCTGTTTCCCTCTGACTGATCTCTGGAATGACCTGGTCTTTTGCGGATGGATTTGAAGTACCATCGATTGATACCCTTGAGTATTAGAAATGGTGCTATAGAAATGCCTAATTATTATTATTATTATTATTATTATTATTATTATTATTATTATTATTATTATTACATGTAAGCAATCGGTCGAACTCTTTGAATTTGTGTTATTTTAAAAGAAACACTAAATTTTCATGTATATTAGCTTTCATATCGTCCACTATAGCGGTTTCATCATCATTCTGTATAATCTAGTAACTTGTATTTAAGAATTTTGAGACGCGAAAGCCGGCAGGTCTTTGTGAGAAATGTAAGTACAGGGGCCAGACCAGGTTGCCAGCCAAATGGATCCACACTCCATCTTGCAAATGGGTGGGGGTAGAGTCCCCAAACTACCCACCGTTTAGAAATACAGCTAATTTTCGTCATTAGAAACGAATGAACACATTTAACCATTATACGAGTACATCTCAACTTAATGAAGACATAACATTGCGAGCAGAATACACTGTCATCGTCTTTGTCCATATGTGCTGTAGGTCTAATACCTATAAGCGGGGAGTGGGTGTCAAACCTTAGCGTTTTTTTACTTAACACGTGCTTCTTCGCTTGACAGTTTCTCCTGTCGTCGTAAACAACCGACAGTTTTTCCCAGTCGCTTTTGTCGAAAACTTCAGCTTTAATAAAATAAATACTGAGAAGCTAAAAATGTCGTAACATTTTTTTCTGGTCAGCGCGGGCCCTTTGTTTATCGCCAGGCCCGGGTAAAAATGTACTGGAAAGCTTTATGGGTCTTTTGTGTCCACCCATGATCCGAAACTGCCCGCGTTGGTAAGGCTCCGCCGGTCTGGTCGGAGACTTATAATCCGAAGTGCGTCGCTGCCGCACTCCGAAAAGGAAACACAAACGTAGATTGTAAAAGTGCTTATTATTATAAAGAGATATCAGCTTATACGCCAACTTTACATACAGCATCCAATTCTAAACTAAGCTAGACGAATAGCCGCCTTAAAGACCCTCGGGCCCCGCGATCCCAGCCCAACAACAGCAGCCGGAAAATGCCCGATGCCCCAAGCTGATGACCCGATCTCAAGACCGCACGACCGCCCGACCGCCAGAGTCCCAAATATGGCTGTGCATTCGTTTTTATACCCGCGGTCGCCGTCTAGCGACCATGAGCGAAATGAGGTTCGTCGGGACCCTGCCCTCTAGCGGCTAGGGGCGAAACGAGGTTCGTTTCAGTACCCCTGCCCCCTCTCGTCGGTCTTGAGTTCTTTCCTTCAAAAGAAAAATGAGCATTTCGCCAAGGTCAGTGGTCTAGTTTTTAAAAATGCGGCAGCGCGGGGGGCAGGGTAGGACTACCACCATCCCAAATTATTTATCCTCTAGTGAAGTTGTGAGCTGTGGAGGAAATTTCTATATCGATATCACAGATGTTCTGGATGAAACAGCTTGAAACAGCTTGACAAGAAGAACATCTGGAAGTAACGCGTCACACTGACAACAACAAATACAAAACACGCGTTCCTTACCAGTGCTGTTGTGTGGATCGGAAGCTGGCTTTGACATTATTTGCAAGCAATTGATGCCTGTGATCGATGGTGCTTACGGAAAATCCTGCGTCTATCTTAGCAGGAACAAATCACGAACCTGGAAGTAAGACGCAAGTCAGAGCAGGCTGCAACATAAGACATCATAAAAGCGAGGCGGATGTAATGGTTCGGACATTTTGCCAGAAGCGACCCGAGGATGGGTCACCACCGTTGTATTGCAGCGGCCTCGCGCATACCGCCACAAAATTAGAAGATACCCCAGAGAAGAAGTGTAAGACAACGTGACTGCGCACAATCGCGTGTCACTACAACATTGGATCACAGACTGCGTGGTGACAGAAGACACAAGAAGACAGCTGGAGTTGGATCGTGGTCACGACAACGTCCTGTCCTGGATAGGACAGCGATGAAGAATATTCAGCAAATACGTGGTATTAAAATGTTGGTTTGCCGCAAAGCTTTTGTTTATAGGCCTAGTTCGGTAATTTCGCTATAAAAGCACCCAAGTCATTTTATGTTAAAAATTCAGGAGAAGTCTGTACTTTTTTAATTTGAGAATATCAGAGTTAGGAATGCGTTTGCTCAGGCTCCAGTCGTCACACATGCACTCGCACTTTCGCAAGCAGGGATATTTTGACACCCCTAGCACCCCAACCCCCCATCTGAGACCGACACCCCCAACACCTCTCCAATTTCAGCTATGAGATGGCCTTTTTTGCTTGTCAGACTTTTTTGGCAGGGGACCTCCAGAATTTACCGACACCCCCCCCAAATTGATAATCCTAGAAATAACCCTGGTCGCAAGTGCGAAAAGCGCATGACATCGGTTCAATATCTTTGAAGTGATTCGTAGTGAGTGAACGCAGAGAGAATTTATTAGAGCGATCAGGCTTTAGACTTAACGAAGACTTATGCCCTACGCAACATGTGTGAGGACTAATTTTCAATTCAATACGAATAGCATGCACACGTGGCAAACGCTTTATCATGGCTAGTCAGTCTAACTAGAAATATGTCTGTAGGGTTGTCATTGTAGTCGCTCTGCCGCAAATGCGTAACTTTAGTGCAGGTCGTTGATATTTGAGAGAGGGTTACATCGTCTACGAGTGGCTTCATTTTTACAATTGTTAGGCGTGCCCTTCGACCAACTCAACCGAATGCTTCGTGTTATCTTGCTCAGTAGAGCGAAAATGAAGAAGAATCCAGAGGTCGCGCAAGTGTGAATGCATTCACCAAAGGCAGTCTTAATGGTGTTAGGCTAAGCTCCGAATCTTTATCCAAATATTGGATATTTTACTTGAGAGCCTAGTCAAACGGATTTATGCAGAAATGCAATTACTTCATTTAACAAAAACAAATGTCGTCGTTGCGCTTCTATGTCTTCTATTTGCTCATAGTAAGTGACAATTCTGAATTGAAAATTAACTCAACAAAAGTAAATTGATGCAATTTTATTATTAAAGAGCGTCAGTTGTACTATTATACATTGAATATGCAGTTTTCATTGACATTGAATATGCAGTTATGCGTGAAATAAAGTCGTTTTGCATGTTTCAGTAAGATGTATGTTTTACCTTAGTTTGAATATTCGTGCCTCTGTCGCCAAACATTGAAAGGATTTACCATATGACCTGATTAAAAAGATTGCCTTTTACTATTTCCATAATTTTTGAGCTACATATTATCAGGTTTTTACAAACTGCGTGAATAATGGCAATATAAAACCGTTAAGACAAGAAGACATCAGTCGCCAGTGCGTTGCTGTTCGTCTTAGAAGTCTAACATTAGAATGGCGTCACATTTAACAAGATTCGACCGTACGTATCATACGTATTGTAGTTTTTATGACGAAATACGTATAAACGCGTACGGTAAAAGTTCCGTACCTAGAAAATTACGTTGTATAAAATAATTGAACTGAAATGTTAAAATTTAGTTGGAAACATTTACTTGTTATGCTATAATTTAAATATAATTCGACGTTGGGACAGTGTCACTGTACTTGACACCAGACGTCAGATGGCTCCCGTCGGCTCTTAATTACTGAATTTACTGTCTAATCGTGTTTAATAGCTGGTTTGTGGATTAATTAAACGGTCGGAGAGGCCGTTTCGCCAGCAGCAGCAGCTTCGTTGGACCGTTATCAGTGTCCCGATCGCATTTCACAACCCTCCCTCAATGGCTCGAGCGACCACGGCCTGTGTAGGGTCAGCCAGGGACTTCTATATATAAGCAAGTACATGGGCCAGCTAAGTGGGTGAGGAGAAGGAGAGTCGCCTCTGAGCGCAATGGGATAACCGCCCCGTGGCCCTATCTCTCTCTGTCTGTGTGTCTCTCTCTCTGTCTCTCTGTCTCTCTGTCTCTCTGTCTCTCTGTCTCTCTGTCTCTCTGTCTGTCTGTCTGTCTGTCTGTCTGTCTGTCTCTCTTTCTTTCTCTCTCTCTTTCTTTCTCTCTCTTCCGAAATTCCAAGAGTCTTTTCACTCTTTTGGGACAAGTTTGTCGGACTCAGGATGACTCATATCTCCAAGTCCAAACTTCTGTACATCGCAACCAAATTGCTTGTTTAGCACGTGATGTAATAATAGTTTTCATCCAAATCAATTGTGCTCAAAACTGGTCTTCTGGTTTTTTAAACACTGCAATCTGGCCAAACTTAATATTTAAAATCTATGTAGAATCATCCGAAACATTGTCATTCAACGGGGTTTGCTGATTCATTGTTAAATGTGCCTAGAACCAACGCTGAAATTGTATGAGCTTGTTCTATTTCTGGGTCAAAAATTTGGAGCTCTCTCCCTCTGGCTGTGCGATTTTCCAATTCATTGAGTATTTTCAGATCCAGACTTAAAACCCATGTTACCCATCTCTTTCAATTAGCATTTCCTCCATAGTCGGTCTTGCTCCTTCCCTCTGACTGATCTCTGGAATGGCCTGGTCTTTTGCGAATGGATTTGATGTTCCATCGATTGATACCCTTGGGTATTAGAACTGATGCTATTGTAGTGCATAATAATAATAATAATAATAATAATAATAATAATAATGCACTTTTATAGCACCATTTTTAACACTCTAAATATAGAATAATAATAATAACAATTATTATTATTATTATTATTATTATTATTATTATTATTATATTATTATTATTATTATTATTATTATTATTATTATTATTATTATTATTATTATTATTATTAGTTGGTTTTAACAGTGTAATCGGCTGAGATCATAATCAGTTCAATCTCGATTTGATTTAAGTTACCGACAGAATACTTTGCTGAAATAAATAAATAACATTTTAAAACCGCTGAACCTTTGGATTCAGTGTTAGATGGCGCTATACTGCAAATTTTCTTAGTGTGTTGATCTTTTCCTGTTTCACGTTACTCTCCTTTGGTCAAAGTTTGGTGTTTATTATTTTCCAGTTATAAATGTATATTTTAGCTCTTATGATTTGGATTGTAATACTTATTTCAATTTAAGTTCTTACTGACTTACTTATACAATTGTATTGTACTAATAACCTTTGGATAGGTTTTGGGCTACTTTCTTTATCAGCGGTTTAAGTTCATATGTTTGGCATTGTCAATTTGTCATGCCTATTTCAATGACAGTTATTACTTACTTACTTACTTACTTACTTATACAATTGTATAGTGCTAGCAACCTTTGGGTGGGTTTTGGGCTATTTTCTCGACCAACGGTTGCGGGTTTTGAGAAAAGTATCTGGTAACATTGAACCATAGAAGTACGTCGGATATAGACGCCGTTACTAACGTATACATACTCGTATAATATTTTTGGGCATATTATATGCATGATACGCGTATAATTCCAAGGGACTTAACGTACGGTCGAATCTTGACATTTAGCATGAATTAATAGAAGTTTCGCAGCATATTTATATATCAATAAATATTCACTGAAGAAAGCACTTTGGTGGGAATTTTTAAGAGGTACATCGACCTGGATGACGCATGGACATGAAATGCACTGATGCTTCTGCATTGACATATAACGAATCTTATCTATCTTTGATAAATTTGGCATGATAATTATTATCAACGTATTATTAACGTAGCTACGAAGGGTGTGGAAGTCCGAGCCACCCTACTCGGACTGGGACCAATCGTGAGATTTGTGCAAGACCTCTGAGATATATTGGTGAAGGGTTATTGTCGACTAAATCAGTAAATCCTGTTGGTTAATTAGCAATAAATCATAATTAAAAACTATATAGGCCTGGTGTGCACCAGAGCTCAGACTGACGTCTAACTCTTAATATTACTCAAAACTTCCTCGACCGGGACTCCGTCTCAGACTCCGTTGGGAAGCTCACGATGTTTCCCAAGCCCCTAGTCGGAATAAATGGGACGTGTGTATTTGTTTGTCTTGATGCTCATTAGCGCACCCACTATAAGCGCAGGTGTTTCGGGCTTCCTCTATTCAGGTTAAGACTAGTCGTATGATTCTTATTGAGACGTGACGCAATTTTATCCAATCTAGTGTTTCCCTAAATTTCGAGTTGATGAGGTTGCGCTCTAGACACCGCTAATGACTATTAGCCACCAGAAGGCACATGTGCCAGGGTCTATGTTTGAGTCTAGATTGGTCGTCAAATTCTTGCAGATACGATACACAATTCTCATTAGGGAGTAAGGGGATTGCCGATACACTTTCATATAGTCTGAAGATATGCTCGAAATCTCAAGATTTTAATTTATATCGCTCAAAACTTCGGCGGCTAAAACTCCCTCTTCACGTCTCGTCGGGGGAGTTCTCGAATGACCCAAAGAGCGAAGTTGGAACTGTAAATGTCGCTCTTTGAAAATTTTAGTGCCATCTGTCCCAGAGAATCCTGGCTACCAAAGTTCACACTACTTTCATTTCCTCGTCACAATGACCCAGGCGAAAGAATGTCGAACAAGCAATTCTTTATTTAACCTGATACCTATCTTATTATATAATTCTCGATGTCCGTCCGCCCGTCCGACGGCAACGCGGCGGGTATTGCAAGACGCTGTTGTCATTGACAACCAAATATTGTTTAATCAAACCGGAGCGTTTAACGAAGCGTCTTAATTGCAGCTTAAACCCCCGTCCCCCTTCCCTCACCCCATACCTCTCCTAATCGCCCAGGCCCAACCCATTCCCGCCCTGGCCCCAAACCCCCTTTTCCTTCCCTATCCCATCTCCTTCCCTCTCCCCATCCCCCTCCCAATCGCCCCTGCCCAAACCCCGTTCCCTTCCGTCTCCCAACCCTTTTACCCCTCTCCCATCCCTCTTCCAATCGCCCCCCAAACCCCCGTTCTCCTTCCGTCTCCCCAACCCTTTTCCCTCTCCCCATCCTCTCCCAATCGCCCCGGCCCCAACACATTCCGGCCCCGGCCCCAAACCCCCGTTTCCCTTCCCTCTCCCCATCCCTTTTCCTCTCCCCATCCCTCTTCCAATCGCCTCAGGCCCAACCCATTCCAGCCCCAACCCATTCCTGCCCCGGCCTAAACCCCGTTCCTCTTCCCTCTCCTTATCCCCTTCCAACTACCCATCCCTCTCCCAATCGCCCAGGCCCCAACCCATCAGCGCTCCGCCCTACCCCACCGGCCCCAAACCCGTTTCCAAACCTACACAACGCTGCTCCGAAAACCCGTACAACCCACTTTCCTCCTCCCAAATCTCCCTTCCTCTCCCAATGCCCTGCCCCCGTTATTATATATATTTACTCTTTCCTAACCTCAAACCCTATTTTTTTAAATGTTACCCCTCAAGTGTGGATTAAATTTTCAGACGCTGTCACCGTACTGGGGATTTAATTTTTGGAAAAGCGTTCTTCAGAAATGATTGCTGTAACGTTTTAAATTTGCTATATCTCAGGCTATATAGGAGCTAAATAGATGAGGTTTGCACCATTGTTTAGATTGTTTATTTCTCTTTCTAACCGTCCGTACAAAACAAAAAAATATGGGGGTAGAGTCCACTTTACGGCCTAAAATATCACCCTCTCCCCCAAAAATTGTTTTAAAGCCCGCTAGCAAAATATTTTCTGCGGTAACCCCACTTTGGTCAGCGGCAAAGTTGTTAAGGGATGTCAGAGGAACAAAATAAACCAAAAAGTTTGAAAATCGGTTGACATTTGGCAAAGATCTATCCGTTCTAACCCGATGACCCCGATGTTTGAACATAAGTATTATCGGTGAATTTCGTGAAAGTTTTGAATTCTGAGAAAGTTTCCAATTTTTTTAATTTGCTATATCTCAGGCTATATAAGAGCTAAGAAGATGAGATTTGCACCATTGTTTAGCTTTTTTATTCCTCTTTCTAACCGTCCGTGCAAAACAAAAAAAGTCCAGCGTTCACGAGCTTTTCGACAATCAAGTGAGAATGAGGAGCAGGCTGTTGCTCGGGGTGAAAAGCAGCACCGCAAACAAGAGAATCAAGCACTGCATGTCGTTCGACACTGCCAAATCAGTACTCTTACCTTGACTATCAAGTTTCAGCAAATTCCTGCGAATGGGCGTTAACTCGGTTGAAGGAAAAGGCGGCGATTTAAAGAAATTAATTGCGCAAAATCCTATTGCATTCAGGGTCGGCGCTAGGGGTGTCCGCGGGTCCGGACCCACCCAGCATCGGGGGGCACCAAGCAAATCGTTCAAATGCGCAGAAAAATGTTGATTGGGGGGTGAGGGGTAGTCTGAGCCGGCGGGTCCTGGCTGTGTAGATTGCATTAGACTGACCCAGTCAACAAATTACAAAACCCAGCGCCGCCCCTGATTGCATTTGCACAAAATTGGGTGGTAAAACAGCCAATCTTCCCCGTCATTTTTGACGGGTAAACACCTAGTATATAATATATTTATATGTGTGTGCCTGTATGTGTGTGAGTATGATTTGTGGTCAGTGCATCATCGGTTATCAGCGTGAGATTGAATGCAGAATCGTCGGATTGGATTCTATTCTGAGAGTTAGACATAATCCAGTAGTTTCGCTGATGTCTTCTGGCATTTTAGTAGTGACAATTAGTGAAACGTATCCCTAGAGCTGTTTGCTTGAAAATAATATATGCCGATTCTCTGACGTAGGCCTAATTGAGAAACGTCTAATTCTGTGGTGCTCTTTTTAAAACGAATTAAAACTCATATCTTTATCAATATGCAGTTAGGGCCCTATCGCGACGAGAGCGCTTCTGAGTGATTCTTCAGAATAAGCGCTATATAAATATCGTGCTACATTATATTACATTGCGTAACATCACAAAGCAGCCGCACACATATGTTATAAATACCTGACAGAGCAGCGGTACACATATCCAACATACACAACAGGAACTTAAAACCAACAACGATTCAAATCGATGACGACGACGACGACGATGATGATGATGATGGTGGTGGCGGTGGTGATGGCAATGATGATGATCATCGTTATGATGGTGATCGTGATGACGACGTGATGGTGATGCTGACGACATGATGTTGATGATGACGACGACGTCGATGGTGATGATTATGGAGTAACTGGGCAAATTCCGTGGAGGGTGAAATTCTGCGACTGCTGGTGTAGCATCGGATTGGTCGTAGGGTTGTCAGGCAAAAGGTGTAGTGGGAATTGAATTCATGAATGAGTTTGAATTTTGGGAGACCTTGTGGGTTTAGTCAGTAGCGTGCAGAGGGGGTCGGTGGGGCAGTGGCCCCGGGCGCCGACCAGATAGGGGCGCCAAAATTGATTCGGCAACCTTTTTTTGCTCATGAAACATTTTTTATCAACTTGGCCCCGGGCGCCCACCGCTCTGCGCCCCACTGGTTTAGTTCTGATAGTCAGTCACGGGCAATTGAGCTAGACGTAAGAGTTTCTATTTTATTTGAGAGCAGTAAAGCTTACTGCATGATTCTCGGACAACGCTTGGCACTTCATTTTATTAAGGTTATAAAGTTATTAATTCAAATTCCTATGAAAATATTGCAGTATTTCATATAAAAAACGATTTTAATAGATTTAAATCACGCTGGCGAGTTTATTGGCGCCGTGGCGCCAAACTTATATCTTCAAACGGCCTTGTGTGTAAGTCGTTGTCATTATCAAATGATGCTATGCAATCTAGCGAGCTCATAAAAGTTTTAGATTTTTACCTAGGTTTAAATAGCCTTACTCACGGTTGACTCTGAAAATCCATAGCTGCATGTTAGCAGACATACCAACGACAATGCCCTTCGCTTTTACTACATAAATATAATTGTTTAGCAGGGGCGTAGCCAGGAATTTGATTTGGGGTATAAATTGGGTGTGTGTGTGTGTAAAAATCTTAACTACAAACCACATAATCCATATAAACCACATACAAATCACATAAAAAAATTAACGATAGACTGATTTTGGAGGTAAATATACTGATATATCCCGCGTCGCTACGCCCCTGGTGTTTAGATCGAGATTTAAAATATATTGCGCATGTCAAATTCTTTATTGATATCGCAGGTGCCGAGATGCTGAACGAAAGGAATAACCCTGAAGGCGTCGATTGCGATGACAATTACAAAATCGAAGTCACCCACAGTGGCAATGTCGTCAACAGTACAGTGACAGCAGTAAGAGATGGAATTCGCAAAATGGGTTTTGACCGATTTTCGACAGATAGGGATGGAGCAGAATTCCTATCGACCAATCATATTGAATAAAGATGTAGCATTTTGTCGATAAGTATTTGTTTTAGACTGCGAACTAATATATTTAGCACCATTACAAACATTTCGAGAATTTAAGGAAAACTACTTTGTAGAACTTCAGTTATATATGTACCTCTGGTGTGGTTTACAGTTTTAAATGTTTAGCAACGAAGGCATTGCTATCATGGCTATAAACCGACGAACGCCTGTGCTTAATGTTTAGAAAGGGCATCACGCAACCGTAACTGTGACCGTTTCGGCCTTCGGTAACATATTCACAATAGACCTGAGGTTGAACTCGTAAGTCACAAGAATTTTCGCCAATAGCTTCTATTCGCTTATATATATATATATATATATATATATATATATATATATATATATATATATATGCCTAAATAAAACAATGTCATATACAGTTAATTATCATATAAATTTGCATCTACACATTGCATGACATTTATTGTAAACGTGCACATGGTTTAACGTGTATGGCATTTGCCTATTTCCTTTACGGTGTCTAATTGCGAGAGTCTGCAGTTGAAATGATGTAACATTGGTTCATTTGACAGCACGTGAACTTTAATTTGTTGTAGGTTTCTGTTCGCTGCTGATTATGTTGAGATATCATTCAACGAAAAACGGCGCTGTTTATCATGATGTAAACCAGGTCAGTAAGCTCTGGAGTCAGTGATTAAGAAGACTACGTGTAAATCGTAGAAATTCATGCCTGAATAACCGATTCTTTAAGAGCAGCTAATATTGGTTTTAATGTATTTCCCGTTGCAGTCAGTGAATATATCCAATAGGAGAGCTAATAAATACTTCATGCTGCAACTCTTTTGGCCATGAAGGCTAGCATATCTTTGACATTCGAATAAAGCCAGTTTACGTTTCCTTCAAGTCAAAAGATTTTGTCAAATACATCTTTCAAGTTTCGCTACAACGTATGATAAAACTGTGAACTTGCAAATATAGTTAATAGACGTTTAGCCTGGATTCCGCTGGAGATTTCTCTACCAAGTTCAAATCGCGCCTCGTGAGACTTATGCTAGCTACGGTACTCTTACATTTTAACCCGCCTTCTTGGTTCCCATGCTCCCTGTTTACAACTGAATTGCCAAATATTTGGTGGCTGTAAAAGCTACACCCTGAATAATGTTAATTATTACACGCTTCCTAGACGACAGTAACTCGCACGGCTCGCCAGTCCAGGGCGTAGACTAACAGTTTCATCCTAAATGCTCCTCTGAATACCTGAACCAGAGCCGCGAACGCTTGTAAATGGCACGGCATTGGACGAGAAGAAGCGCAGCTTCAACTGCCGCCTTCTATTCAGACGGACAAAAGGATGGGCACCGCGCCGAAGAATCAGAACTTGAAAACGCCCTTAAGGCAGTGAAAGAGAATGTTACGTGCAGCTGTACAGCAATATCACTCAATCTTAGGCTTCACGCTTCACGCTTCACTGTCTATTAAAAGCCAGTGAGCGCTTGACTCTGCGCTATACAAGTGTCCATTAGGGGTCTGTGGGTATACCCGTACCCGCGGGTTTACCCGTACCCGACCCGTACCCGTGGGTTGGGTATGGGTTGGGTAGACATTTTACGGGTGGGGTTGGGTACGGGTACAACAGTCACGGGTACGGGTATACCCGTAATTTACCCGAAAATTGATGTATTTTATCATACCCGTATGTCAGGTTCACAATTTCACATTCATTTCACAGCAACAATATTAATTGACAGAATTATGTTCAGACTTCAGAAGCTCATGGATTTTGGATGTTAATATTATAATTTTTCTTACCTGTTTAAATTAAAGGCAGACAGTTGGTATTATATTGTACTTACTGACAGCATACTGTGCATGACGCCATGTTTTTTAAAATTGCTGACGTCTCTTCCTGCTTGCAGTTTCAATATTAACAGTTATATTTAATATGGCTTCATCAGCAGTTTGTTTTCATATTATTGCAGTTAGCACTGCCTGTTGCAACAAAACAGACAGAAATTTAAGTAATTCCCCTTCTCCGAAAACACAATCCCGAGACGGGGTTTTGTATTGGGGAACGGTGTTTACATTTTACACGGCCCAACCACGGGTATTGACGGGTACGGGTATACCCGTGGGTTGGGTCGGGTTGGGTACAGATTTTTAATGATGGGTTGGGTCGGGTCGGGTACAGTCTAACAATTCACGGGTTGGGTTGGGTAGGAAAAATGCTGTACCCGCAGACCCCTAGTGTCCATGCAGTGGTAATATTAATGCTTTCGTTGGGTAACAGTTTTTAAAACGACGAAAGATTAAAAATAATTTAATCGATATCGCATTGAACAAATCAGAGATTGAAAATAGATAGACAGCATGTTCACTGAAGACATAAAAATATACATGCATCGGACTTCGAATTCTTACTTAACCGAGAGAATAATACAATATAATACAATACAATATAATACAATACAATATAATACAATACAATATAATACAATATAACTTAATACAATACACGATCGCTTTATTAAATCAGCCTTGGCAAAGCGCAAGGTCAAAAATAAAACATAATACATAATAATACATACCTTACGTATAAAATAAAAATCAAAAGTTATTGTAAATTACAAATTAATGTCTGACATTTACGTCCTGAAATAATAACCCTATAATATATTTTATGTCAGTCAAATAAGTAAGTAAGTAAGTAAGTAAGTAAGTAAGTAAGTAAGTAAACGGTCTTGGGCAAGCTGTTCATCCCTAACTGTTGAGAGCCATCGGCAAACGACCTCTCTCATATCATACCCAGGTGGAGTAGAGCCAATTGGACCTGCCATAATTTGACCTGCCTTCGGTCACCACCACCACCATTGTCGTCAAGTGCATCGTCACTGCCACCGTCACCACCACTACCGTCATTTTCATCGTCATCGCCGTCATCATCATGTCGTACTGTAAAATTAAGCCAGGATTTTCGAAGGGGGTTACGGTTCCTATTTCTCATCCACATGATTTCCAACTTCGAAAAATTCTGACAAGCAAAAAGGTTATCATCATCATGGTTTCCATCACTGAAAAATCATTACAAACAAAAGAAGTTCGTCAACTGTTATTTTGCTTTACTAAGTTAATTATAATTATAGGCACTAGAAAGATGCTCGCTTCGCTCGCGCTCGCTTCGCTCGCAGTGCAGGATAATACTAAAACCCAATCATTGAATTCATGCTGCTGAACAACGTTTCAATGACGTACATACGCCACGTAGCAAAGCTCTGACGCTGCAACGTACGCTTCGTCAAACGCTTCGCGTCGCCGTTCGCTTCGCGTCGCCGTTCGCTTCGCGAGTTGTAGGCCTACACACTATGACGCTGCAACGTACGCTTCGTCAAACGCTTCGCGTGGCCGTTCGCTTCGCGTGGCCGTTCGCTTCGCGTGGCCGTTCGCTTCGCGAGTTGTAGGCCTACACACTATGACGCTGCAACGTACGCTTCGTCAAACGCTTCGCGTGGCCGTTCGCTTCGCGTGGCCGTTCGCTTCGCGTGGCTGTTCGCTTCGCGTCGCCGTTCGCTTCGCGAGTTGTAGGCCTACACACTATGACGCTGCAACGTACGCTTCGTCAAACGCTTCGCGTCGCCGTTCGCTTCGCGTCGCATTTCGCTTCGCGAAGCCTAAGATTCCAGAACGACCAATCAGAACGCTCACCCAGCCAACCAATCAGAACGCTTGAAGGTAACGAATGAGAACGTCACACAGCCAACCAATCAGAACGCTCACACAGCCAACCAATCAGAACGCTTGAAGGTAACAGACATACAGAGCAAGGATCTTAATATTATACTAAAAAAAAATTCTCGCTTCGCTCGCACTCGCTTTTCTCTTCGCTCGCAGTGCAGGCTCGCTTCGTTCGAGGCAACGAATATTCCAACAAACAAATTAAACATCAACTGCTTACACAAATCGGGCCTAAATGTGCTCTATAAAATTAGCTTTAAGCGAAGCGTAACCGTGCCTTTCTAACGTTTATAACCGCTGAGATATAGGTTCTATACGAAGCTCCTATTCACCATTCGGCGCTGCACAAACATGCATTTAATTTAACTAATAATCGATGAATAATTAATTCCTTTACAAGAAACCCGGGGATAAAAATTTCAGGAATCGATAGAAACGTAAGGAATTATAAAAAGGGACCTTTAACGTTTAAAGTACTAAACGGAACATTTGAAACTCATAATGCTAATCTATAGGGCATGACGTTGCACATTTGCATCAAATTGCGGTAGATTTCCGTAGCTTACGCAATTTCGCTAGAATATACACTGGCTTGTAGTGCAGGCTCTAGAGAGATGGGGAGATGGGTGGAAGAGGGATGGGGAGAGGGGTGGAGGGAACGGGTTGGTGGAGGGTTGGGAGGGAAAGGGTTGGGAAGAGGGGTGGAGGAAGGGAAGTTGGGAATGGGTTTGGGGTGGTTGGGAGGGAGGAAGGGGGTTTGGAGGGATGGTGGAGGGTTGGGAGGGAAGGGGTTGGGAAGAGAGGTGGAGGAAGAGGGGTTGGGAATGGGTTTTGGAGAGGGATGGTGGAGGGTTGGGAGGAAGGGGTGGAGGGAGGGGGTTGAGAATGGGTTTGGGGTGGTTGGGAGGGGAGGAGGAAGGAGGTTGAGAATGGGTTTGGGGTGGTTGGGAGGGGAGGAAGGGGGTTTGGAGAGGGATGGGGAGGGAAAGAGGGTGAGGGGGGGGAGGGGTTTGTTTGGGAGAGGGATTGAGAGGGAAAGGGAACGGGGGTTTGAGCTGCAATTAAGACGCTTGAACGCTCCGTTGATTAGAAAATAATAGACAATGGTTGTCAATGGCAACAGCCTCGTGCACAGCCCAGGACAGCGGTTATGCAATTCGATTGTTACACAGTTTTGATTAAACAATAGACAATGGTTGTCAATGGCAACAGCGTCGTGCACAGCCCAGGACAGAGGTTACGCATTCGACTTCGCAACGTCGATTGGTGACCAATCAGAACGCTTGAAGGTAACAGACAAACTGGACAAACAGAGCAAGAATCTTAATATTATAAATATGATCCCGTACAACTACAGTGTATAATACACTGTATATACGCAATAAAAAATTTTGGTCGATCAAAGGTTTAACCCCCAAAACTCCCCTTTGGCTACGCCGAGAACAACCAAGGGGTGCTTAACCCCAAGACCTATTTTCGCTACGCCACTGAATTTAAGCGTATGTCTATTAAATTAAAACCCCAAAAATACACCTTAAAATGGCAGAAACTGTTACTGCACTCTTAGATGCCCTTACTAGTACCTCATAATGCCTGGACACCATTCCAGACTAAAAATACTGCACAATTTCCAGATGGATGACCTCCTGTTACCTCTTGCTCGTATGTCTCCATCTCTCCACACCTATTCCCCAACAGGAAGCTAATTATAGACGCAGATTCTCATTGGCTAACTTACCATTTAAAAAGCAAAAAGCAAAACCCAGTAATTCTGATGTGGTATCACTTACTTGTGAGAAACCACGCAAAAGTACAAATAGAGTTGCAACATGCACCCAATGGACGCATGCAGGATTGAATTTCCAATAAAACAAGAGCCTATATAATATAATAAGGGTACGCCCCAACTCGGCGACGGTCGACTCGGCGCCAGCCAACTCGGCACCGACAACTCGGCGATGGTCAACTCGGCGTCAGTTCAAGTGTGAGCCCGGTCGACTCGGCGACGGTCAACTCGGCGCCAATTCAGGAGGACCAATACAATCATTAATGGACACTTAAGCAGGGTGCGATTTGTGATCGGAGTAGTGGGAGGGGGGATATTTAGGAGGAAAAAGAGTTTGGGGGATGTAGTTGTTGGGGATATGTAGCAGTGGGAGTATATAGTGGTGTAGGGATGTAGCAGTAGGGGGATGCAGTTGGGCAGTGGTGGGAAATCCCCCTTCCCCTACAAATCGCGCCCATGACAGGGCTCTCTCCTGCCCAAGCAGGTAGGAACATCAAAGCTTTTCCAGCTGGAGGGTTTGGTTGAACGTCTGTGGCTCTTTTAGTATTTGAATTTAGATGACAGTTAGTGACCTATTAATATGTTCCTGCTCCCACCCCTCAGAGTCGCTATTTCTGCACAATGGCCCAAGCATCCTTCCAATAATTTTGAATCCATCTGAGAATATTCCCTCGTATTCCACAGGACTTTAGTTTAGCGGCCAGTCTTGTGTGTGTCGCTTTATCAAAAGCTTTGGCCAAATCTAAATATGATAATATATATAATATAATATGATAATATATAATAATATATAATATAATATGATAATACTGCCTTTCCCGCGTCCAGCTAATAAAAAACCGGCTCTCTTTCAGGATGTTTTCCATAGCCTTGTACATGAACTTGCGCGACGAGTTGGCCGGCGCCGAGTTTTCCGTTCGCCGATTTGACCGTCGCCGAGTTGGCCGGTGCCGAGTTGGCCGGTGCCGAGTCGCCGAGTTGACCTGTTCCGATATAATAAGCCCACATTGTATGAAAGGATTAGGTAAACGTTTGACAATAATGTCGATAATGGCTACGTCTTCCAACCTATGCATAACCTTTTCAAACCACTATAAGCCTACGTTGCTCCTGACGGCTTGTTATGCCATTCGGCTTGAGAGAAAATTGTTCTTTAAATTTCTTGCCAACATGTTCACCATCAGTTTCTTAACGGAACTGGAAAGGGATTCTAAGCTATTTTTTTAAAAATAAGATAATAATTTCTAATGTTTACGCTTCTTTGAGAATCTTCATTAAATTAATTTTCAATTTTTAGACAGAGAACAACTGTTTCTACTTGGGAGAAGTGAGAAACGAAGCATTTTCTTCGGCTGCTATTAGCACTTGCAAAGGGATTGAGTAAGTTTGAAATAAATGATAATCACCATTTGGTTCGTCTTTCGTTTCACCAAGCTTCATTTTTATCTAAGGTTACGCCAATTTCCAAATAATTCTAATTTTTGCATCAATGAAACACTATAGTCTTCAAATTTCGTCTTTTAATCTTCAAATATCGTTATGTGTAATTGCTGAAAATACTTTACAAAAGAATTGGAAATCTTTAAATTAAATATTGTTGAAGTTTTTGAATTGTAGGATAGTTACCATCGTTTTATGTACAGTAGTTAATAAGAAAAAGTATGAATAGAAGATAACAGGAAATATGTAATACGAATAAACTAGGACAGAATAAAATCACAACTTACGTAATTCTCCAAATTTGATGTGTACATAGCATACTATGGTAGTCTGTAGGCCTATGTGAGAGTATCATTTATACGATGTCCATGAAGTAGCATAATTGACAGGATTGTCAATGAGAAATATTTTTCTGTACCCTTCGCATACCATTTCATCCCATGACAATTTATGCCTGTCCCATCCCATGTGAGTCTCATTATAATATTTATATGGAATACAGTTCAAATAAAATTATGAAAGTTATGAAAGTTTACATTTAGTACCTACTAAATAGGAATAGGGCCTACTGCATGTCTTATGATTTTAATTGCTGGTGACGCACCAAAATGTAATCTTACATAATGAAAGGCTATGTGTTTTTTTATTTATCCGCCACAAAATAAAGGGTAGATACAAATGTATGAGGATAAATGAAGGGTAAAAAGCTTTAAAGGGGCTGTCCATTAATGACGTCAACAAAATAGAGGTTTGAAAAAGTTCGATAGCTGCTGACAGGGAAGGGGGCTAAGAGGAAGAGAAGTTGACGTCAACAATTTAATTTTGTACAAATGATAAAAATATGAAATTACTTCAAATAGTATTTATTGCAACGGAAAAACCTGATAAGCAAAAAGGTCATCGTCACCCTAAAAAAAGCTCATCATCATCACAAAGAAGGGGGAAAAGGTAATCTCCGCAAAAATAATAACCTTCTAAACTTTTTAGGGGTACCCGTCACTGATCTTAGTGGGGAGTCAAAAGTTTTTGACATAATTATGGGAGTCACTGAAAGTTGACAGTTGTTGACACGGGGAGGGAATAAAAAATTGCATTAAAATTGTTGACGTAATTAATGGACAACCCCTGCGGGTAAAAATAAAAAAGGCTAAGAGTATGGCTGCGGAAATTAACGATTAATTAATCGATTAATCGTTAGCAATTTTAATCGATTAAATTTTCTTTAATCGATTAATTTTTGGAATAAATTTTAATATTTTTGTAACGTATTTACTTGAATACCTACTTAGCTTACTAGGCTATATTTCTATTTCGTTCAGACAACAATGGCGACTGGCGAGTAATTAAAGCAATGCTGCAGTTTAGGCCCTACGGGGAGAGATGAGCAAGCACTTTTGTTTTGTTTTTAAGCTAACTGCAGACGGCAAAGTAGACAATACAAGGAGATAAGCAAAAAGCTATATGTAATTATTTTAATCGAAGTTAATCGATTTAATCGATTAAAAAATTTCCGATTAATCAATCAAGAAAATTTTAATCGTTACCAGCTCTATAGCTTAGAGTAATTCTGACGTAGATCAAGTTGCTATGGCTACTGTCTCATACTGCCCCATGGGACATACCAATGTGTGCTGTCCCAGTCCGTCCCATGTATGAATTAATTAAGGCAGTAAGATTTATGAAAATGTGAAGACTTACGCTGTTGCTGTCATTTTTCTTATCAGCGGGTTCTTTGCCGTTGGAAATATTTCTTATCACATCGAATCCCAAAGTGATCGATTTTCTGGACCTCATAAAGTCTATAAAGCCCGGAGTGACGCCAAAACCATTTATAGATGTGGTCAGTTTCATTTTGACGCTTGAATTCTCTTAGTTCATATCTGATGGGTGTAGTACGCTGGTCCTTCTTGAGTTATGTCATCTCAAAAATATATTAAGAGGCATTTGTCAAAATTCAACAATAATTGCTTAGATATAAAGCATATGAAAATTAAACGACTGTAACGATTTCATTTGTCGAAAGGTTTTTAAACAATTATAGGTCACGATCAAGTTTCGCTGCACACTTTGCTGAATCCTCTCAGGCATGCTCGAAGGGTTAGTAGCGTTGTCCGCATTTAAAATTTAATTAACTTGGTAACTGCTTCACTCATTTTGATCGTTTCGATGTTACGAGGATTGTAAGAAATAGGCTGCATAGAAGTCTTTAAAATAAAATGGGAGCTTGAAGAATTATAGTAATGAGTTTAGCATAATGTGCGCATAAAGGTAACAGAAATTCAATCTATTAAATAAACGAACAAATGGATTTCGTATCATAGGCCTACTATTCACGAAGGAATCGCTCTTGATAAAACTTCAAAACGCAAAATTTAGTAAAGTGTCTACTTTCATTTTTGTACTGAATACATAAAACGATGAAAGCTTTTAAAATTAACTTCTTAACTCTTCTTCTAAAGATTCGAGAAATGCGAAAAATTTTGCTTGTCTCTTTTATGCAAAATATTAAACACGAGCGTATACCCTATTGCAAGAACTACAGAAAATCCCGCCTGCGTTTTTGATTTGAATAATTCATCGACATTTAGTTCATAATGGGATCATCTCTGCATTTTACAGCAAGTAGTTGAAACTATGGAGGGAGTTTGATGTGCAAATCAATTGTGCCCCATGGCAGTAGCAGACATAAAAGAAAACAGATTTTAAGTAAATGAATGCTTGTTTCGAAAAATGAAATATAATTCTCACATATAGGCTACACGTACTAGAATGCATGCTGACAATTGACATGCAATGATAAGGGGAGAGTTTTATTTCATGCTTTTGTCAAAATAACTGGTTAAGTTTACATTTTCATCATCTATTAGATCTGGTCTAAACCACACCTGTTTGATTTGAGCCATCCGCCGTAGATTGACATTTGTCTGACCTGCATTGATTCAGTCAGCTTTGACCTTGTTCTTAGCTTTGACCGTGTTCTAATTTTGGTAGACCTTGACGATTGCACATTCTAACCTGATTACAGCGCTATAGAAGTTTGCTTTGTAAAACATATTGTCCATTGGAGTCGCATTGTTATGTCGAATTGCTGGTACCTTCTCACCTCTGCCCCGCACACTCTGTCGATGTTCACAATGGTGATCAGTAATTAGGTTTGATAACTAGATTTTGTCACAGTAGAGATGCAGCTTAGAATTGTTTCTATGCATTAATATTTTATTAAATAAATATCTTTGCGATCCATATTTTAGTTGAAAAGATCGTTTATTTCGCCTCAAGACAATAACAAGAATAAGATCGTGGAGCTCTACGTCGTAGCTGACAACTCTGAAGTAGGCTTGTGTATTTTAGGATTTCGTTTAAAGTCTTTTTCACTGGTCAACATAATTTCAATTACTTTGACAGATAATGATAACAAACAGTTAAAACGCCTTAAATGCAAAACTCAAACGGGTTTTATAAAACTTTTCTTCTAAAATCATCAGTCATTTCCTGCAAATTAATTCGCATGCGCTTACGGTGCTCTTACGGGAGCCATTAACCGTAGATCTGAGAGGAATCCACTTCCAGGGTGGAAAAGACCCCCAGGTCGCCCTCGCCGCACCTGGGTAAAACAGATCGGTAACGGTGCACCCTCAACAATTGCAAAAGAATGCGGAAAAGCCCAAGATCGCGGCCATAGTCGATCAACGCTACGGACCTTCGTTGTCTAAGCGAAAGAAGAAGAAGAAGAAGAAGATGTATGGACATTTAAAATTAATTCCGTTAAAGCTAGTCAAGCGTTAGATAAGCACCTCTGAATAAGCAGCTACTTCGGTACTACTTTGCAAAGCGCAATTTAAACTCACGAGTTTTGACTTACATACTTACATAATATTGCATTCCAAAACTCTGCTGACAACATTTTGTGCTCTTTAATACAGTTCCTGAAACAAGGAGGAAATGTGTCTGCTGTCACGCAAAGAATTAATACCATCGTCAACATTGCGAATGCGGTAACATCACAGATTGCAAATAGGCCTGTGTGTTGTTTCAGCATTGACTTCTATTAATAGCCTAGACTGGTCATGCCTATAGTCTGTCATTGAAACCAATGAGGCTAAAATGCCGCCATCTTGCGAAGATCGGAAGTCTGTTATTGTTAATGATTTAATGTGGTAAATTCGTTGAAATTGCCATCATGCACAGCGATTAGCTGTACAAACAGAACGGCCTCTAATTCCTAAAATAATCGACCTAAAATTAATTCCTACGACAAAAATAGCTTATATCAGTGATGGGCACACATTTTTATCCGAGGGCCGCACAAGTGTATACGATGAAAGCCGAGGGCGGCACACATTTTTCGGCATTTAGAATTAAATGTTTAATTAGTTTTCAAAACGACTTTAACATAACGTGTTATATACTGTGCAGTGTATTTATTAATCAATCAATCAACTTCTATAGCGCCACTATCATAATGCCCAGGGCATCAGCCGATGATGCACCAAATCCAAATAGAATTAGAACCACGCAAGCCAGAAGATCAGTCCGAGACTGTAAAGCGAAAAAAAGTTAGTTAATATTAAAAGCATCATTTCTAGTTAACTACCAAGTGCCAAAGTGTAAATACAATTTGAATGTGAATTTTCCATTGAGGTGTTGTCAAATGTTTCATAATTATGTTTTAGAGGGCCGCACATTAATGTATTATCTCTCGATGTCGGGGGCCGCACAAAAGGGCTTCGAGGGCCGCATGTGGCCCGCGGGCCGCACTTTGCCCATCCCTGGCTTATATAATCAGGAATCTATATATACGAGTGAAAAATCACAAAAAAAAGAATTTAAATAGCAAAATGGGGAAGTTCAAGTCGGCAATAGTGAGGCTGCCGCGGTCGGCAGCCATCTTACGATTCTCCGACCGTGGCCTCAGGCTAACAAGCCTATGACCAGTCTAGGCTATTAATAGACGTCAATGTGTTTCAGGCTTTCAGCCATAAAATGAATAATAATTGGAAGTAGTATATCTATGGTAAAGACATCTGAAAGTGAAAGCCAATTTGCCACTAATATTTTTCTAAGTGTAGACAATTGCTACCGTGGTTACCATAGGAATTATCGTCAAATTTCTAATACGAGCCTGTAGATTATGTCAAAACAAATTACCTCATTATTATTATTATTATTATTATTATTATTATTATTATTGCATGGATTATTTATGAAATGCTATAGCATAGCTAAGGCTAAAGTCGAGAACGTTTTACATCAGCAATTAGTCGGTTCGTACAGAAAGACCCTAGATTTTCCCGTAACTATTCATAGAAGACATGAAGAAGATGCTTCTTAAGAGCGGTCAGAAACGAATCCACAGATGTAATCGACGTCACAGTCGCAGAAAGCGTATTCCAAAGAAGAGGGTTTCCGCGGGTTACAGATCTCTCCCCAACACCTCTGATTCACTGTCTTAGACGGAGGAGGACGTAACGACGGAGTCGCACATTAGATTGTAGATGTTATACCCCACATGTCTCGATCACGGCTTGTGTTAGAAGTTTTACGATTAGGTAGCTTCAATTTCAGTCACCATAGACTCGTTCTTTAGTGTTATTTAAATTCACTGGCTTCAACACAGCTACATATAGGCCTACAGGTCTAGCGTTGTGCAAACCCTGATAATTTTGCCATGCACAATCCAAAAGAAATTCTTTTAAATGCGATCCGGAATTGCTTTTCCTGTAGTAATGGCCTTAGGCACAGCGTACTGAATCTAGCCAAGACTTTGCGAATTAGATTTGGCAATACCACTGTACAAGAAATTGCAATAATCAAGTCGGCTGGTGAGTGGTGATAGAAACATTGGCGAGAAGGACGAGGGCAAATTTAGGCGCCTGATCTCGGATTCTTACTTAGCATGATTTAAAGTGGCTTAGGAGGCATTACTGCCTGTGTGAAAGCCACTAGGGGCGCTAACGGGACTTGAACCCGCTCCGTCAGCCTACCGCTCCAGCGCGTAACCCACTCTGCCATCTTCCGCTCCCGATTCTACGACTATCTCTTATTTGCTTAACATACCTTTTAAATATGGTCGCTAATTTACGCTAAATGACATTTTAGTCGTTGAATAACATGATTGTATGAAAAATTACACCGAAGTTGACTAGCAAGCAGACTAATTGTCACTCAGATAAGATATTCAATGAAGAGTGATACTGAAAGGACATTTAATTTAATTTAATTAGCTATTTATATTGCGCCTAATCAATTAATGTTAGCAAGCGCATTACAATTAATGTCAATTATTATAAGCACAATTAAACAGATGTGTCTTCAACTGTTTACGAAAAGCGACGACTTTATGTTCCGTAGCGCCGGTGGAAGGGCGTTCCAGGCAGTGCTGTTAAAGATACTTTTAAAATGTATCTTAGATACAGATACATGTGAGGAAATGTATAAAAGATACTGATACTAGATACATGATAGAAAAAGTATCAAGCTACAAATACAAATAGAAAGTATCTTGATACTAGAAACTTTTTAAGATACTTTATTTAGACGTTAGTATTGATACAAATATCCAAGAAGAGTTTGTTTCAAAATGAACCTAGTATGGAGAAAAATAGTCATAGATGCAATACAAATTTACAACCAAAGGGGCTGTCATAGTAACCCCTTAACCGTGCGTTTAACTGTAACTCAATGTAAAATGGACGGATATATCCGGGATCTCCAGTTAAGAGGTTAATCAAATTATATATCTCTTAATATGACTCCAGGACCTAAAATTAGTTTAGTTTAAAGTATATTTGAAGCGTCCACACATCACCAATATCCAATATAGTCAACCTCTTTTGAGAGTTTAAAAGTATCTTGTATCTAATTTAAATATACTGATACAAATACTCTTTTTTGTATCAAAGATACTGACACTAGATAATTTTGAAAAATGTATCTTGAGACAAGATACAAGATACTTTTTTGTATCTAAAATACGTATCTAGATACATGTATCTTATATACTTAACAACACCGGTTCCAGGCATGGGGTCCAGCGTACGAGAAGGCTCGTTACCCCACGACTGTCCGAAGACGAGGTTTCTGGTATTGGCTGGTAGAGGCTGATCGTGGGCCTGGTCTACCAATGGCGGTTGATGCTGGCTGGAGCAAATCGGCCAGATAGGTCGGACAAAGACCATTCCGTGCACAGAACATCGGCGTGCATAGTTTGTGTTATATCCGTGACTGGACTGGAAGCCAATGAAGTTCACGAAGCGCCGGAGTGACGTGGTCTCGAGGTTTCAGGTCCAGCACCAGACGTGCAGCAGCATTTTGTACGCGCTGCAGGTTGGCCAGTGTAGACTTTCGAAGGCCGGCAAGAACGGAGTTGCAATAGTCTAGTCTGGGCAGAACAAACGCGGAAAGCAGTTGCGAGGCGACTTCTTTGCCAGCGATTCGAAAAATATGTCGGATACGTCGTATGTGATAGAAGCAGCTCTTGGCTAACTGTCCAACATGTTGCTTCATGGTAAATTCGTTGTCAAACAGGACTCCGGGGTCTCTGACGACGGAAGAAGGGCGGACAATGGTGCCCTGAAGTGCAAAGGCGTCGATCCACTTGGAATATTGGGGGGGGCCCAAACCTCCAAAGTTAGGTACATGAAAAGTTGATGCTGTCATTTCTCGTTGTCCTGGTCACTCACGACTCGCTATATATATATATATATATATATATATATATATAGACACTATATATAGACACTATATAAATAATTATATATAGCTAGTTAACCTAAGAAATATATATTATATATATATATATATATACATACATACACACACAGGGTGTAGACCCTATACATAAAGCTCTATGGAAATTAACAAGATTTTACTTAATTACTTACTTTGTTTATATCAGGAAGTGATATAAATTCAACCATAATTTTTAGTTACTTTTGGGTCTGTTCAATAATTTACTTTCAATTAAGCTAGTTAATGTTTATAAAGGCAAAAATTCATAGTTCTGCAGTCTGGACCACTAAAAATTATTGCTGACCAATCATATTAAAACGTAGACATGTATACCTTACCTGCTTGAGTAGTCTATCTCGTAATCTCAATTAGAGTGTTGAGCCCAAGGTGCAGAGCAAAATGAAAAGTTTGACAAATAAAAGAGTCCAGGTTTCGTGGGCAACATCTTAAATGATATTGCATTGTCGCTTACGAGACATTATTAAATTTTTATTATCTACTACTCGGATTTAGACGTCTAAACAGTTAACTGTCTAGTTCAAGCAAGAGAAATGTCCTAAATGCAGTCAGATGATTCAGTTCCCGTAATCTCCATAAAATTTAGACGCTTCACCGGTGATTTCGACAAACCCATACGATTTATCTAAACTTCTAAAGAGTTAAACGCCATTCTCTCAGCAGGGTGGCGTAGTTATCCCCCTCCCCATGTTACTAACGCAGCAAGGCTGTTGTACAGCCGTCAACTATCTAAATCTAGTGAATTCGGCTCAAAAGCATCTTTGACATCGTTCCCATGATGACCGTTAAGTGACATGAAAGTTTACACTTAGGGTCAATCAACCAGAGACCAGGTTCCTACAGTCCGACTGCTTGTTCGTCCCCAATGGATTAATTATCAGGTTTAAAAGGTTCACATTTGTAGGCAATCTGGATAAACGCAGTGACGGTACTCCAGTGACTTGAGTGTCTAACTATTGAGCAAACGTTACCCTACATGTTAGAGTGGGGCAACACATGATGAACAAATGCTGAGCCCACTCTAAATCAATGGAGAGAATCGGGCCCCCGTGGATCGTCATTTCTGAACCGAAACTCCAAAAATATGAAATTTCAAAAATAGAAATTTCAGGAAGAGCATGCATTGAGACTGGAAAATGTGTTAACTGGTATATAAAATGTTGAAATATTGAGGGGGGGGCCCAACAAGTGCTGGGCCCCCCTGCCCGAATTATTGGAGGGGCCCGGGCCCCCCGGGCCCCCTATGGATTGACGCCTATGCTGAAGTGCCAGACTGCAATTGGTGTTAGACAGCTTAAGCATGTTAGCATGTGAGCCAAAGCATGCAAGCTCAGTCTTGGAAGCGTTAAGTTGCAATCGTCGTGAGGAACACCATCCTTGGACCTCTGTAATGCAATTTTGGAGACGACCAAGAGCAAGACCGACATCTTTAACGTCCACATGGTCGTAGATCTGTTTATCATCAGCAAATATATGATGACGAAGATCATGATGTTGGAAAATGAGGGCAAAGTCTTCTGTGTATGTTATGAAGGCAATCGGTCCCAGAGACGAGCCCTGTGGCACAGAGCACTCGAGAGACAAAGCTAGCGAGGAATCATTGAGGTGGCGAAATGTCTGCTCGCGTCCAGTGAGATAAGAACGAAACCAACTAAGGGGAACTCCGCTGACTCCGAAACGTTCCTCCAAGACACGGAGCAGTATGTCATGATCCACCGTGTCGAAAGCCGAGCTGAGGTCAAGTAGTACAAGTGCAATGACCTTGCCATCATCTATAGCGCGCACGAGGTCGTTGTGGACTTTAATCACCGCTGTTTCTGTTGAGTGAAATCGCCGATATGCAGATTTATGAACTGGTAAAAGGTGATTGCGCTCGGAAAAATCAGCAAATCGAGCAACGACTGTTCGCTCCACGAGCTTCGACATAGAAAAATGAGGAGGAGATTGCAATAGAGCAGGCAGACTTCAAAAAGGGACGAAGTGCATGAGATCATATAACAAATTTAAGATAATGGAAAAAAATTACAACAGCCATTGTATATTTTCTCCAGAGGCTAAACTAACGCTTTTGATTCTGTACCACATGAGAATTTATGATACGTACGAAGTAATGTTGGAGATAGGTTTCCATCATATCTAGCTCAGTTATTAAGCAAAAGGCCTATGTATAAAATCCCCAAAAGTAGTAAGAAACTAGCGGAATGGTTTAATAAGAAAGCAGGATAAGATGAATGACATCAAGAATCTGGATTTGCGAAATCACTCTTCTACTTTACAGATAAGATGCGCTGGCGTAAATGGCGCTAAATAAACTTTATCGTAAATTTCGGCATTAGTGTGACATAAATTCAGTCACATCAAACTGTCTTGGCCCAAGTCTTTAAAGAAACCAATTAGTGTCTATTGGAGATCTAGATAGTGTTTTTACTTAATATGGATTACTATAGGCTGATTAGAAAATTTGTATAAAATAAAACACCAAAGCACCAAACAGATGGAACTGATTATGCTAATTACCAGCAGCCTACTTTTATATTTAAACAAAATTGCAAGAGTGCATCCATATATATGATATATATAATTATTAGTATATATATAGCATATTATATATAGTGTAGGATATGGTGTTTTAGGACTGTGTTGATTCAGGTGGGTAGGTCGCCCTAAGACAAATGGATTTTGGTTCCACTTCATTTAAGGTGTCAGTTAAGAACTTGGAAGTCGAGGGATCTAGGGTTTGATAGATGGATTTGCCTGTCAAAGATGACAGTCGCGATAGCACATAATTTGCTGATTTATTGGTGGTTTAATTTGGAACATCGGGCTTCAAAGAAAGCGCTTTGGGAGTCATCTCTCGTTTAATTAGTTGTCCATCGATCAATGTCTGACGTACCTCTGAGGGTCCTGGATCAACCTGGGAAAGTCGAACCTAAAGATCACAGATGTTTAATGGGAAAAGCTTTTGTTTATAAACCTGTAATTTTGAAATATGTATTTTAAATTGATATTAATGGATTTCACGATTAAGTTGATAATTGCTTTGATATTCGATGTAAGTTTAACTCGAGTTCTCGACACTAGATAATCGCACGATTTATTACTGTGTTGAATGATATATTGCCGAAAGCTCGTGGCAATTTTGGAATGTCGAGATTTCTAATAAAAGCGTGGTCTTGGCTTGGCAATCTCAGAGAGCCGCATTTTAACGTCGCTCTGAGATCGTCGCTCTGAGTTCACTGAAAGACATGTGAAGGTTTACATCTAGAATGTAGGCGACGCGGTTCTCTCATCGGGCAGATGCTCAGAGAGAGAGAGGCGAAACATCTAAGCGACCTCTCATCTCCAACCATATTCTTCAGTATGGTGGATCTCTCAATCAGCATCAGTACTCGTCATTATGGTGGAGCTCCCTTTCAAATTCAATCAACCTTATATGTTTCAATAGTATGCTATATATGCCCCATATAGTAATATACTATATATATACACTGCGAGTATATATATATATTATATATATATAAGAATTATATGAATGTCATTGACTTTTAGCGTGGTTAAATGCAATTCGTGTAATTGGCATGTCGTTCATTTGAGAAAAGTTAATGGATACTAATGGCTTATATTTGGCAATGAAAGGAAATGAGCGCAGAGCCATTAGAAGCTGTGTAGTTATCATTAATTTAACCTACGAGATGGTTTGATACAATGCTTAAAGACATTGATGGTTTTCTAGGGTTATCAACCGATAGGAATCTATTTGATGTTGGTCGGAACCGAGGTTTGGGACAGTGGAGATAAAATTGCCGTTGATCCAAATAATAAAACTGCGACGCTTGCAGCTTTCGCCGCTTACAGAAGACAAAATATCAATCCTAACACATACAATGACGATGGAGTTTTAATCACGTAAGCATCTCTGTTATTATGCATCTTCGGCATTACGAGTCCTCATTTCAAAGCGTATTGAATTTTTTAGCATTATGCGCGATATTTTTTATAATTTAAATTTACTTTCCGCTGTGGATCGAACCCAAAACTTACTACGATTTGTGAAATAATGATGGTGCAGATATATAAAACTTAAAGATTTTACGGCAAAACAAATGGTAAACGAAATAAGCTTTGACGCTCTGTACAGCTAATCATACTTTTATAATAGGCCTAATTTATTATTATGCTTACAGCTATTTGAAAAGCATGGTTAAAAGTGTTTCAATAAACCGCAGCAAAACATACGAAAAATTTCACACTTGATTAGTATCGCAGTATTAGTATAGCATTCTGTGGCACAAAAATCTCAATATTCTTGTATGAACTATAGTCAGTTTTATATATCTGCATTATCAATATTTTACTCAAAACTTATTTCTTCTCTAGCTTATATGCCATGTACTTAAATGGAAGATGGACGGATAGTTGGAGAGAGCGCGAGTCAATCGAGTGCCTCTGTGGGTTTTGATGTTGCTAGCGGCCGGCGCATCACGCTCTTATCCCATAGATTTAAGTGCTTTTATGACAGGTGACTGAGCAGGAATTAAAAGACTATTTGGAATTACTCTCCACCTTTAGCTAGTCAGTTTGACAGTTGTTTGCTCAAGATAACCCTGATGTCTATCATTTAATCACTACCTTCAAAATATACGATTTTAAAGCATCTTAGGCACTATAAACCCTACAACCATCTCCTGCAGAGGTAGCACGCTGCATAATGCTTTATCATTGCTATTATGGCAAATGTGAAGTCATGCGCTTCTATAGTGATGCGCCCTCTTTCAAGCTTCCTCTGAAGTTGCAGAGACCTTTTTACAGTGATCGTCGTACGGTCAATCGGCTGCCAAGCTTGATTCTTTACTTTAAAATAAGTAGTGGCAGACCGTAGTCCTGCGTCATAGTGATTTGAGTATAACCGACTTATGGAATGCATCGGCCAATAATTTAATGACTGGAGAGTAGGCCTACTCAGTATTACAGATAAAGCACAAGACCTGGCAAATGCGAACGCAGAGCACACTGCGTATATGCTTTGTCATTAATGACATTTTTATGAGGATTTGTAGAGTTTTTTTTTGGGGGGGAAAGGGATCTTCCCCTAACAGGACTGGGTAAAACACTGCCCTCAGCCCTGAATGCAGTAATTTAAGTTTCTATTTCCAATTCCAAAGTATAGCGGCGTCACCTTCTGAAAACCAGGCTAGGGATAGAACGAGTTAATAAAAAATATGGGCTTCTACTGTTTTTATTACTAAAATTAGTAGAGCACTTTTCACTTGGTGGTAATATCCATACATTCGTTAATGGTAACGCTGCTTCTTACCTTTTTGCGATCCAATCCTTTACTTTATAAGTTTATAGTATGTATTAGGAATATGGCCTATAAGCCTAAATCTTAGCATTAAATAACAATTTTGCTGGTATAGTCAAGTCTTTGGTCCCGGTACTGTCTGTCATGTTTATTGATTGCACAGTACGTTAATGGCATTAATGAAGACTGTTAATCTGCTCTTTCGTGCGCGTATCACAATGGCAGCAGAACTGTGTGACTTGACGTCATTTTCTATTTACAGGAACACAATTTTCGACCAAGGAACTGCTCTTGGTTACGCCTACCTTGGCAGGATGTGCTCAAATAGCTATGCAGCTGCGCTAGTCAGTGTAGGTACCTTGGATAGGCTACCTGAGATTTTTTGATTTGCAATATTTCAATTTTAAATCATTGCGAATCAGTCGCCGGTCATTCAGACATTTATTACGATTACGATTGGTATTAGTGATTCTATTGTTAAGAAGTCGTCACTCTGCTTTCGTCTTCCTACACCACTCTGCGTTTGAACCCTATCAACCTAACACAACCTAACACTCTGGTGCAGTGAATTCTTTTCCATAGCGTCAGTCTTGGTATGTATGTATGTATGTATGTATATATATATATATATATATATATATATATATATATATATATATATAAGGCTGAATGCGTTTTAACAAATTACGAGGTTACGGAGTAACTGGGAAAAATGAACACGAACTTTATGGAATTATCACCAAGCGCGAATTTAACCTACTCAATTGGCTGATCATATTTGGTTTAAAAGCAAATATTTGAGAAATCTTCCCACAGAAGTTGACAATTTCCTTTGACAACTCCACAGAGTTGGTCTCCATTCTATTATTATTTTCTATTAAAAAAAATTAAATGCTATTGTCTTATAATTATTTTTGCTATTTAGGCCTATATACTAGCTATTATTTATTTATCAATCGTAGTTGTATAGTCTATTATGATTTGTTAAATATAGGGAAGAATTAGAATTTGGTACATATTCAATGATTTGTTATTCTGGAAACTATTGCACTATATTTCGCTGCCATGGGCCAATTAACGTTTATAGCATCTGAAAATGCAATGTTGATGAATTGTGTGAATCCATCTTTACACAGTTCACTAAAAATGTTAACATCATTTAATTGTAATTATTGGTAGGTAGGCCTAACTGCAAACGAGAGATTTACGTATTTACTTTTGCTGTTCCAGCTGTTCTAATTTACGGTTAATTCATTAAAATTTTCAGTGAAGGTCTAGTTATGTCCAAGTTTGACTTCGTTTATTGTTGCATGCAGAGATCGATGTGTATTTCACATTGCTGTAGGACTACCACGACATGGCTGCTGTCGCTGGAGCAGTTATGGATCACGAAATAGGTCACAACTTTGGTCTAATTCACGACGATAATTTTACCAGTTGTTTTTGTTCGGACCCAACTGGAAAATGCATAATGTATTCATCACCAAGGCAAGTATCGTACATTCTGTTCCATTCAATGTCATCGTGAATTTTGCTCGATATTAATTTCTGTGATTGATATCGCTAAGTTAAAATAAGTAGCCTATAATTACTTTTTTAAAAATATATATATATATATTTATTTATCAAACTTTCTTGAAGTGATATTCCAGAGCAGACTTTTTTCCATATAATTTTTATTGGCGCTTTCCTGATACTCTGGTAGACGTAAATTTGCAAATATGGCACACAACTACGGCTGTTCTTGCGTTGAATCAGCCCAACTATTGCAAGCGTTTGATATTGTGCAGTGCTTTCAGAACGCGTCGCATTAGTGGTCGGAAGAATGGATTTGTCAAGACAGTGGTGAACATTTTCTCTGAGCTAAAATCTTCTCTTTAGATATTCTTGTAGCAGGTCATAGCAGAAGTATACGTATAAATAATGCAATCTTATGAAGAACGTTTAATTTTCGGAGGAAATTTGCAGCATTTGTTCATTCTTCTTTCAATATTTTTTATGTTAGCTGAGTATCTTAAAAGCAACGTCAGTTTTCCAATAGAATGTGCTTTATGCTAAACTAGCTCAACTGCGCCTGCGACGACTTGGTCACAGTGTTCTATGGATCAGTTTAACGAAGCATTTAAACACGGCGCAGATCTCTGTCTGCACAATGTTCCTAATATGACAGACACTGGATTCTGTGGAAACGGAATTGTAGAAAGCGGCGAGCAATGCGACTGTGGAAATTCAACCAGTCAGGTATTAGACAGTGGCGTCAATCCGGTGAGGGTCCTTGGGCCCCGACTCCGGACCTAAAAAATGTGGTTGTGAGGGTCCATGAGGCATTGGACCCTAACAAAAATCTAAATAAATCTATATTGTACCGTTGTACGATTATTTAATAAATTGTTGCGTTGGGCAGGTAATAGATATAATTAGCAAGTAGTATTTTTGAAAATTTTGAACATTAATAAGTGATAAGAATTATAACAAAGGAGTACACGGTGCACTGCTTCAGCATAGCACAAGCTGTCACAACAACAGGTGGACCCTCACAGCTTTTGCTGCAGATTGACGTCACTGGTATTAGATATTTGTTTAAGGTATCCCTTCAATATCTTTGGATTTTCAGCGTTTTTCACAAGGGTCACATTTCTTTTAGAGGGTCAAACAAATTCTTTTCTCTCAACCATTTTCCAAATACAAAGAAAGAATTGTGAGCAATTTTCAACATCTTAAATTTAAAGTAAATAATAAAATTCCAATTTAATTTGAATATTAAATATAATCTGTAAATAATCATGCAATACTTGAATGCTGAATGTTGAATTGCCAGTTTTAGTGAATAATCTGCCTATAAAATTGTAGCAGTGCAATAGGACATGTTGCAATGCCACTACTTGCCGACTGATAGCCCCTGCCGCATGTGCGTTTGGAGGATGCTGTGACATTAGTACATGTCAGGTGAGCATATAAATCGTATTAATTATGGAGATGCTGAGGATTGAAATAGACGCTGAGATGTCAGTCACATTAAAACGTGTTAAGCCGTCAGAACCGTAGCGAGAGCATTTGGCCCCCGGGGCAAAGTATACATTTTCGCCCCTCCAATATAGCTTGAAAACTGGTGACGACATTTTTTCTGCTTTTATGAATTTTCACCGCCCTGCGGAGTAGATAAAGTTTTTGCAGTGATGACTTTTTTGCTTGTCATATATAAGCCTACTGGCATTGCCTTCGGCGTTCGTTTTTAACTTTTAAGCTGTAAAACTCCCATCGTGAATAAAATCAACGCATGGATTCTGGCACCCTCCCCAAAGAGGGCGCCCGGGGCGGCTTGCCCATCCCCCACCTAGTTACGGCTATTAAAGCCGTCAATAGCTGGCATAAGTCTGAGAAGTTCGGGATATAGCCTGCTTTTGATCACTGAATTGCTAATTGTCAAGCCGAATAAATAGAAATTGTTGCTTAATGTCCGAATATTAGAAGATTTCATAAATTTGATTACATTTTAAAAGTTCTTTTAATAGCATATTAAGATATACATATTTTCTTTCAGCATTGGTAGATTAATTAAATAGATCGGTTCAATCTTATTAGTTCACATGATAAATGGGACAGCCAGGGCTCCGGGATAGGGAGCACAGAGGCTTGTACATACCGACATTTTCAGTCATGACTAGGGGCTTGATGAAGCGGGGTGAGCTCCCTGAACGGGGGTCTGGAGCTCAACCCTACCCAAGAACTTTATGGGCAATAATAAGACCAAAATCGTTCGATTTGGTTAATATTTTTCAGACCATGTGACAGTATGTTGGCAATACCCCAACTAAAAAATGCTTTCGAGCGTGGTCTGGGGCAGAGCCTCAACCTTCCCCTATGTGGGGTTAGGTTAGGTTAATAAATCAATTCATGTAGCGAAGAAGCATGGACAAAGGGCCAAAGGCTAAAGCGCTTTACACCTATACTAGGTCTCATAGAAATAAGTTTAAAGTTTTCTTGCGAACGAATCGAGATTGAACTCTCTAGTCACGTGGCCAGGTAATGCGTTTCAAAGAATGAGATTTTCACACTCGAACGACCTCTCGCCGAATTTTGCAGTCCGAGACGGAAGAGGGACGACCAGTTTGACATCTCGACTGGACCTTAGTTGCAGACGCCTGTCTGTAGACGGGGGCCTCTGGACCAAAACCGCCAGGTAGTCCGGGAAGGCTGGATCGTGCAGGGCTCGGAACGTTAGGAATACACCTCTTATAGGTGTAAAGCTCCAGGATGCGAAGCCAGTATAGCTTCATTCAGAAAAGGGGAGATGTGTTCTCCCCTTCTTACTCCGAAGATCATCCGGGCAGAGGCATTAAGAACCATCTGCAGCCAACTAAGTTGGTAGATGGACATTACCCAGAGAATACTGTTACAATAGTCGACCCTTGTGATGATGAAAGCACGGACTAGGAGAGTCGCAGCCGAGGTTGGTAGATGACGGCGAACTTCCCTGATCCGCCGCAGCTGATAATAGCAGGACCGGGAGACGTTTCCAATATGGACGTCAAACGCGAGCGATGCGTCGAAGTGGACCCCCAAGAGGCGCACTTCGGAGGAGGAAGGACGTGCTCTCCATTGATCAGGAACGGGGCGCAACTGATCAGGTGTCCTCTCCTGGGAGTCGCAAGCCACAATAGTTCTGTCTTCGAGGATTTAGCGCAAGACGATTCACGTCAGTCCACTTATTAATCCTGGCGAAACAGTCAATGATGCGAGCGCGGAGTCCCTCCGTATCAGAGAGGAGACAAAAAAGAGTATATTTGCACATCGTCCGCATAAGCGTGCGCCTCAAGACCTGATTATGTCGCTAACATTAATTATCTGCTACACAAAGAATGAAAAGTAAAGGTCCTAATATCGACCTCTGCAGGCACACCGCCGAGGACCCGGCGCGGGGGCGACGTTTGTCTTTTCCCAGCAGACAGACTGCATTCTGTCGTTAACCCTTCGACGGGCGTGGGATCAAAAATGACCCCAGACGGCCCTTTATAAGCATGGTACGATGGCAAAATTAAATTTGGTACTTTGAGCTTTCATGACATTGTTCCCACAGGATGTTACTACCTATTCCAGTATAGTACGCGAAAAAATTGATTGATGATGATTAAAAATTAAAAGCATATTTATACAAATTGGGTCATGGGGTCATTATTGACCCCAATACTGTTTAGCATTTGTGTCTCACTGGACTACAAGATTACACAGTTTGCCTATGTGGCATAGCAATGCTGATATGTATCAGTGTCTTTTTATTTGTACATTTTACTTTCTTATACAAAGTACATGTACAGCGCCAGTATATATTCCGGCAAAGGTAGTCCCAATGAAGGTCATTGCAAGGATCTGGGAGGAAAAGTTGTCCACCAACTCTTGCAACTTCTTTACTGTGACGGTCGCAACAATACCACTGATAACTATTTCACGTCTCTGGCCCTAGCTAGAGATATTCTGAATACGAAGAGAGCAACTATGGTTGGTACTATCCGTGCCAATCGAGTAGAGCTGCCAAAAGAATTTGTAACTCCGGCCGGACGCAAGTTGTACTCGTTCCTTGTCGGGTTCAAAGAGACCGGCGACTGCTCATTGGTTTCTTACAAATGATAGAAACTTTCAGCACTAAGTTTGCAACCAGACGTTGGCCAGTAGTGCTGTTCTGCAATCTGATAGATATTGCAGCACTCAACGCTTTCGTCCTTTTTGGTAAGTTGAAGGTGGACGGAACTGACGGAGAAATACGCCGGTTGTTTATCAAAAGTCATAGTCATAAGTCTTTATCAAAAGACTGGGAAAAGGTCTTTGTAAAGAGCTACAGGAGCAGCGACGATCTGTTGCAACTCATCCTAGTCTGATCAGAGCACGACTAGTAGATGCCACTCAGGAGCCGCCAAAGAAACGAGGTCGGTGTCATGTTTGTGCCAGACAGGAGGACAAAAAGGCCACGGCTACGTGAAAGGCATGTCACAAGAATCTGTGTACTGTGCACTGTGAGATCGTCTGTTTGAAGTGCCTCTCTTCTAATTGACGAAATACTTTTGTCGATATAGGCTTAGGCCTACGGCTAGCTTTAAGACATTAACGAAGGACATTTACAGTAATTCTTTCGTGGTACCACTAACATCTCGATCTTTGTACGACCCAACTTTCCCCGGCTACCTCCCTGAACTAGTCCACAGGCCTGCGCCTACTGACCGGCGTCATCAGCTCCGATCTGGTCACAGTGTCAAGTTTCTTGTTCCCCCTCCATCCAAGACCGTGGAACTTGGCGAGAGATCCGTTACGCGAGGGAACCCTATCTCAGGGTGCGATTTATGACTTGGAGCAATGGGAGGGGGATATGTCGAGCTTGGGGGGATGTGGTTGTTGGAAACTGTAGCAGTGGGGGGATGTAGTGGTGGGGGGTGTAGAAGTAGGGAGGATGCAGTTGGGCAGGGGGAGATTCTCCCCTCCCCCCGCAAATCGCGCCCTGCCCTATCCTCTGGAATGCCCTATCTATCAACGTGTCTATGGAATCTAACATCGAATTGTTTGCAAAGAAACTTAAGACATACTTGTTTGATATATCGTATAAGTGCAGAATGCAAAATGCTCTTGACTTGGTCTTCAGTTATGATTATTGCGCTATATAAATTGACATTTTAACATAATATAACATAACTGTTCGACTTATAAGACAATAAAGTTAATGACTTTGTTGTTGTTCAATATGTAGTGTATGATTATTTTACTCAAATGCATTATAATTAGCATGGGGTCAAAAGTGACCCCACGCCCTTACTTGTATAACACTTTTCACGCCCGTCGAAGGGTTAAGGTAGTCGCGTAGCCAGGCGAGTACCTTGCCCCCCGATACCATAGGAGAGTTCGAGTCGACGAATGATGATATCATGATCCACGGTATCGAAGGCTGCCGAAAGATTAAGTGAACAGCAGAGGAGGGCCAGCTGGCCGTTTGCAATCGCGTCTACGATGTCATTAAATATTCGCAATACGACAGTTTCAGTCGAATGGCCACGCCGGTACGCCGACTGATTCATCGGCATGAGGCCATTAGACGCCAGATATCGGACCATTTGCATATTTACAGCCCTCTTTCGAAAGATGCGGATAGGCTGCCGCATGCTTCCAGGTCGAAGGGAATTCTCCAGTCCTAAGGGATGTGAAGAAAAGCGTCGCGAGGAATGGGGCGAGTATGTCGATGACTTCCTCGAGCAGCCATACCGGAAGTGGGTCCGCTGCGCACTGCTTGTTGGGTGCCGACCGCATGATCGCCACGACTTCCTTCGTAGATGACACGGAGAACTCATCCAGGGTGGACCCGGAGTGAACCGTGCACTCTGCTGGACCAGAGTCAGCAGTTCTCTCCCTAATGCCGGTGATTTTGTCATCCAGGTGTTGGTGGAAATTCTCAGCCGTAGAGCTGGACGGCAAGGCCCGGAGCCAGGGTCAGCATTGCCGAGAAGCCTATCGACCTTGCGCCACGTCAACTTAGAGTCGAGTGACACCGACAGCGACAAGATGAGGATGGGGATGAGACAAGATTGAAATCCTGAAGTTTGCTTGAACTTTTGAGCAAATTTTCAGACTTTATGACAGCTATTCGGCAGTCACCCTACCCCTCATTGCATAATATGTTCTTAATGATTCTGCTAAAATCCCCCTACTAGTGATGACCTGCTCAGATGGTTCCCAGACCGCTGCCCCACTTGTGGCTGCGCCAATGGATAACAGACAGAATAGCGGACGAGTAATTCAAGTAGTACGTCCGGTTTGGACGAGCGTGGTGAGCTCTCAAGCGGGGTCTCCGCAGAAATGTTGATTAATATTATATATATATATATTATATATATATATATATATATATATATATATATATATATATATATATATAGGCCCTATATACAAATATATATTTATGAAGAAGAAGAGGAGGAAGATGATGATGATGATGACGATGATGATGATGATGATGATGATGATGATAGTGATAGTGATAGTGATGGTGAGGGTGATGGTGATGGCGATGATTACGATGATGCTGATGATGTTTATGGTGTATAATCCAATAGTACTTTAGATCAAGTGTTATCTATTGTAGATACTGCCTTCTGGTACTTCGTGCCGCACGAAGGCTGATCCCAGCTGTGATTTGGAGGAATTTTGCAACGGTACTGCACCCCTTTGCACAAGCGACACTTACGTACCAGATGGAACTAGCTGTACCGTCATAGGGGTAGGATGTTGTGGCATTTCGAGCGACTGCTAATTGCTGCTGAAATAAAGATAGCATTAGTTTACTCCATAAACTGATAATTTTATATTGCCTATGCACTAAGTCGCCTTTATTAGGGACCTACATGAAAAATTTAATAAATGCATTCAATGTTTATACCATCACTCTAAATTATTGCTGAGTATTATAATATCTTTCTCCGACGGTTCAAATATATATTAATTGTAATATTTAATGATAATTCTGCATTCGTTTTCTAACGTTGAAAACCAAAATGTCATAAAATAAATCTTGCAGATGACTAAATAGTTGTGCGTATTTGTTTCAGGCACCTGCGTATTGCTATAAAGGACTCTGTCGAAATCGTGAATCACAATGCGAGTTGCTCTGGGGTCCTGGGACAAAGGTTTCCGGTGATAGATGTTACGCCGATTTAAACATACGCAAAGATTTCTATGGCAATTGCGGCTTCAGTTGGGTTCCAAATATAACCTACTTCAAGTGTGATCCAAGGTAATAAAACCTTTGAACTTTTGGTGATTATAATTTGTTTCGCTTAACTAATTTGCATAACGTGGCTTAGAGACATCTTAAAGACATCAAAAACTCAGATACCTAATTAGTCTTTCCTATCGCCTGTAATTGATTAATCATAAAAACTAAATTCTTGAGATTCGAGCATGTGTTAATGCTAAAATCACAAATGACTTTAAGGCCGATTGCATTCTTACGAAGCGTTCATCTTTCAGTCAATCTTTGCTAACAGCATACTTATAAGCCATATGTATAAATTCGAACCACAAGACCCACAAGCGAAATACTAAAATCTTGACTCTTGCTGACCTTCGTTGAGGGACTTTCTCCACCCGAAAATAGATTTAAATTCCTCAGAAGAAACATTTTCGGATGAGCATAATACAGATTGCAATACATTTATCTTGCAATGTAATGCGAAAATTTGTAAAAGCCTCTTCTACAGTAGTCCGCTGGAAGGCGTTCCTGAACTTGAAGTTAGTAAAGATGTGAGACTACTTCAGTTTTCGTATTGAACTTTCAAGGGCAATGAGAAGCAAGAATCGGATTATTTAAAAAAGATGGTACAGTCACTCTGAATGTGGGGTTTAGAAACATGTACATAGGCCTAATTACATCAGAGGTACTAAGCAGGGGGCTTGAAGTTGTGGGAAAAGGCGGTGTGAACAGTTGAATGATGTAAGACGTGTTGCAGAAGCAACAATGATTTGTTTGAATTTAGTGCAGTTAAAAACTAAAACCCGTTTAATTATAAGCATAAAATCTGAGATGCAGCATTTAAGCACAGGTTGCACAACAGAAGGCTGACTTTTGCGTCAGGTTAGATAAAATTAATTGCAGTAGTCTAAAGCGTTGGATCAAATTGTTGACTGGAGACATTGAAAGCGAAGAGCGAATGACAATAATTTTTCTAAATTGGCAAAAGTAGGAAGAGGATAGGTTAAATACAGGTCGTACAGTAAAAAATCTAACTGACCTTCGAAGTGCACTGGACAATTACTATTAGCAATTAGCAGCCAATTTGGAGTTGTGCGACCAGTTTCCATAGAGCACCGAAGTTAAACAGCGTTGAATGTGACTGGTACTTGGATGGCGCCTGTCCCGGAGTCGCTGTGTCGTCAGCCAATCAAGCCATTCATCGCTTAGGCGTGGATAAATTGATAGCAGCATTAAGCTGCGAAGGTAAGACGCGGATCTAGAAAAAGCAATGACAAACTACTCTGCTTGCCTTCAACCGGGGATTATCGCCGACCCCCAAGCTTGGATTATTCGAGTAAAGGTTGACTTTGCTGCTGCCTCTGTATGAGAAATGCCAATCGATACCAATCAAAATGCTAATCGATTTAATAAGTCTCTCTCTCTCTCTCTCTCTCTCTCGGCTGTCGACCGATTTCATAAAATGTCGGAAAATCCTTATACGAGAGCGTTTCAAAATTACAATTACAATTAGCTAGAGTTGCTAATGGCGTTATAAACATCACAGCAGTAGTTGGGACCGAGAGTCTAGTTGTTCAAGCGGGATTTCGTTCTATCTAATAATTTTTTAGGCGTAATTCTACAATGGATAAGTGCTGGGAGACCCTAATGCATTTTCAAATTTGAAGAAGACTAAGCTTAATTTTTTGGTGGACGACTGTTGCTGCCATTAATATCGGCATCTACTCGAGTAGGCTATATATGACATCGCTATTAAGGTTTTCGTGTTCGTAACAGTGACGTCAAGTGTGGACTACTTCAATGTCAGGATGTGTCACGTGCGCCTTATACTTACCTGTATCCTATGGTAAACGGAAGTCTTACATACCCCAACAATGATACATGCCATTCAGCTCTATTCGACTTCGGCATGGCTACACAAAACCCCGGATTGGTTCCAGATGGAGCAGCATGCGGCGATGGACAGGTAATTTTATTCAGTGGCATTGGTTCTCGTCCGCACTGGCTATCTTTTTTATAGTGCTGGAATGTGCGAAAGATCCGGATGTATTTTAATAGTTTCAAACCAGCAATGCAGTCTTTATCCAATAAGCCTACAGATTTCTCTAAGGCAGTGTGCGTTTGTTCCAACACCAACCCCTATCAAGTGTTTCGTAGATATCATGTAAGTTTTTAATTTAAATACTCTGAGATAATTTTGCTAACTTTATAACATTAGCTATCAACATATGATTGCATTTCAGATGTGCATCAATCAAAAGTGTGTTAATGTCAGCGGTGTGACCAGTTGTTTTAACTGCCTGCCTGACCAGGTAGGTCTGAATTGAATTATCAGCCTTCACCAAATGTGCAATAATATTTCTGCATTCTGTTCAGCATGACTACGTGAAACTTGCGAAATCAAAGCTCTGTGTAGTAAAACATTTGGCGCTGTCAAATGTCTTTGGGTTTTAAGACTACAAAAACCGTACATGATTTTTACAAATTCATTATCTATTTTTTCTAGTTTAGGTATTAGTAACACCCACTTGCAGAATAAGGTTAAATGGCAATGAAATCAAACAAGTGGCGAAGTTCAAATACTTAGGTTTATGATAACCAGCGATGAGAAATATGGGACAGACATAGCATCAATACTAGGAATGGCCAAGACAGCATTCTGGGGACTAAACGCGATACTTGCAAATAGGCACACCTCTTACGAGACACGGTTAAGATTAAGAGTGCTAAAAGTTATGTTTAGTCTCCTTGTATGGAGCAGAGACATGGATTGTATCCAAGGCCATGCAGAAGACATTGTAAACCCCAGAAATTTGGTTTATGCGAGAAATGCTGACGATTGCATGGGTGGAAAAGAAAACAATTGAAGAGATCATGAATGAAATTGGAATAAAATTGAGTCTGATGGTAACCATAAAAAGGCAGCTTTCCTTTTTCTGACACATAATGAGAAAGTAGGGCCTGGAGAATTTTGCAATAACCGGAAAAGTGGATGGAAAAAGAGCCAGAGAAAGGCAGAAAAACATCTATGTAGACTGCGTATACGGGAAGGAATTGAGTGAGTCAAGAATGACATCGAGTATTAATAATAAGAGGATGTCAAGGTCGAACAAAATGGATATTTATGGTTGGTAACATTGAAACACACAGCACCTAAAGAATAAGAAATTTAGATATTAACCTCTTTCGGTAACTTGATTTAAGCTTGCAATATAGGCTAATGTAATATCTAGTTAATGTCTTTCTTGTTGACGAGCCACTTTTTCTCAAGTGTTTTGACAAGTGAAACTTTAACTGTGTAAACCTGGCTAAACCACTCTCTTAGTCCGTTGCAGTCGGTGATCCGGAGACCGGAATGCAGCGTTGTAGAGACGATAAGAGTATATATGGGAGGATTTAGACTGGAGAGAAAGCTCCGAGGGCTAAGCAATTTGAAATTAAGGGGATGGGTGATGAGCAGTCTTTGTCTTCTTCTGGCCTGCAAAAAAACGTAGAGGGGCCGGGAAAGATAAAGTTCTTGATGATGGAATAGTCAGAGGAGTAGCGACGAGGTGACCGGGGGCAGCCGCCCTGGGGCGCCGAGGTTGGGGTGCCAAAATCGGGTTTTGGGTTAGTGTAACAAAAAATAAGCAAAGAGAAAAAGGCAAATATGTCATAATCACTCGACTCGTAGTGGAATAAATATTATAAGTGACGTGTTTTTAGCTCGTCAGGGTTTTTGTAGCAGATTTGAGGGGGCACCGAAAGAAAATTAGTTACGACCTTTTTTGCTCGTCAAGATTTTCGAAAGTTGAAGGGACGCCATTAGTATGTTCTGGCCTCGGAGCGTCGGATACCATCGCTGGGCATCTGGGAACAGCGTAGTAAATGACATGACTTCAAAAGCTGAGTGAGGACTAATGCAGTGAGCCTTATCAGATGAAATTCGGCGATGATGTGGAATTTGTGCTTAGGAAGTTTTAGGCCCTATGACCGATAGCATGGCAACAATCAGACAACGGTTTTGTCAAACTGGTCGAAGTCGCTTAATGGCGAATTCAGTTGGTTGCTACTATTTATTTTTTCTCATGATTATCTGTACAACGACCAAGTGTATTCTTCACACATTTAAAGGTCTGGCCACAATAATATGCGTCAACCACATATTTTGACCGAAGAAATCTTATTTTGTACCATTTAAATCCCTGTATCATAGATAACATTCCTTTAATTAGATAGGAAATATCGTGTTTTGTTTAAATTTAATTAGATAACCCAGATGCATAAAAAGAAATTTAAGTTAAATACAGTTTTCTTGAATTCGTGTTGTTTAGGCTTGCAATAACTTAGGAGACTGTCAAGACATAACACCGACAATAGCCACGACAACAACCAGTAAGTGGAATTTTTTTAATTCTGAAGAATATTACCTGAGATTATTGAGATTATAGAAGACATAAAACGGGGTAGCAGATTTTCAGAGCTACGTAACGCGATACTCAATTATCCTAACACTGTCTTCAATCATTCTAATAGTAAGGCCTAGTAGTAGTAGTAGCAGTAGCAGTAGTAGTAGTAGTAGTAGTAGTAGTAGTAGTAGTAGTAGTAGTAGTAGTAGTAGTAGTAGTAAGTATAGTAAGTAAAATCTCGCTAATTTATATAGCGAATGCGAAAGCAGTAGCTCAGTAGCTACTCATTCTTATGCGCTTTATCTAAATTTTAAATAGCTGTGAGGTCTGCGAGGCAGTGCCATTTTATCAAAAGGAACATCGTGTTTTGGACGTTATGACTACGTAAGAAATGACATTTTTAAGGGGAAAAACTTGTGATGTTGCAAGAAGTGAAGAAATTGTGAATGAGAGCATGTTGTTTGACCGTGGTGTAGACAGCGGAAAGATGCTGGAATTGAGTTTGAAAGTTCTACTGCGGCATATGAAAAAGCGCAGCTGCAAATTTTGAGAGATGCTTGATTCAGAGGACTCAGGAGAGTGACATTAGACGTGATCATTGCCACCTCTATTCAGGACCGACGAGAGGGGGACAGAGGGTATATTATTACACGGGCCCGGCGATAAACAAAGGACCCGCACTAACCATAAAAAAAGAAAACAATTATTAAATGATATATCTACGCAACTTCATAGAAGATTGCTTAGGGGACCCTACAGTTTAAAAAAAGTGCGTATCATGTGTAGGCCTAAAGGTCATTCATGGAGAGTGGAGGTGATTTAAATAGGTAATCATGATCTAAAAAAATCGAAATTTTCTAAAAATTTCTAAAAATTTCGAAAATTTAAATAAATGCTAGAAAAGCAAGTCTAACTCTTTAAAGCTGTTAATAACTTATTGTTGAACAATGACCGAGGATAAAATTCGATATGAGGCACGATTTAAAATAAACGTCAAGTTGTTAACGCTATTACATATAATGTTTATTTATAATTACCTACTGTAGGCTTACCTATAATTTGTAATAAAAACTTTGAAGGCGGAGGCTATAGTAAATGCAACAAAGGGGCTGTCTTTAAATTACATCAACAAAACAGGAGGGGTTTGAAAAAGTTTGACAGTTGTTGACAGGGGTGAGGGGAAGAGTTCAAGAGAAGTTGACGTCAACAATTTCATTTATTATAAATGATAAAAAACAGGAAATGTTATGAAATACTGTTTATTACAACGGAAAAAGCCTGACAAGCAAAAAGGGTCATCACCACCACATTATGACACTTGATGAACAAAAGAAAGGGAAACAGGTCATCACCGTAAAAATAATAGCCATCTAAGCGTTTTAGAGGGACCCGTCACTGATCTTAGCGGTAGGGGTCAAAATTTTTTGACATATTATATGGGGGTCACTGAAAGTTGACAGCTGTCGACAGTGGCGTATTTAGGGGGTACGCTCCTGAGCCATAGCGTGCCTCTTTGGTTTTTGGCCTTTGGTCTTTCGTCCTTCCCTTCGGTTGCACTTAAAGACTGTTAGGCCGACGTTAACTTTTTTGCTTGTCACTACGTTCTAGAAGGGTGATAACCTTTTTTGCTTGCAGTACATAGCATAAACGTTATTTTTCGAACTTCTTAAATTTCAGCGTACCCCTTTGAGCCTTTCTAAATACGCCCATGGTTGTCGACAAGGGGAAAGGGTAAAAAATTTCCACAAAAATTGTTAACGAAATTAATGGACAGCCCAAATTACAAAACACAATTTTAGTATCCTTGAAATTTTGTGTTAATGATACCATATGATAATATAGTGAGTGAAACAAGAGGTCCGGAATCAATATTTGTCTCCCGGCCCGGATTTCTCTCGATGGCCCTTCTCTTATTGCTAGTAGTAATTGTGGTAACAACATCAGGAACAAAAGCAACAACAGCAGCAGCAGCAACAACAACAACAGTAATGATGATGATGATGATGATGATGATGATGATGATGATGATGATGATGATGATGATGATGATGATGATGATGATGATGATAGTAATGATGATGATGATGAAAATAATAATAATAATAATAATAATAACAACAACAATAATAATAATTTGAGATGACATGGGACAGTCTTCATCTTTCTCTTATTCTGGGTACAATTTTATCTCAGGATGCGTTGCTAATATTGAAATGGTGTCTCAGTTCACCCAGACTGTTACATCTGCCTACAGTAGGTGATCACCTTGTCATGGTACGTGGTCAATCGTACTCAAACCCCTTGCTATAATCACCCTACTCGTGTTGATTTGGGCAGCCTACTCCGATCCAACATCAGTTCCATCGCCATTTTCGATTGATTCGAGCTAATCTGCCCGTAAAGTCTGGAGGTCTCGTGTCCAGACACATGGGCGCCCACAGAAGTTTTTCCAGGGGGCATAACACAACAATGGTCACGGTTAATATTTTAGCAAGGTTTCACATGCAAAATTTTACCATTTTTAAATATTGCCAGAATGACAGGTAAAAGCTAAACAAAATCAGGCACTGTTAGACTTTAATTAAGTAGTGTCTTAGCATAAAATATTGATCAAAATCCAAAGTATAGTTAGCTACAAATATAGATTTGCATTTTCCAGGGGGCAAGTGCCCCTCTCGTCCTAATGTATAATTGTCCACGTCCAGAGGTTTACCCGCCTTCCTGTCCTCAGTTTCAACTCAAACGCTCTACGAGACAAAATCTTTTCGCGTCCCCTCATGGCGTCCAAGTACAACTCGATTCTCGATAAATACTTGGAACGATGTTTTCTCTTGGCAGTCCTTGCCCGTCACCATCAGTAGCCTTTAAACAGCGCTCATAGAACACCACTATAGTCGAACTGGCCTTTGCGAATCTTCTAATCTAATCGATTCAGATGAAACAGCCCGCGTTCGCTCGCTTAATCGCAGTTTCAGACCTCTACAGAGTGTCTAGATTTAGGCACAGCCAATCACGTCGTGGGACTTTTACACTAAACGGCGAAAACATCCAAGTCGCCTTTGACCATTGCCCTGGAAGTGTAATTATCTGCAACACACACTCGTGTCATTCCAGTTAAAAGTCGACGCCAGGCAAATCCACGGTCAATCTAGAAAGAAGAACTCTGGTCAACATCGATAGCTAGATTAATGACATCGTCTTTTGTCCTTTCCACTCGTCGACATTCAGTGTGTCAAAAAGGCAGTGGGATGACAAAGTCAGTCGGGAAACTCACTGACGGCCTCACGCTTAGTCCATAGAAACCTGGAAAATGCGCCGCATGGGCTGTTTCTGTTTCCAATTCTTTGGCTAATTGAAAAATTCTCAGTCACCTCACAAAAGCCTGGCAATGCGATAGAGTTCTCCGCTGATTGGAAGAAAGCCAAGTAGATCATTCTTCTTGGAGTCACATCTTCTGTCTATTGCCATCGAGTTATTTGAGCTCATCTGCTCTGAAGAATAATTCCTGAGCGCTGTAGGCCAGCGAATTTCATTGGTCTGTGGTGACATTCATGAGGAAACTTATTTCCGCCAAAGACGTTTCAACCGAATTTTATTCAAGAACTCTCTTGTCGTTAATACCATTGAATAATAGTAATAATAATACAATGATAATAATTATTGTGGTTAAAAGAAAATCCTTTCGGGATGCTACAATTTAGTGATAATTCAAGTGATGATTCAAGTTTGTACAGTAGGCTATGTGAAGTAATAATATGTCAATGTTTCCTCTAGCAACATCTACGTCAACTGCAGTCCCTTCTTCCACCGTTTCGACTTCTTCTGAAACTCTTCTGTCAGGTAGGCCCCTATGTATTCATAATCATCTTCATCGCTTTTTTATACATTGACTGCAAAGTTACAAAATGTAACTTACTTGTAAATAAAGGGTAACCGAGTTTAAATGTTGATATTTCGAACTTCGCTAAATTTCGTATCTTTTAATTTCCATATTTTAATTTTAGAAAGTTGTAGGCGATTTTAGGTATAATTTTGGCCAAAAATGGTGTGTATTTTAATTTGCCGCAAAGTCTTTTTTAATTTTTAACAATTAATGTAAATACCGATAGACATAGTATTTTACCGTCTCTAGCACAGGTTGTTTCTCCAGCTAGTAGCGATGGCAACAGCTGTTGCTTACTCTTTGATTATAGTGCTTCTCAGACACAATAAATCTATATCTTAAGAACTGTGCTAAATCAAGATGCAGTGGCGTTGTCAGGATTTCCGGAATGGGGTTTTTGGTTTTGATAATAATCAACTTCAAAAAATGTTGACAAACAAAAAAGGTCATACTCATCTTCCTATTGTACTTTTTTCCTTTGCAGATGTGCTGAAAGCAAAAAGGTCGTCACCTTACATCATTACATTCTATAGCGCTTATAAATTATTTTGGGTCGGCAGCCAAGGAGGATTTGACCCCCAAAACCGCGTTCGAAAATAAAAAATGTATGAAAACATTAAAAAACTTGTTTCGTTGCCAGCCAGGGGAGCCTACCCCCAAACTCTCTTCTTGGCTACGTCACTGTCAAGATGTGTTATCTTGGCACAAGCGCCTCCTTAAAACTTAATAGGATTGGTGGCTAAGTAGAAAATTTGAAACGGTCTGTTTCAGAGTTGTCCATGAGTTGGGTTAACTCATGGGTTGGGTTGGGTTTGGGTCGAGATTTTTGACAAATTGATGGGTTGGGTTGGATTGGGTTAGGTTTCGTGAATCTGCACCAGTTATTCTGTTAACCACGTTAAACATAGGTTTTCTGTTTCCTGCGTTGACAAAGTATTAGATTCTTGTATTATGTCATTAAAAATGGCGCCATATACGTTAGCCTACATTCCATCGTAGGCAGTGCATTCAGAAGCCTGTAAACAGTTGTCAATAGCTATTCAGATAGATCAAATCATGTGAACGGCTGTTGTTGAATTGTTTTAACGCATTCCTTTTATAAACAGACCACGGCCAGTTGACAATAGCAGGGCTGGGTTAGCCATTAAGCGTACTAAGCACATGCTTAGGGCTCCATGAGGGAAGAGGCACAACAGTTTTACCTTCTATGTTTCTCAGTCAAATATTTTGCGATCTAGTTTAATAAATGTATTAATCAGTCGCTTTGTTCTGATCGAAATTCCATCAGAACAACTATGCAAAAGACAGGTTGGATGCCTTATCTCTACTACATAATTATAGATTTTCTTCATGATATTTGTCCTTGCTTTCTTCCTTTTAGAGCTATGTGTGTGTCTGTCTGTGTGTGTCTGTGTGTGTTCTCAGTAACTGTAATTGTGTTCCATCCAGTCTTATAACAGTGAACTATTCTTCTTGTCTGTAAAAACTGATCAAGCGAATCGATGTCCAGCAGCGTAGCCATGAGGGAGGGGGTTACCCCTGGCTACCGACGAAAACTTTGTTAATGTGCTTCCATCTATTTTTAACTTTCTGACGTGGTTCGGGGGTCAAACCCCCATGGCTGCCGACGCAATGTGCTTCTTTGACCAGTCTATGTTACGGCACTATGAAAGTTGTTTCGAATACATACATACATACATTGAATTAAATGCATCACATCACGCCAACGCTGGCATTAATACAATCATTGTTTCTCAATTATGAGAATGATGAATTTTCGGTTTGTTGCAATAACAACTCGAAATAAGCAAATAACTATTTATGTGCTTGAATGTATGTATGTTTTTAAAATTGCGATTGTACTTTCACGTTTTTGTATGGATGGGTTGGGTTGGGTTTGGGTCAGAAAACATGAATTTTGTTTGGGTTGGGTTGGGTTGGGTTGGAAATTTGGTGGGTTGGGTTTGGGTTGAGAAAACCGACCCATGGACAACTCTGGTCTGTTTGTACAGTATGTGCAGTAATGGTATGTGAACCTTTTTTCTAGTGTCATCCACAACATCAACTACGACTTCTACTGCATCAACTGCGACCTCTACATCAACTGCTACTTTTACAACGTCAAAAACGACCCGTTCTTCCATCGTTTTGACTTCAACTCTTCAGTCAGGTAAGCCTATGTGTTCAAAATCATCATCATCTTTTATACATTACATGCAAAGTAACAAAACGTAACTGAACTGAAACAAATGGCAACAGTATTTCAATGTTGATATTTTGGATTTCGTTAAAGATCTGCCTTTTAACTGCTACATTTTAATGTGAGAAAGTGTTAGGCGATTTTATGCATACTTTTGCCAAAATGGTGTGTATTTAATTTACTGCAAAGCTTGTCTGCAATTCTAAACACTGAATGTAAATACCAATAATAATTTCCCGTAGCAAAACACTTTTGAGATCTTTGTTCTAAGAGTTAAAATGTTGCATAGTTTATTTCTCCAGCTAGTAGCGGCGATGTAATGGAAAACAGCCTTTGTTTTAGTCTTTGGTTATAGTGCTGCACCAACACAAATCGAAGCATATCTTAAGAAAACTGCGTTAACTAATGTTTATCGTGGCATGAGCGTATCTGAAATTTTAAAAAAATTGGTGGCTAAGTAGAAAATATCTGATGAATTTAAAAGTTTCGTCCGACATAATGATTCACACGCTTTTCTTGCTTAAGCCAAAAATTTCCAAAACATTAATTATATTTTCTGTCTTCCTTTGCGTTGATAAGTGTCGAATAAGTAAGTGGTCAAGATTCATTCAAAGAAACTTAGCGTTCCGTCCTTCGTTCTACAGAGAAATTGAAGTTTTGCACATTCTTGCTTTGCATCTGCACAATTTCTGAAGAAGTGCGAGCTAACTTAAGTCATGATCACCACGTTAATTCCTTGCATCATATCAGTTCGCCGTCGCACGACGTTAGGCTGCGCGGAATCGCGGATGGGTAGTAGTCTAAAGTTTTCTATTTCTTGCAACTTTCAAAAGTTCAGCTCCACACAATCCGGTCAATTCACGATGTTGTCACACCAGCAGAGCTATGTTCGCCCTGGCTTTCTAACTACTTCCACCGGGCCCATCTTTACACAGCTTTCTGTGTTGTGCTGTAGTCTCATAAAGTAGCGCAGCTTACGGGACTTGATGTGATTCAATAATTCCTTTCCGTTCCAGCTATTCTATAGATTTGTTCATTGGTCATATTTTACTCCATGGTATTCGTAATGCCTTTACTAAGTGAAGTTATGCGCTTTTCAAAGATAGACCTACCTGTTATCAGGGAAGCAGAATAGTGAAAACGTCAGTCTTGAAAATAAAATATAAAACAAACTAAGATTACTGCATTTGAAAAGAATTAGTCAGAAAATGCTCAAGCTGAGGACATACGAGATTAAATGTCTGATCAATTTGTCTTCTTAAGAAGATATCTTACACGATTTAGTGATGTCGAAAGGGTAATATGAATTAAAATAAATGGTCTGAGCAATAATTATCTAGAGACTTGGGATGATTTAAGAAATTAAGACTGATCATTTAGTACTAAGTGTCTATTGTATCAAACATGAGTCACGATTTTACAAGTTTAGAACACACGAGAGTCTAAAAGCACTTTATATTAAAAGCTTAATTAAATTTAATGTATCAACTAATTAGTTAATTAGTTATTATAATCCATCTAGTAGGGCTAATAGAAAGATTTTGTAGGGTTACATATCTGAGAAGTGGCAAATCAGTTGCCTTTAAAATTCCGTGCATTTTGTGCTTTCTTTAAAGAAGAAGCAAAGATAATCTCGCTATCTCTTGGTATCGCTCTTGGCGCCGTGGGTGCTGTGCTGGCAACTTCTCTGGCTTTGTGCGGGTGCTGCTTTCCTGGATTCTTTCCATTCTGCTGCAGAGCGTGCTGGCCATGGACTCCAGCGACATCTACCGAGGAATTTCCAGATGAGACATTGGACGATATGCCTTGGCCAGTGGGCCCAGTTCCAATGCCTTCGCGAATGCACTGGAGTCCAGCGGCCAATTATTTCAGTGCGCCGCCACTGAGAGAAGCACCCTTCGAAAATCCGTCAGAATTCTACTATCCTCAAAATTCACCCGTAAGTGTTAAATAATAATTATTTCCGGAAACTCTAATAAATTACTTTGGGTAATTAGATTTGGCCACTGGTCAAGGTACATTGGTTTTATTTATGCCTGAGTAGCTGTGTATGTTTTTATCAGATTCGATTATACGCAGAAGATGTACCTATATGTGTGTTGCTAAAATACGCCATATTATATAATACTTTCCTAGTCTCTGACTGCATTGCGAGATTGACAGTGTATGACCAACTTCATACTTTTCAGATCCGGTCTTAAAACATACCTGCTTGACTAGGCTTATTCCCTTTATATTGCTTCCCCGCTGTTCTGACTGATCTTTTCGGCTTGACCTGGATCTTATTCAATTTGGATTTGGTGCGCCATCGGCTGGTGCCCTGGAGCCATAGAATTTTATTGATTGATTGATAATCGGCTGAATATTTTAAGGACTGGGGTGCAATGAGAAGAGCGATGCCATTTTGGAGGAACGAAAATAACTACAGATACAAACTTTTTCCAGAACGAATGTCATATTTTTCACCTGAAGGCGTGGTAAGCAAATCATTGCAAATCTTTGTTTTAGAAGCGTTGCTTTAACACGATTACTTTAAAATTAGTAATTTAACGGGAATTGTAAAGAAAGCGGCCCTAAACTTCTTTTGAAAAAGGAATATTACAAGGTTTAACATGAAACGATCAGATCTTGAAGCAATATTCCAAAATTGACTGTAGGCCTTTGTTATTTCTTGACAACACTTAGGAGGTCACGGGTTTCTATAACCTTATTTGCCGTTTTGGCTCATCATCGTCGTCATCATCATCATCATCATCATCATCATCATCATCATCATCATCATCATCATCATCATCATCATCATCATCATCATCATCATCATCATCATCATCATCTACAAGTAGCCAGCGGGGACCGTAGCATCCTCGTTTGACCATGGCCATGTGTGATAGCTTGATGCCACAGAGATGCAGAATTAGTGCCAGCTTGTTACTGAGGCTGGTTAATCCATCTCTTTCTCTACTTTGCGTCTCCACAAGTAGTCTGGCAGGTTGCTTGAGGTTAGGTCAAAGTAGCAGTGTAGAATCTGATTTGTTGGTGTGGTTTGGTCAAAGCGGGCTATATGCCTGAAGCCTAGGCGACGTTTACGGACAGAGGGGAGGAATGGTCCAAGTCTGATTTGAAGGAGGATGTCGGCGTTGGTCACATGGAGATACCAGCGGATACCGAGGATGAGACGCAGACTCTTCGTGTGGAAGGCCTCATCTGCTGATAACAGAGTCCAAGTCTCTGTCGTGCATAGGATGGCCGCGCATAAGACGAGCGATTGACAGATGAGAATGTTGAGAGCCAAGTGGAGGCGCTTGTCTGTCCAGATTCATTATGCCATTATGACTGCACAAGGCATTTTTTATGTCTGACGTGTTTATTGAATAACTCCTAAAACACCCTCTTGAGAAGTCTCATGATTTCGAAAAAGCTCGGCTGTAAATTAACGGCATTACGCTGATCTAACTCACAAACACTCAATCGTTATTTCAATTCACTTGTGCACTTGACCTTTTGAGTGCCCAGCAAATAAATAGCAATTGCATTCCCGTTTGTCTGGGTTATTTGTTGCTGAAATATGCAATGCGTCGAGTTGAGAATACTGTTGTAACGATTTATTTAATAGTCAGATGTGTAGTATGAGAGTCGTACTTTTCTAATATGCGCCATCGGCGTCATCGGCTGATGCCTTAGACATTATGATAGTGGCGCTATAGAAGTTGATTGATTGATTGATTGATTGACTGACTGACTGACCGACTGACTGACTGATTGATTGATTGATTGATGAGGACTTGAATGAATTATGCTTCTAAGCTAAAGCATCACTCATGGATAGAACATAGACCACGTACGTGGCCACGTGTGATGTGATAACAAGACGTGTTGGCTAAAAACAAATTTCGTTCACGTTTAAAATTTAAAGTTAGAAATGTCGTTAGTGATAAATGAGTACACGGTGGCGCTCGAAATTCTATCGGAATTTCAATTTTCTACTAGATTTGTCTATTACACAGACCTGCAAACAAATTTTGAAAAGCTTTTTTCATTAAATTAGGTTATTCTTGTAGTTTTTGGGGAGTTGATTCCAAATATGCTATCAGATTTCTCCCATCATGCGCCATTTTTGGCAATTTCGATAAATTGAATTCTATTATACAGCTACAATGTTGGACAATTAATTAAGTGAAAAATGTATAATAGAAAACGTGAAAATATTGTTACCAAATTTTATTTCTTTTAACAATGTGACAGTGAAAGTTAAGGCAGGTACAGTAGCCTACTTCTTTCTAAAGACACAATGGTTCGAATTTTCTCAATTTTTTTCTGTAAAAACCAACGAATAGCTCTTTCTCTTATGCGATATATCCCGAATTTCCCGATGGAGAGACCAGCAGTAATCTCCCATCATGTTTACATCCCAATGGCCTTGGTATCGATTTTCTATTTCTGTAATATCTTGTAGCTTCAGACTCATATTACATCCAAGTTCTTCAAATGTCTTTGATATGTTGTCAGCTATATTTTTGTAATCAGGGACTTTCTCTTTTCCAAGAAACTCAATTTCTTGTTTAAATGCAGTTCAAGCATCTTTTTCTTTCGATGTCATCATTTGGCCCTGCAGAAGTTTTCGTCTGGCAGGACCAACAAAGACACCTTCTTTTAACTTTGCTTCTGATAAGTGAGGGCATTTTTGCGAATGTACTGAAAGCAAGTTTCAGATTTTCCAGTGCTTTGACAAATTGCTTCATAAGGTCCAATTTTGTGCGTAGTGGTGGAAGCAGTACCTTTTTCGGGTCTACCAAATTTACGCGCACAATGATTTTGCTTCCTGTATGGTTCAAGATTTCTTCGTTTTGGCCATATTTTCTTGGTCCAATGTTGATCCCACTCCCAGCCCCTACTGTCCCATTCATAAAGAAAGCAAAGGAATTTAGTGAAACCACTCTGCTGTCAGTGTCTTACTTGAAACTTTCAAGTCGCCGCAGAGAATCCACTCGTGATTGTGATATTTAATCTTTTGTAATACAAGTTGCAAATTGTCATAGCTTTCTTTGAGATAAATGGAATGCGCCAGCAGGCAATAGAGAATATATTGTATTGTGCAAAAGAACAGCTTTCAGGCTTCTCTTGAATGAATCAATGAAGAGTCTCCAATCGTCTTTATTGTATTTGATCCCAAATTCTTCTGCTAACCCAGTCAGTGCGGTTTTTCTATTCTTCCCATACCATCGGAACTCCGAAGTTTAAAGATTTCTTTTTTTCTATATGACCATTTCCTTAAGTCTTCAACACAAACATAACACGCCTTATCTGGTGCCCATGACTTTTCCTGGTCTCCGAGTTTTACACCAAAGTAAGCAAAGGAACATAACGGAGTTTGTGAAAAAGCTGTACTTTAAAGTACAGCTTTTTCACAAACTCCGTTATGTTCCTTTGATGCTTCTTGACCATAAACTCGCCACATACATAACAAAACTGTTAGAACTATTGACACAAAGACGACTTGCCATTTTAAAATAAAAAACAAACAAATACTAAATGCCACGAGACACGAAGATGACTTAGAAACAAGAAGATGCACGCCAGCTTATCAAATCAGACGACTTCCTAAGCTGGCGCCATCTGACGTTCGTGTACAAAAACTGTACGTGATGGAGCTATTTCGTGCTCATTTTCGGATTCAGCATGCCGAAAACCATAAGAGAATGCCAAAATTGTGGAAAATGTTTTTCCTATGTATGCCTGTGCAGTGACGTAGCCAGAATTTCCGGAAGCGAGGGTTTTGGTTTTGGTTTTGACCGTGACCAACTTTGCAAAAATCCTGACAAGCAAAAAAACGTTATCACCTCTACTTTTTTACGTGAGTGACAAGCAAAAACGGTCCTCGCCTCTTACTTAAACCTTTACAGTCTATTTAAACCTTTACAGTCTATAGCCAAGGGGAGTTTGACCCCCAAAGTCGCGTCAATAAATAAAAAATGCATGAAAACTCATTAAAAATATTTTTCCGACGGCCAAGATGGGTTTAACCCCCTAAACCCCATTGGCTAAGCCACTGGGCCTGTGTTATTGGTTAAGCCAATTCTAGCCATATTATAATCATAAGATACACGTATTTGTGCGACAATTCTTAATCAGTGACCATATTGAAGAGATGTAGTGGTGGCTCAAAACATAAAAGCCATGAGACATTTTCATGAATATAATGTCTCTGATGCATAATTAAGGAAAACAATTCTTACTGAAAAATGCGAGTATGCCAATTGGGCGATGGTAGTGTTAGAGACAAATTTGAATATTTGAATCTGTCATCACAAGAAAAGAGACAAACTACAGGAAATCATCTGACACTAA